>VXBP01000375.1:96899-177606 GCA_013400115.1 Rhinopomastus cyanomelas
CCCGGCAGCACCCTCCCTGGGAAGAAGGTCCTTCTCACACTGATGTGGAACCTCCTCTGTCCCAGCTCACACCCACTGCCCCTTGTCCTGTCATTGGGTGCCCCTGAGCAGAGCCTGGCTCCATCCTCCTCACACCCTCCCTTCACATACTGATCAACATCAGTGAGGTCCCCTCCTCAGGCTCCTTTCTCCCAGCTCCAGAGCCCCAGCTCCCTCAGCCTTTCCTCAGCAGGGGGATGCTCCCCTCCCTCCATCATCTTCGTGGCTCTGCGCTGGGGTCTCTCCAGCAGCTCTGTGTCCTTCCTTCCACATAAGTTTCACTGACTGTGAGTAACCTCGCAGCAGGTACCACACTACAGAAAAGCAAACACAGCACAAAGGACCCAGGAAGTGCCTCTACTCCCTTCTCAGGGGATTCACTTCCACCACCTCACCTCCAGTCCTGTCAGGCGAGTACCCCTTGGCAAGGGGGCTACCACTTGTACGCTCCTGGAGCCCATCTCTCAGTTTAGCGGCTGGAAGAAGTGGAGTCGAGGCTGCCTGCAGACCAGCAGTGCCTCTGAAGCACGCTGCTGATCCCCACCGAGAAGCTCGAGCAGGCACTCCTAATTATTCCTAGCCCAGACTCACAAACTGCCGCAGAGTTACTGCCAGACTTGCTCACAGAAGACATCTTCCAGGCAGAAGGTAATTTGCAACTAACCAGACGAATAATGTGGAAGACAGACCACTACTTTCTATATTAACAAGCCATACATACCAATTACACCTCAGAATTAGGGAGGGAACCATTTCTAATTCTGCCAGGTATTACGAACTTACTGCTGTGATTTTGCTGGAGCCTGTCGTTCCCTTCGTACCTTGGCTGACAACTGTGGAAGTACATTAGGAGTTTCAGCGTTTCTTGGCTGGTGACAGTACTGCTCAGAAATGATTATACATGGCTTTGAGTTGAAGATGGCTGCTGAGCTGCCTGACGTTCCTCTGCGCCAATATTTGCCCAAAGTAGAGTCCAGTTTTTAACAAAAGCTACACTCAGCTGTACACAAGTCCAGCCAGGTCTTGTACAGGGGGATCTGGGTCAGGGGTGACCTTGTGGAGTAGAGTCTGTGGTTGAACTCGATGATCCCAAGGGTCTTTGCCAACCTGAATGATTCTGTGATGGTTCTGTGATTGTTTACTCGCATCTCTCCTAAGCCTGTTCCACGAGGGGAAACAGACTTCTACACAGCCATACACACACCTCTGTGTGTACACACAGCTCTCCACACACACACACACACAAGAATTTGCAGCTTCTCAAGCAGGATACTAGTGTGGCCAAGTCCCATAAGGAAACATCTGTCTTTCCCAGACTTTTCAAAGCCTTCAGCGTCTTTAAGGGGCTTCCCTGAAGAAGGCTTAGTAGTAACTAAGAAACAGACAAGGGCACAATGTGACTTGTCTGCTTCAGTAAGTGGTGTGAAGTGAACTGCCACCACTGCTACACACAGGCAGCGCAAGGAATTCCAGGTCTGCCAACTGCAGCTGCAAGGACCGTAAAGTTCAAGCAAATTTAGGGTAAAACCTTTTCTGTTGTTTTGTTTTACAATACAACCCGCCCTTTGCTGCTACCGAAACACAGTGCATGCGAGCCATGGGTCAATCAATGCCTACATCATAGAATCATTACGGATTGGAAGGGACCGTGAAAGATCATCCAGTCCAATCCCCCTGCAACAGCAGGATCACCTAGACCCAGTCACACATCCTTCCCCTACTCGTGGGTGAGACCAGCCAGCACACAACAGAAGTACCACAGCACGTCGCAGTGAGCTCCTCAGACAGAACCGCACTGGTTGCAGGCTTCACACCATCTGGGCTCCGAGCGGAACGAACGCGTTAATGAGCTCTGCCAACGTGCTGTGCATCATCGAAGCAAACAAACTCAGTGCTCTAAACCAAGATCTACGCCTCACTCCGTAAGACCTGGGGAGGCTGTGCCATATGGAACCCCTGGGAACAGCACTGGAAGCCATCAGTGAATTAAGACTGTCAGTAGTGGAACAGCAAGATTTGAAGTTCTCTGCCAGATCTGTAATTGTACAAGGAAACAGGCTGGGACTTCCCAATTAAAAACACAGCACATTAGGGATTGGAAGGGACCTCGAGAGATCATCCAGTCCAGTCCCCCTGCCACAGCAGGATCCCCTAGATCCAGTCACACAGGAACATATCTAGGTAGGTTTTAAGCATCTCCAGAGAAGGAGACTCCACAACACCCCTGCACAGACCCTTGCAGGGCTCTGTCACCCTCACTGTGAAGAAGCTCCTTCTCACACTGATGTGGAATCTCCTCTGTTCCAGCTCACACTGCTAACTACTTGGATAGAGAGATGAGCGTGGCACGACAAGTTCAAACTCTTGGTCTTGTCAGTACTGCGACGACAGTTCCACAGCCATTTCCTTTGTCAGCACTTGTTTCAGACGTGGCTGCCCAAGCCAGGTGTTTTCTCACACCATCTCTCATTGTTGCTTGGGAACAAACTCAGCAGTACCAGTGTGCTCACTTGTTGCTGGTACTGGAGTGGGACAGGGACCTGAGCAGAGCAGGAACCCTGGGGACATCAACTGTTGCGAAACTGATGCTTGAATAACTCCTTGCTGGACTAGACCTAAAAAACACAGCAAAGAAAGACACAAAGAGCCCCTCGAGCACGAGGGAAATCAAGCGCATTTCAACAGCACTTTTGTAAGGAACATTAATGGAATGGAAACAGATCCCTGCCCTGAGAGCAGACAACTCCCTCACAGCCCCAACACAGTCCCAGCTGCCACCACCAAACAGGTACTGGGCTGTGAGGGTCAGCCAAACGAGGACAAAGGTGAAGACCCACCTGAGGAGCTGCCAAGGGTAGGGCAGTCAGCACCACGCACGAATGCCTCTATGCAGGCAAACAGAAGGCAATTCCCTTCTGAGGGGCAGAGGGCCAGTGTGCCCACCTGGCCCGTCCCGAAGGGAGGTTTGCTGCCTCCTCAAGGCCCACGGGCTAATACAGCCCTCTGATTGCTACCTGCTATTCATCACACAAGCCAGAAGTGAGGAGCTTGAGGGTTGAAGCACAGAATCAATCAAAAGGGACTTCAGGGCACTGGGGCAATTGCTTAGGGGATCAGGAGCACTCGGTCCCTTTGGTGGTGCCACTGGTGGAATTTGGGGGCTTTTGATCATGGGGAGGTTCACAGGGCACCAGATGGAACTGAGGTCAGATGGAACTGAGCTGTCTCACAGAGGGAAAAGGATTTTGTTGGCGAGTTGGCAGGGGTCGTTGAAAGGTCTTTAAACTGGGTTCGAAGGGAGAAGAGAGTGAAACCATGACTCTACCATTCTTATCACCAAGTTAAAGATCAGAAAAACTAGTCTGAGAACACTGACACACCTTCTCAGCTGCCAAGTCTGAGAGGAGATGTCTCTTACAGCTACTCCAGATGAGAAAAGCACAAATCAAACAGCAAAACCACAGGCTCCTGAAGGCACACCAGCACCCACACCCTCCTTCAGACACCAGGGCGGAACCAAACTCTGTAAACACATCAACAGCCGGGGAGTTTGCTTCCTAACATCTCACATGCTTTGAATGCTCTGCTGACTCCTATGACCCTTACAAATGTTTACTCCCAAACCCCCCCCCCGTGCCTGCTGTGAGTGCCTTGCAAACCCCGTATGAATTCAGCTTGCCCTGGTAAATGAGGCTGTGCATAGCAAAGAAGACACCACTTGTTCGTTGCCGAGCTCTCCCTTTCCAAAAAGGGTGTAAAACTCAACAGAAGAAAATGGCAAAATGTCAAGTTATCTGCATTCACTAGTCACAGCTTAATCATAATGAGAAAGTCTCTTAATTAGCATCACAGACTGCCCAGGATTGGAAGAGACCTTGAACATCACCCAGTTCCAACCCCCCTGCAAAGGCAGTGACACCTTCACTAGGGCAGGTTACTCAGAGCCCCAGCCAACCTGGCCTTCAACACTTCCAGGTACAGGGCAGCCACACCTGCCTGGGGCAACCTGTTCCAGCATCTCAGCAGCCTCGCAGCAAAGAATTTGCTCCTCACGTCCAACCACAATCTCCCCTTTTCAAGCCTAGAACACTTTCCCCTTTGTCCTCTCACTGCCACTTGTGTAAAAAGCCCTCCCCCAGCTTTCTTGTAGCCCCCTCCAGGGATTGGAAAGCTGCTATAAGGTCACCTGGGAGCCTCCTCTTCTCCAGGCTGAACAATCCCAACTTGCTCAGCCTGTCCTCATAGGGGAGGTGCTGCAGCCCTCTGATCATTGGAGTTCCTCTGCTCTGGACACCTTCCAGGAAGCTCTGTGTCCTTCTTATGCTGGGGACTCCAGAACCGGACCCAGGACTCCAGGTGGGGTCTCACGAGTGCAGAGGAGAGGGGGCGAATCACCTCCCTCGACCGAGAACACAGCCCCAAAACAACACAGTGGGCGTAAAGAATTCAGTCTCCGTACCGCACTAACTGCCTGTTGCCCCAACTAAAAGGAAGGCCCAACTCTTCCTGGCAACGCTGTACGGAGTAAATCACACCAGGTGCTAATAAGCAGACGACAACACCAGAGCTGTGCTCGTTTCTGCACACTTCTGTAGCAGCAGCAGTTACAGGACACTGACCACAACCATATCAAAGGACTTGGAGCAGCCAGACAACTCTCAAAGGAAGAAGACCCTGGGAGAAGTAGACTGTGAAGACAACTGTCAGCTAAAGGACAACAGAAAGTGTCAAGAAGTCTTTACTTCTTTATTCCTTGTGTCTGATCTGCTGTGTTCCGAAGAGACCAGACTGTGCCACAGACACCTCTGGGTGTAGCAGCAACATCAGCTCCACTGACACCACAACAAAAGTGGCTCGGGATTTTAAACCAGCCCGCCCAAGTTCTGCATGAAACACCAGCTGCCAGCTCGAGCTTTGCAGTCTCAGACTTCAGATATTTATTACATCAAATGTTAAATACTAAGGTGAAAATAATTTCAAGGACTGCAGTTTAAATAATTGAATATTCCCCTATCATCCTGCCACTCTGTGAACATCTATAGGTAGCCATCCTTTTTAAAACCTAATTCTTTAACTCCATGCACGAGAGCAAATCCATAACTGAGGCTTATTAACAGAACCATCTGTTGCACTAAGGTTTTAATTAGCAGTTGTACAGAGCACAGATGTGTCATTAGATGTCTCCATGAAAGAAGAATCCTTGTGTGTTTTACATTGACTTAATGTCTAACTGGTGACTACTGACTATTATTAGCCTGAATTGCCTAAGCCATCGACACTTTATGTTTTAACCAAGGACTTCCGTCAGGAGGGGAGAACGCTCACAGAGCTATTTTCAAAGAACTCTGCCAACACAGAAACAGTCACTGATGGTCAGTGCTGTACAACTCAAAGTGTATGTAAAAATACAACACCTAACTCAAGCAGAAAGAGAGGTGTTTTGAACCGTGAGTGCAGAGGAAGCACCCCTGTGCTGACAGCTATGAGAGGCAGGAAAAAACAAACCGAAGGAACTGTAAGCCTCGCAGTAATGAATCACACTTAACTCCTGAGCAAAGCACTTCAGCCTAATGATTCACGCTAAACGATGGGCGCGTAGCTACTGGGAGCGCGGAGCAGGAACGTAGCATGTAAGGGTTCTCAAGCACTCACCATGTGAATCGGTTTTTTGTGAAGATCTCGTTCAGTCACCAACTTTTCTTGGTCAGTGACATAAAGACCTTTTTGTGCCAAGGCTTGTATAACAGCATCATGACCCAGAAGCGGTTTTGCAGCATCACTCTTGAGAATAAGGCTCCCAGCACGACAGTAGAGCTCTGCAGACAGCAGCAAGTTCACAACAGGTGGCTTGATGTGCTCCTGGTCATACTGGTCAGTGTAGAAGGGTTCTCGTAGCTCTTCTGGAACGTTTTCTACAAAAAGAAAAGACTAGTGAGTGCCAGAAAGGATGGAGCATTCGTATTTTTATATATACATGAACTCAGAATCATGTTCAAGAAAGCACACTCGAGCCCAGGCAAAGTCTTCACCAGTCATGACAGAAAACACAGGGAAACTGCACAGAAAGGTAACACTTCAGATAGAAACAGAACTGCTCCAGAAAAAATCATCCAGAGGTTCCACACTGCAAAGGCCACACTGGAAGGACACCCTGTGGTTTACAGCTTCACTTTAAGGTGTCTTGATTTCTCCAAACACAGGCCCAAACATTCTCATGACCTTTGGTACAGCATGTCGATCAATACGGGAAGGGTGGGTGTCAGGAGGATGGAGCCAGGCTCTGCTCAGGGGCACCCAGTGACAGGACAAGGGGCAGCGGGTGTGAGCTGGAGCAGAGGAGGTTCCACATCAATATGAAGAGGAACTTCTTCCCAGTGAGGGTGACAGAGCCCTGGCAGGGGCTGCCCAGGGGGGTTGTGGAGTCTCCTTCTCTGGAGACATTTCAAACCTCCCTGGCCATGTTCCTGTGTGACTGGATCTAGGGGATCCTGCTGTGGGAGGGGGATGGGACTGGCTGATCTTTCGAGGCCCCTTCCAATCCCTGAAGTCCTGTGACTCTGTGATTCCCCTGAAACAGTGGCCTTCCTCCTTTTTCAATGAACGTGCTCAGCACACCCACAGCAAGCCACTGCCAGATTCTGTCACGTTGATGCTGAGAATCTAACTCCAGAATTATCGTTCCAAGACAGTCTAACAGCTTTCCCAAACACCTCACACAACACAACACAGGCAGACTACGTTTGGGATTGCCCCCTACAAAAGTAATAGTGACAAATCAATTCAACATAGTCCTAGATGAAATGGACTCAAATCACCAGTGATTTGGTTTCAAACCACGTTGGTCAAGGTACGAAGTGCAAGATGCTGCATTTCACTGGTGTAAGAATGTCACTCTCTCTTGTAAAACTAAGGCAGTTAGGGGACAAAGAACATGTGGGTCTCTTACCAAGCCCAAACGAAACAGCTTATTTAATTGCTGCAAGGAAAGAGGTGCAGAGGAAAACCATGCTGCAAGCCCAGGTTCCCTGCTCCTTTGCCTTCAGCTGGATAAACAGCTAAGCAGACCAGGTCTGGAGCAAACAGCCCACTACGGGCGGAGCAGGAGAGAGAACAGAGCATGCTGTCACCAGATAACGACTGGACATCTTCTTCCTCACACTGACTGGACTCCACTGCATGTACTCATCCTGTGCTTTGGGGCCCTATGGGTGCCCCCTTTCTTGGAGCCCTTACTGTACCTTCTAGCTGTGAAAGGAGGTGATTACAGAACGCAAAAGGGAAAGAAACATTAACGCCATCTTCCTAAATAGCATCAGGGTGGCAAAATAAGATAGGACGTAACATCAAGGGGAAGAGAGGGTCTAGTGCACAACTTGCTTAAACCATGTGCCTAAAGCTGGCTGGAAAGCTGACACTCTGCTCTGGAACACGGAGCAGAATAAACTCTCAGCAAAATTACTTGGTCCTTTAAATTACAAGCCAAAGACCTAACAAATACCTTGGCTTTTTAAAAGACAGCACTGGCAAAAACATCTACCACAGTCAGACAATGATGCTGCAGTCTTCTCTTGCCTGTTCTCAGCCTCACTCACTGACTACAGAATCACAGAAAATTAGGGATTGGAAGGGACCTGGAAAGATCAGCCAGTCCCATCCCGCTGCCACAGCAGGATCCCCTAAATCCAGTCGTACAGGAACATGGCCAGGTGGGTTGGAAACATCTCCAGAGAAGGAGACTCCACAACCTTCCTGGGCAGCCCCTGCCAGGGCTCTGTCACCCTCACTGGGAAGAAGCTCCACCTCAGATTGATGCTCCCCTCCCTCCATCATCTCTGTGGCTCTGTGCTGGGCTCTCTCCATCAGCTCTGTGTCCTTCTGGAACTGAGGGGCCCACAACTGGACACAAGATTCCAGATGTGGTCTCACCAGGGCAGAGCAGAGGGGCAGAAGAACCTCTCTCAATCTCCTAACCACCCCACTTCTGATCCACTCCAGGATGCCATTTGCCTTCTTGGCCACCAGGGCCCACTGCTGGCTCCAGGCCATCCTGCTGGCCACCAGGACCCCCAGGTCCCTTTCTCCTACACTGCTCTCCAACAGGTCAGTCCTCAACCTATACTGGTCCCTGGGGTTGTTCTTGCCCAGATGCCAGCCTCTACGCTGCCCTTGTTCATTAAATTTCTCCCCGCCCAGCTCTCCAGCCTGTCCAGGGCTTAACACCAGTTCCGAAGATGCTGCAATTTACCAGTACCCGTCCTTTTCCCAGCTGACAAGAGCCTTTCAAGATCCAGCTCTGAACTAGATAAACAGCTTAAAATACTTTGTTGCCCTTACAGACATTAAGTACTATTTGGCCTCCAAACTTGTGGCAAAGTACGGCAACCACGTCACGGGGGACAAGGAGCTCAAGGAGTTGAGCACAGAAGTGTGGATCAGCCCAAGGGAACTGGTTGTACTTCTGCTGGAGCGGGGTGGGAGGATGCCCCTGCACTCTTCCACCTCTGAGCAGCTTTCAGAAACATGGGCTTGGACTGCGCAGTGAAGTGACAAAAGGCAGTTGCTGCTGCAAGGAAATTTCGACTGGTTATGAGCAGGACAGAAATTACACAGTGAGAATCCCAGAGCACAGGCAGCCTGGGGACGCAGCTGTGAAACCCATCACCCCTGGGGCCTTCCAACACTTGAGTGGACAAGGTCTCCTCTTAGCCTCCTCTCCCTCAAACTGAACAGCCCCAAGTCTGTCCATCTTTCCTCATGAGACTGATTCTCCAGCCCCTTCCCCAGCTCCGTTGCCCTCCTCTGCCCTCGCTCCAGCACCTTGATGTTGCCCTTGTACTGAGGAGCCCAAACCTGGACCCAGGACTCAAGGTGCAGCCTCACCAGTGCTGAGTACAGGGGGACAAAATGCTGAGTACAGAGGGACAATCACCTCCCTCCTCCTGCTGGAGACACAGCTTCTAATTCAGGCCAGGATGCCATTGGCCTTCTTGGCTACTTGGGCTCCCTGCTGGCTCAGATTCAGCTGTCTGTCAGTTAGAACCCCCAGGTCCTTTTCTGCTAGAAATAATCCTTTGAGTGAGGTAAGTACTGACTTCTTCAGCTTTTTAAGAGAGAACAAATCTCAATTGACAAATATTTACATTAGGGACGTTCAAACACACTCAAGTCTAACTCACCAAATACTCTCTCTCCCTCTTTTTTTTATTCCTGGGAGTATAAATGGGTTAAAATATTTCACCCTGGGTCCTCTAATTAAAACATACATCGTTCTTGGGAGCCACAAGGCCACGTTACACCCAGAAAACTTTTCACATCTACACACAGTCTTTGTTGCTTGCAGTCAGTACTAACAAAAAACCCAATCACTTGTAGAAGAGGTTGAGATTTAATACAGGATTATTTAATGGAAATTCTGACTAATACCTTTACCACTATCTAGTGCAAACCACTACAAGAATTCCTGCCAAACATTAATGGACTCCATTACTCTTTTTTTCCAGGACAGCAAAGGGGTGTTTTGCCATGAGGTAGCAGCACAACCTCATTGTGTCTCCTGCTTGCTGAGAGGGATGGTGGCGCCAGAATCTGGTGCCAGCGTGGATCTTGCTTGGCGGCCATAGAATCACGCAGCACCAGGGACTGGAAGGGACCTCAAAAGATCATCCAGCCCAATCCCCCCACCACAGCAGGATTCCCAAGATCCAGTTGCACAGGAGCACGGCCAGGCAGGCTTGAAACATCTCCAGAGAAGGAGACTCCACAACCCCCAAGAGTTTAGGAACTGGATCAGGTCAAATAAATGTAATTTATATTACTGTGCTTTCGATGAACTTTTGTAGCTGCCTCAGTAGAAGCAGGAGATGCTTCAGTTTACTCCCATGCTCTAAATACACCCTGAAGGGCTCTGATGAGTTCTCTTGCTCTAAGCTTTACAGCAGGTTAGTCACACACAGATCAAGCTGTTACTGGAAGAAAAAACAACCATGAATCAGTACTTTTAATCAGGAAGTAGAAAAGGAGACAGTGGATTTTGAAAAGGAATTGTGACTGTTCTCGTTCGTTGAATTCGTCTGTCACATTGTTCTTGCCCAGCAGGCAACAGGCGTGTTTCTGCTTACAGGCAGGTATCTAAAAGCTCAACCTTATGGCAGGTCATACTTCACAGAAACAGAATCATTAAGGTTTGAAGAGCCCTCCAAGTCCAACCATCAACAGAAGTAAAGACATGAGGTCTGCTAGGAAAAGATTAAAAGAAGCTCTGGACAGTAACACCAAACAGAGATGAGGTTTTGGTTTACTTAAAACTTGTTTCTGTCAGATGCACAACATTAATTTCCTCCCTTCATGATTCTACTATCAGCATCTGCAAGCAGCACTCAGTAGCTGCACAGGGATTCTGAAAACTGATCATCAGAAGAAACATATTGAAGCGTCTCAATAAAGTTTAATTTGCAGATGATCACAGAATATGAGGGACTGGAAGGGACCCTGAAAGATCACCCAGTCCAGTCCCCCCACCACAGCAGGATCCCCTAGATCCAGTCACAGAGGAACATGGCCAGGTGGGTTTTAACTGATGCCATTTGTAGTCTTGTTTCAGACATCTACAAAGAGTTAATGTTAAAAGGTAGATTTGAACGCAGAAAACACAACAATGTTTAGGTAGGACAAGTGCTCAGACTCCAGCAGGTTTTATTTAGGTCTTAGTTTATTCCTATCAAAAAAATCTTTAGGCCAAACCAGTGAAATTTGTTACTGCAGCAGAATGTTCCTGTGCGACTGGATCTAGGAGATCCTGCTGTAGTGGGGCGACTGGACTGGATGATCTTTCGAGGTCCCTTCCAATTCCTCATGTGCTGTGATAAAATATCACATGGATAGTAGAAAAAACAACAGATTTAGCATGCCTTTCATATTTTTCCCATCATTTTCTGAGAATCACACGTGTCAGAGATAGTCTTAACTCAGTAACTAAAAACTGGATGCAAAGCCACCTGGATAGCAGCTTTCCAAGAGCCCTCGGAGATGCCCTATCAGCTGGGAAGAACAAATACTGCAAGGTCCAAAACTTAAGAGTCTCCTGCTAGCTGACATTCTAGATAAGCAGTTCGAAGCCGCAAGGGGACTAAAAAGCATTTTGAAGGACAACATCATAATTCAAGATGATTTTGATAAGTGGAAGAAGGGGTTTGAAAATAGGATGCAGTTATATAAGTAGAGCTGCAAAGCAGGAACCTACAACTGCACAATTACAAGATGGGAACAACTGAGTAGGCAGCAGTTCTGCAGAGAAAGATACAGAGCTACAGTGAATCACAGATCGAATGAGTCAACAGTTCTAAGCTGATGCAAAAACGACACCCGCCACATTCTAGTGAATAAATGACCTAGGACAGGTCACAAAAATGAAGTGGCTTTTCAAATCTACTCCACATGGCTAAGGTTTTCCCTGGACCATTAGATCTAGATGTAAGAATTCATGCAAAACCAACCACCAAAAAAAAAATATATAAAACACCCAAAACACAGAGACCATTTTCCCAAGACAAGTTTTCTTGAGATTCATGGAATCACAGAACATTAGGGATTGGAAGAGAGCTTAAAAGATCATCAAGTCCAATCCCCCCATCACAGCAGGATCCCCTAGATCCAGTCGCATAGGAACACCTCCAGGTGGGTTTTAAACATCTCAGGAGAAAGAGACTCCACAACACCCCTGGGCAGCCCCTGTCAGGGCTCCATCACCCTCACTGTGAAGAAGTTCCATCTCGCATTGATGTGGAACCTCCTCTGTTCCAGCTCACACCCACTGCCCCTTGTCCTATCGCTAGATGCCCCCGAGCAGAGCCTGGCTCCATCCTCCTGACGCCCATCCTTCACACATTTATCAACATCAACGAGGTTACCCCTCAGTCTCCTTTTCTCCCAGCTCAAGAGCCCCAGCTCCCTCAGCCTTTCCTCATCAGGGAAATGCTCCAAACTCTTCATCATCTTTGCGGCTCTGCGCTGGGCTCTCTCGAGCAGTTCCATGTCCCTCTTGAACTAAGGGGCCCACAATAGAACGCAACATTCCAGATGCAGTCTCACCAAGGCAGAGCAGAGGGGCAGGAGAACCTCTGTTGATCTGCTAAGCATCCCCCTTGTGACCCACCCCAGGATGCCACTGGCCTAAGCTGAAAAAAGCCCATTTTGTCTAAACAGCAGAGCAGAGAGAAGACACTGGTTTTATTATGTGGAAGATGTTGGAGAGGTAAAGCACTCAACATCCTCACGCCCATCAGGAATAAAGGAAGTAATGCATTTACACTGCAGCAAAAGAGATGAAGATTATTTGCTGTTCTAACATCCAGGGATAAATAAGGATCCAAAATGAGTAGCAGACCTACCATGAAATCTCTATAATTACAGATTTTCAAACAACAGGCTAAACAAACATCTGTCAGGGGCACTCTATATTTAGCTCAGCCTGTCCTTAGGATGGCAGATGGGTAACAAATTTTCGATCCACTTTTTCTATGATTATAGTAGAGAAGACAAAACTTGACATTCCAAAACAACAAAATCATTTCTAAAGCAGAAGTGGAGAAGGACACAGTAGCACAGCTCCTGTGTGACTGGATCTGGGGGATCCTGCTGCGGTGAGGGGATTGGACAGGATGAGCTTTCAAGTCCCTTCCAACCTCTAGTGTTCTGTGATAGCATCAAAACCTTTTAGTCCTATTAAGTAGGTCCTGTAACACTTGTAAGTCCAAGCAAGGCTGTAATATCTATAGAGTTCAACTACTCTGAAAATCAGGTTCTCTATTTTGAAATTATCAACTCCCAGCGTGGCAAGGACTACACTAAAAGCTTTAGTATATCCATCACCAAACACCACAAGTTACTACTCGATGTTAATGGACGGTATCTATTTCAAAGTCTGTTTTCAAGAGACTTGTCAACAACCAGCCAAACTGCACACTCTATTCTGATTGAATTAAAAAACACTTTCAAGATTGTATGCAAGTGGACAGAAATAAATGATCCTGCTGTGGCCGGGGGATTGGACTAGATGATCTTTCAAGGTGCCTTCCAATCCCTGACATTCTGTGACTCTGTGGTTCCATCTACCAAGATTTATATTTCTTCAATGGACGCATCATTTCAACAGCTCAGGCTTCTCATTAACCAAAACAGATGTCATGAATTTATCTCAGAGAGGATAGGGAGAAATCTTTCCCTTCCTGTCCACTGTTCCAACATTTCAGGTATTGAAAAAAAAGTGGCACCCATAAAGGCATTAATTATCCTTTGTATTTCCTCTGTTCAAATGTAAAGAGCAATAGGTAGAAGATATGCCTGAGGTTGTGTTCTACTGCAAAGACTAAAATCATTTCACAGATCCAAACTTCCTTCCTTCATGGGAGAGGTGAAGGTCAGTTCTTCTGTTTTTCCCCAAGGATAAAGGAAGCTTTTGTACTACAGACATTGAATCACAGAACATTAGGAATTGGAAGGGACCTCGAAAGATCATCTAGTCCAATCCTGCTGCCACAGCAGGATCACCTAGATCAAGATCAATGATCTTTGAAAATGTTGAATGAAGTACTCTCAACAATTTTGCACTTCTACTTTCTCTTTCATGTCTGCATAGCCAATGAAGACACACATATAAACATTATGTATTGTCCCAATTCACAAAGTAAGGAGAGTTCATTGACAATTATTCATATGGAAACAATATTGTGATCTTCTTTGATCTTTCTGAAGTGATAACATGCACTTTATTTCAGTAGCTACCCATCTTACTGAATGACAGAATCACAGATCATTAGGGATTGGAAGGGACCTCAAAACATCATCCAGTCCAATCCCCCTGCCACAGCAGGATCCTCTAGATCCAGTCACACAGGAACATACCCAGGTTGCACTGGGTTCAACCCCCTGAAAAGTAGATTTCTGGAAGCACGCCACACAACAGCAGTTCCCAGGGCATCATAACACATAAAAGTGCTCTGCCCCTAAATGCAAATGGTACAACATTTCAGAAGGAAGAACTTTTTTGTCTTACTCTACCAAAAACAGAGGTAAAATTATTGACAGCTAAGATCTACGTCACCTTTCCAGGAAAAAACATCTATTTTTTAGCCCACAGAAAATGGAGTGATGACTGTACAACAGCAGTAATAAAAACCAACCAGCTCAGCTCAGTAAATGTTCAAAACACTTTCCTCTGAAGCGCTCCGTCAGCCTGGTATTCCTCAAGGCCCAACAGTATTTCAGGCACAGAATAATAGGTCTGGTATTCCTCAAGGCCCAGGTTTTCAAAGGCAGAGCAGTGATGCCTTTCAAAGGCATTACAATCAAGTCAATGTATGTTCACAGACAAGGAGAGGCTCTGCATTGTGCAGGCCAAAACACTAAACGCTCTTCTGCCTGAAACCCCTCTCCAATGGCTGCAGGCTACTGTCACACATGTCACAACTAACAGCAGCCAGCCATTTCCACTCGGCTCTTCAAAAATATTAGGAAGATTTTCGAGACAACACACAAACACGGATCGATGGTGCTTTCTCGTATCCTGTAAGCGTGACCCAGGGAATAAATAAAATCCCTTTTACCTAGTTGGAATCCTCAAATCGAACGCTATCACTTCCGATACAGAAAAATTACTCCCTAATGGAAGCAGTGCTACTACTCCATGAAGAACGCAGGCAATTAAAGAAAAACGCAGAAAAACCCCAATCCCAGAAGGTGTGAGGCAACATAAAGATGAGGAAAACGACCCAAACCATTTCCAACGCACCTCCTATTCCCTCACCCCTCCCTTCCCGGCTCCTCAGGGAAGCGCTCGCACGTCCTCACGGAGCGAAGCAACCGAGCAGGAACCGGCATCAAAGCAAGGGCAAGAGAAGAAGACGCCACCTACCTGTCCCAAAGGCTTTGGCCACCAGCCAGGCGAGATTACAGGCGATTTTCGCTCGGGAGAAATCATAATGGTCAAAGGGTTTGATGGCAGGAACAATGAAAGTCTTCCTCATCTCCTTGGCGTCTGCCGCATCGCCCATCTTCTCGTAGGACCCCCGGCAATTCCCAACTTACATGGCTCTTCCTCCTCCTCCTCCGTTCTCCTCCTCCCGCGGCCGGCTGAGCCGTCGGTAAACACGGCGGCGGCAGCTAAGGGCAGCGCCGGTCTCAGCTGTCTGGGAGGGCGATCGCCGCCTCCCGCTTTCCTCGGCACAGGAATGTGGCAGAGCCCGAGCGTCCTCTTCTTCTTCCTCTTCGCTCTTTGTCTCAGTTCACTCACGATGCCACCCACCCTCCGAAAAACACCCCCAGGCTGTCCCGGCCTCCCCTTCCCAGGGGAGACCCTCCGGCCCGGGCTGGGCGCCCCGGCCCGCCGCCAGCCCCGCGGCCCAGGGCGGGAGCCGCCAAGGAGGCCCCCGCAGACCGCAGCGCGCCGGGCCGCGGCCCTTTCCAGCGACAGCGGAGGCGTCGCGGTGTCAAAACACCGGAGAGCTGCCCCGAACCGCCGCACGGCCCGAACGGCCTCAGCGGCGGCCCAGAACCAGCTGCGGCGGCGGCAGCAGCGCCGGCTCTCCCGCCGCCGGCCTGGGCTCTGCTCAGCAGCTGCCGCTGCGGTTTCCCACCCGCCGGTGCCGCACTAGACGGGCGAAGCGCCACCGCGCATGCGCGGGCTGCGCCACCGCCTCTCCGCTGGTGTCGCTGCCGCCAAGAGGTCACGTGGGAGCCGTCCCTCTTACGCGGGTGGGGGGGTGCTGGCTGCTGGGCCGGGGCCTAAGGCGTCAGGGTGGGATGAGGCTAGGTCGGAGCCCAGCGGGTTAGTCCGGAGCCCAGCGGCAGCAGCTCCCGCCAACGCAGGGCGCCCGGTTGTGTAGAAATGGGTGGAGGCCCTGGGCCGGGCCCCACCCGCTGCTGGACTCGCCGCTTCTCCCTCAGTGGGGCGGGCTGGGCCTCGCCGCGCTCAGCCCAGGGCCTCTTGTGGCGGTTGCTGGGAAGGTCGGGGCCGCCTGACAGCTGGGCCTCGCCGGCGGATGCGCTGAGGGGAGCGGCGCCCTAGAGGCCAGTTTGCCATCGCCTCTGCTCTGTGCGTTTGCGTGTCCGTGTCCCTCCTGCTTGAACGTGCATCTCTGTGACTCACTGGGCCATCAGGTAGGAAAAAGAGCCTTTAAGTAGTTCAGGAGCTGCGCACTTAGGAACAAGTGGGGCCAGCGATGTGCCCCGTAGGCCATCCCGAAGCCACAAGTACCTGGGCGTACTTGTGGGAGAGATTTTAGACACTTGGGAGTGTCTAAGGAGTTTAAATAGTGGTCTCTGTGGAAGGAAGTTCTAGTCACAGTAGGAACTGGTGACTGAGTGATGACCAGCGGTCATCCCGAATTGCACGAGTTGGCTTTGAAGTCTGGAGCTGAGGGTGTTGGTGGCAGGCTGCTGCTCATGGGGAGGCCCTGGCTCTCTTTTCGCTGTGTAACTGAGTGGCCAGCTCAGACCGGGAATAGGAAGTCTGTGCTTTTTTGGCAACAAATAGTCGTCTGGTTGGTGTACTGTAGATGTGTCTTGATCCTGCTGAACTGGCCGTAAATCATTAGCTGTCAAGTAGAACATGGTGGGTTGTTCGTGTTTTTCAATCTAGCTGAGCCTTCTTGGTGGCTAAAGGATGACTCCTGATTTACAGTCATTATTAGCTAGTCAACCTTTTTTTTCACCCCTAAATTAGGAAGTGTCAGGTTACAGAGCACTGGAAGGGACTGCCCAGGGGGAATATGGAGTCTCCTTCTCTGGAGACAATTAAAATCCACCTGACCATGTTCCTGTGCGACTGGACCTGGATACGTTCCTGTGTGACTGACCCACATTAGTGGTTGCCCGAGTTGAGACACATGGAGATCCAGAGAAAGACCCACCACACGTTCCCATTTTGTATTATGCATTAGAGCAAGTCCACAAACACAGCAGGTCACACCAACTCTTCTGCCATGTAATGCTTCAGCCTTGATGTTGGAAAGAGACTAGGAATAACCCCTAGTCTGGGTGTTATTCCTAGTAATAGTAGGGTTATTATCTTTAATTGTTGCTATCAAACTTGCCTATTTAAGATGATGCCATCTGTTCACCTTACCTCAGAGGGTATCAGTCATGACAGAAATGGCTGAGGGGAGGGGTGTAGCCTGTGGCCTGTAACCTCTGGCAAAAAGGCAGAGGTTGTACTTGGTGTGGTACTGCCAGACTGCCAACATGCAGACCAAGAACCAGTTATGTCCCAATGTGAAACAGGAAATGTGCTTGTTGACTTGAGCAGGTTTTGGGTTGGGTATGTGTGGCTGAGCAGGTCATCTTGTAATTGATTCTGTAAGGTTAACAGCCTCGAGATGGCTTGTGAAATGGGGTTTCTGATACTCCAACTTCTTAAACCTAAGATATAGTATTAAATGCACTTATTTCTAAGTCATGTTTTAACTAGGAGAACTTGAAAGGTGAAGACACAGTTTTAATAGTTACTATCAAGGGAATGATTGAATTATTAAAGTTCTTTGGCATTATTATTGAGATGCATGTCTGTAGCTTCTGCAAACTAGGAGCTTTCTCAGAGCATGATTTGGTGAGTGTGTTCTTCCTGGTTGAGAGTGATCAAAAAGTACCAGGGTGGTTACGTCCTTGTTCTTTTGAAGAATTCCCTTGGCTTTCAATCAGGAAGTTCTGAGGCGGAGTTCACAGACTTTACAGATTCCAGTAGAGAAGATAAAACTTTCGTGTGAGGGTTTTTTTATGGTGGGTTAAACATTCAAAATAGAAAAGGTCAAGCAGTAGCTACCTCAGCTCATTTATGGATGCGGTCAGGCAGGGGGATTGGACTAGATATTTTGAGGCCCTTTCCAATCCCTAACGTTCTGTGATTCTGTGATCGCTACAGCCAAAAAGCTGCTAAGTGACAATCGAGTGTTGTACCTGACAGTCACTTCTCCTAATATTTGGGCCTAATTTATTTCCATGAAGCATGAAAACAAACATTTAAACCCTCAGCCGCCTAATTTCCGTGGCCACCAACCAGGCAACAGCTTCCTGTGGCCTGTGAGAAGCAAAACCTCTCCCCTCCTGTGGTACTCCTGGCTGGTTGGTTTGTCTTTTTCACAGAATCACAGAAGGGATTGGAAGGGACCTCGAAATATCATCCAGTCCAATCCCCCTGCCACAGCAGGATCCCCTAGATCCAGTCGCACAGGAAGATGTCCTTGGTATCAGATCAGGTTTTTTTTTAAGACGGATTTTCAGTTTTTTAATGGAGTTTTCACTCTGGCTATCTTCTGTGGAGTTGCACTCTTGCTAGGGGATTTAGATGACTTTTCCTCCCAGATGTGCTGTACAGTAGTCCTTAATTCCAGTGCTTTTACCTTCCCTGACATGCCACTGTTGCCAGGTTGTCTATGAGGAGACCAAGTACCCTGTTATAACTGATATATTTTATTATACACATCAAAACATACGGGATGGATCCTGTCCTTTTGTATTAAGTGACGTTGGTTTATTAGTTCTCTTGTGGCCACCTAATGCCTGAGATGTTTTCTACGGAAAATCCCAAGTATGATTTTGAGATGATTTAAGATTTCAAATATTGGAGCTAGTTTAGCCACGCTGTGAAATTAATGCAGGGGGAGAAATTTGCATTCCAGAAGCTGCTTTGTACAAAAGTAAAAGGCGACGTTCTTGGCATTGTGGTGGCTGTTAGATGATGTTTTACTTGCACTCCAGAGGAAGACGAGCATGGCACTAGTTTTCAGTTTGTTCAGCTGGGGCTGAGGAGTTTGAATCGGTTTGCAAGGCTTTTTTTCCCCAAGGCTCAATGAGAGTGAATTGTAAATCCTGCACTTTCTCCTGGTGAGCTGTAGTCCAGTGACGTGACTATTTTTTCCTTCAGCTTCTACTGGGGAAGACAGATTTGACGGTTCATAGAAGCTCATTTGTTCTGAGCACATACATGATTTATTAGCAGGGCGTGAATAGACTGTAGCTTTTTGGCCCGGCTTTCGGTTTCCTCTGAAGCCCATGTCTGTCTGAATGAGATCTGCAGTCAATAGGAGAGACTGCTCTGTCAGGACAGTAGTCTTCTCGTGTCATTTAATTGCAGCTTAATTATTATTTGCAAAGAGTGGTAGTAAAGATGAATGAGCAGAGGAAAGTAAAGGAGTCGATAGCATAGAACCCGCTTGGACGTGTTCCTGTGCAGCTTGATCTCAGGGATCCTGCTGTGGCGGGGGGATTGGACTGGTGATCTTCCAAGGTCCTTTCCAATCCCTAGTGCTCTGTGATTCTGTCTGCTCAACAATTCAGTGGATTAAATCTGTGCTAATTCTTAATACAACTCAGCTGACCTGGGTATAACAGACTCTCTCCAGCATCCTTCTGGAGCTGAGAGGCCCAGAACCGGACACAAGGCTCCACATGTGGTCTCCCCAGGGCAGAGTACAGGGGCAGGACAACATGTCTCAATCTGCTAATCACCTCTGTTCTGATCCACCCCAGGATACCGTTGGCCTTCTTGGCCACCAGGGCCCATTGCTGGCTCCTGGCCACCCTGCTGGCCACCAGGACTCCCAGGTCCCTTTCTTGCACACTGCTGTCCAACAGGTCATCCAGTGAGTCCTTGCCATGTATTTCCTGCGGTCTGTCTTAAAACGAAAATAAACGTTGCTGGAGCTGTGACCCTACTGCACCAAAGTCTCCCTCCGTGCTGCTGTGCTTCACATTTAATCCCAAAGCCGTAGGGAACATCCAGTGACTTGGGCTGCAAGCTTGCTAACCAGAGGGCTTGTTCAGTAAAGCAACTGAAGGTTGCTGAACTGTTTTCCTTGTTAAGTTGAAGTTTAATGTATTTCGAAACTCGAAAATGTATTTTTCAGCCCATAACCCAAAGGCTTTTGAAGTGAGCATTATTGTGCTGGGTTTTCTTGCAGCCAAGTTGCAAATCCCAGAAAAATAAGGTTTGCATGGAAAATTCTTGGCAGATCTCTCTTGGAACAGCACAAGCCAGCCTGCTTAACAAGGAGGCATTCATGGGTGCTGTCTTATTACCCTCTGTTACTCCACTTGCCAGCTGTAAGGGTACTGGCATCTTTGAATCTTCCTAACAGAACGCACGGGGAGCTGTCGCTCAAGGTCAGCAGTGAGATACCCTCCTGTTTTAATAGCTATTAGTGCCTATCAAGCTGAGATAACGCATTGTCTGCATGTTCTCACAGAAAACAACGTTAGGAAACTAACTGCTTTGCTGAAGGACACGTCTGTTAGCTTAAATACAGCTGTCTGTGCTCCTTACGTGTGCGGACAGTGGGTGGACGGTGTGGTGGGGGGGTTGGACTGGATGGCCTTAGGAGGTTCCTTCCAATCGCTAATGTTCTGTGGTTCTGCGAAACTCCTGCTAGCCCGGTTAGCCACCCTCTGTCTTCTGTTTCGGTTTATTAGCCCTTCGCTAATTAAGCCAGTTAGTCCCAGACCTGACCAGTCTGTCAACCACCGACACTATAATTAGATTAATGCTCCTGCTTTTTGTTGATAAAGAAAGAAAAACATATACAGAAGTGGAATGACAAGAATTTTAAGGTATGGTTTCACTTCCACAGAATCACAGAACATCAGGGATTGGAAGGGACCTTGAAAGATTGTCTGGTCTCATCTCCCCGCCACAGCAGGATCCCCTACATCCAGAGGCACAGGGCCATGGCCAGGTGGGTTTTAAACATCTACAGAGAAGGAGGCTCCACAACCCCCCTGGGCAGCCCCTTCCAATGCCCTGTCACTCTCACTGGGAAGAAGTTCCTTCTCACACTGATGTGGAACCTCCTCTGTCCCAGCTCACACCCACTGCCCCTTGTCCTGTCACTGGGTGCCCCTGAGCAGAGCCTGGCTCCATCCTCCTGACACCCACCCTACACATCTTGATCATCAGTAATGGGGTCACCCCTCAGTCTCCTTTTCTCCCAGCTCAAGAGCCCCCGCTCCCTCAGCCCTTCCTTGCATCAGGGAGATGAAAGCCCTGGCCTACCAGGCGACAGAAAAACCCCTTCAGGCTGCTGCAAATGGCTGCACATGATGTAGTAGAGGTGAACTGTCAGGAGACTGCAGCCCTGCTTTTCCAGCTCTCCAGGTTTGTGTGTTTTGGAGAAGAAAATTGTGAAAAACAAAATCACTAGCCATAGCAAAGGTTAACAATCTTTTCACTCGTTCTTTTCTAGGCACTAAAAAAGTCAGTGAGGAAGCATTGCATGTAGGGAAGGGGCAGTGCAATCAGTAAACGTACTGTGGAGATAAGAGCAGAGTGAAAGAAATACTTTGCCTTTTGAAATGAAAGCCATCTGGTATATTTTTCTGTTAAAAATAAGATGTATTTTTAATTGAACTCCATGGAATTGAATACGCTGCACACAGAGGAACACTTGAAAGGTTAAACTGTAGGCAGGAGCCCAATGGTAACAGAGCAGTGGTGAAGGCTGACATGAAAGAAGCTTTTGAGACTTGAATCCCGGGTCTGCGTAGCCACCAATCCTGTCGCAAGCAGAAAGTACAGGAGCTGGAAAGATCCTCTGTTTTGCAGCAGCTGCCAGTAGCTTCCAAGGACAACAGTCAGAGCTGGCAGCCAGGAGCAGGGACATCCTGAATTTGGCTTCTGCTCTGGCAGCAGCAAGTTGGCCTTTTGTAGATGCAGTTATAGCCTTTCCATGGCAATTAATAGTTGTTGTGTGAGGGAGTCAACGAGGCAAATGACTTCATGAGACCAAAGAGGGACCAAATGTAACAAGGAAATACGAAGGTTAAACCCAATGATAAGTATTGGCAACAGTTTTAGCAAGACGATTGGTAAAATGTCGAGTTCCTAGCAGCTCTTTTGCAGGTTCTCCAGACCATTCTGAATTTCTGCTTTCACAGTTCATGATGCTAGTAGGACCTTTAGAAGTGGAAAGCGAAGTTCGTCATCCATGTACTCAAAAAGAATATGTTGTCAATTTTTCCTTCAGTCTGACGCAGTAATGGATCACAGAATCACAGAACATTAGGGATTGGAAGGGACCTGAAAGATCATCCAGTCCAATCCCCCTCCCACAGCAGGATCCCCTAGATCCAGTCACACAGGAACATGGCCAGGTGGGTTTGAAACGTCTCCAGAGAAGGAGACTCCGCAACCCCCCTGGGCAGCCCCTTCCAATGCCCTGTCACCCTCACCGGGAAGAAGTTCCTCTTCATATTGATGTGGAACCTCCTCTGTCCCAGCTGATACCCGCTGCCCCTTGTCCTATCATTAGATGCCCCTGAGCAGAGCCTGGCTCCATCCTCCTAACACCCACCCTTCACATACTGTTGACATGAATGAGGTCACCCCTGAGAGTCCTCCTCTCCAAGCTAGAGACACTTGTACTAAGTCAGGACTCTTTATGTTAGTATTAGCAGAACTGACTGGTGAATGGTCGGCCACCATCATTTGTGTTTAGATTATCTAGCTTTTTCCGGTGTGGTTCCTCTAAAGCTGTAATTCAGAAAACAGTGGAGCCATTGACTCACTCTTTCCTTCGGTCAAAGAACTGTTCATTAAGTCTGCTTTGGGTTTGAGCTGTGTTCACTACATAGCTGCACATCTGCTGAGCATCTTCAAAATCCCAGAACATTAAAGAAACAAAAAATACTGAGTTTCACAGCATCAGGTGGAGCAAACACAGGCACCAGTCCCAGGCAGACATGCTTTGACTTCCACGTCTTCTAAGTGGAAGGATATTCCCCGTCCCCTTCACTGAATACGCGGGTGTTTTGCCAGCTCAAGCCGAATGTACTGTGGCAGACACAGTTCAGGCAGTAACTTTTATTGCTTAGGTGACATCTTAATAAACATCATGCTTTTCATCCTTTGTGACATTAAACACCAACATTAAAGCACTGGGATTTCTCGGTTCGGAGTGATGATACTTGGGACACGTGCTGAGGTATTTAAAAACCATTCCTCTTGACCTCGCGATGCTTTTGGGTCACAACACTGCAGGCTGGGGTGTGCTTGCATTTCTGCGTATGCACTTCACTAGAGCACAAAGCATCTTGTGTTGAACACTGCCAAAGTCCTCGTCTTTATTTAGCAAACTATGCTTTGAATTCCAGGAAATGATTTGGTAAAAGTGGAAGCAAGGAGAGGAAGTTAGGCTACGTTAGAAACTCTCCAGGAGAAAGAATGAAGAAAGTCCATGCAAACGCAGGGGAGTGACAGGGGCTGAACTACAGAATCACAGAACATTCGGCATTGGAAGGGACCTTGAAAGGTCATCCAGTCCAATCAGAGAAAGGTGGACATCTTTCACAGAGACTAAGGAACGTATTGAATGTGGGTAAAACACAATGGCCCCAGCTCTCTCCATCTCTCCTCATCACATTGATTCTCCAGGCCCTTCTCCAGCTTCGCTGCCCTCCTCTGCCCTCACTGCAGCACCTCGATGTCTCTCTTGTCCTGAGGTGCACAACACTGGACCCAGGACTCAAGGTGCGGCCTCTCCAGTGCTGAGTGCAGGGGGACAGTCACCTCCCTCCTTCTGCACCTCGATGTCTCCCTTGTCCTGAGGTGCCCAAACTGGACCCAGTGCTCCAGGTCCTCAACTTGCCCAGGATGAACCGCTCTCCCTCATCTTGCCCTTCGCGAAGGGCCCGCTCCTGCGGTCAGACCTGCCGCCTGCCCCGTGTGCAGCAGGAGCCTGTTTGTCACGCGTGTGCGCGCCCACCGGGCTCTGCAGCACCCAGCCGCCCCCGCAGCGCCTGAGGGCCGCCGCCGCTCTGCGCCGACAGGGGGCGGTACCGGAGCGTGAGGCCGCCGCCCTCCGCCGCCGACCCGGAAGAGGAGGAGGGCTGCGGCGGGGCGGCTCTGCGCCTGCGCGGGCTGCTGGGGTGCTGCCGGGGCGGAAGGTGGGCGAAAGGCCGCGGTGGAGGCCCCGGCTGCGCTCCGCGAGGTCAGCGCTGGAGTGGGGGCCCTCCTGCGGGGCCACTCGGGGCCTGGTGAGTTGTGTCTGCTCCCGCCGCGGGGTTGCGGGCCGCGAGTTCGCTGCTGGTGCTTCCTCGCTCTGGAGCGCTTTGTGTTCTGTAGGGAAAAGCTGCCGCGAGGGAGCACAGAGGCGGTGCAGCCAGCCGCTGTGAAACGCTGGCAGAGGCGGCTGCGCGCAGGGCCCTTAGCCCGGGCTGCCAGCCCCGGGTGCTGGGCGCTCTGCCTACCGGTTGTACCGTAGGGTTAAGGTTGGTGAGAGCGTCTGACACGTTCAGACTCAACTGCTGAAAGTTTCAGAGTATGAAAGTGATGGTTAACTACGGAAAGTTAACTTGGCTCCCTTGTTGCGTTGTAGAGATCCGGCACATCTCCCTGATGAGGAAGGCTGAGGGAGCTGGGGCTGTAGCTTAGAGAAAAGGAGCCGAGGGGTGACCTCATGAACGTTGATAAATATGTGGAGGGTGGGTGTCAGGAGGATGGAGCCAGGCTCTGCTCAGGGGCATCTAATGATAGGACAAGGGGCAGCGGGTGTCAGCTGGGACAGAGGAGGTTCCACATCAGTGTGAGAAGGAACTTCTTCCCGGTGAGGGTGTCAGGGCATTGGAAGGGGCTTCCCAGGGGGGTTGTGGAGTCTCCTTCTCCGGGGACATTTCAAACCCTCCTGGCCATGTTCCTGTGCGACTGGATCTAGGGGATCCTGCTGTGGGAGGGGGATTGGACTGGATGATCTTTCAAGGTCCCTTCCAATCCCTAATGTTCTGTGACTCTGTGAGATGGATCGTGTAGGTCTTTGCTTTTTCTTTTGACAACCTCAGCAGACCTGGGTTTGAAACATATCTCAAAGGTTATGGAAAGTGAAGTTTATGATAGTGAAAATCAAAATTGCTAAACTGCAAGCGTCTGCCTGCGGAACACTAGCTGTAGGTGGATCTTTCTGTTCTCTTCCCTGCTTCTGCTGTCATTTTAAAGTGTTGTGTTATGTCTCATCAACATTGTTAAGACCAAGGCCACTTTTAAACAGGGTGGTTTCTAGATCTTTCGAGGGATTGAGAGTTGGGTTCTAGGTGTGCAGATTTAACTCATACACCTGAATGTATTGTTATGGTAACGACAGGAGGTACCTTTCTGTAGTTTCTAATAACTGTGCCATTTTCTTTCTAGTGTACTGAAGCATGTTTTTACCAAGATCTGTTAAAGTCAAGAGGACTGCTGAGGAGGACAAAAGCTATACACCTAAGAAAAATAAATTGTCTTCTGGAGGATCTTTGCTCGAGGGGACAGCTGTTTTCCAAGAGTCTGAGTCAGTTAGAACAGAATCTTCTGCTTCAAGGTGCAGTTTGAGTGAAGTTGTAGAAGAACATGCAGAATCTGTAGCTGGAGACGTAGTTGTTGCTGATGCAGCTTTGGGAAAGGACAAACAAAATCCTGATGAAGATGGTTCTTTGGAAGAACCCATAAAATCCTTCAGCAAGTCTCAGCGCTGGCCAGAACCTGGAGAACCCGTGTGTGTTGTGTGTGGTCGCTACGGAGAGTATATCTGCGATAAAACAGACGAAGATGTTTGTAGCTTGGAATGTAAAGCCAAGCACCTTCTGCAAACTCAAGCAAAGGAAGTGCAGCTCAGTTCTGATCAACATGGAAAAGCAGGCTCTCAGGCAGACACTCACCTGCTTGATCCACCTTATTTCTACAAAGACCATTCCTTTATTTTAGGTTTGCGAGATGAGCAGATCGAGAACCTTAAGCTGCAGCTGGGTATTGCTGCCCAGGGTCAGCAAGTTCCAAGACCTATTGTGGAGTTTGAACACTGTGGCTTTCCGCAGACTTTAAACCATAATTTAAAGAACTCTGGCTATGAAGTGCCAACACCCATCCAGATGCAGATGATCCCTGTTGGACTGCTGGGGAGGGACATTTTGGCTAGTGCAGACACGGGCTCTGGAAAAACAGCTGCCTTCCTGCTCCCCGTGATTATGAAGGTTTTGACAGAGGTAATGAAACGTCTTGTTTAGAGAAAGCAGTTTGTAGCTTTCTCGCTTGAGTTCCCAGTGCAACTGAGATTGTAATTGCAGTGGGTTTTATTGGCATCCACCGACTTACTTTGCTTTTGACTGATGGCACCTGGCTCTAGGAGACGAGGAGTGCTGATTGTTCTTAGTTATTTGGAGTGTTTCTTCAGTCTGGCTGAGAGCTGAGGCAGCGCTGTTAGTACTGCCTAGTGTTCACTTTCTCCTTGTTCAGAAGAGTAACTAACCTGTGGGGTAGAGTGTCACTGGAAGTGATTTCAGGCCCTCTGAACGAAGTTGTCTCTGTGTCTTGATATATCAGATGACTGAAAGAGGTTCTTTGGTATTTACTTCACTTTGCAGAGTAGTTTCTGTTGAAATGTTCAGCTGACATGTGTCAAAAGGCTGAGGGAGCTGGTTCTCTTTAGCTTTGAAAAAAGGAGACTGAGGGGTGACCCCATGAACGTTGATGAATATGTGAAGGGTGGGTGTCAGGAGGATGGAGCCAAGCTCTGCTCAGGGGCATCTAATGACAGGACAAGGGGCAGTGGGTGAGAGCTGGAGCAGAGGAGGTTCCACCTCAATGTGAGAAGGACCTTCTTCCCAGTGAGGGTGACAGAGCCCTGGCAGGGGCTGCCCAGGGGCTTTGTGGAGTCTCCTTCTCTGGGGACATTTCAAACCCTCCTGGTCATGTTCCTGTGCGACTGGGTCTGGGGGATCCTGCTGCGGTGGGGGATTGGGCTGGTTGATCTTTCAAGGTCCCTTCCAATCCCTAATGTTCTCTCTTTCAAATAGACAGGGTATTTGCCATCTCTTGTATCTTCTGTAGCTGCACTATAAATTTGTATTTTAATCCTGTGACATTTACTCTTGAAAGCTTTTTATCTCGCTAATAAAGAAGTACCTTGTTCAACAGATCTCTCCTCCTCTTCTCTAGACAGAAACTCCATCTGCCCTCATTTTGGCACCAACAAGGGAGTTAGCCATTCAGATCGAGAGGCAAGCGAAGGAGCTGATGGCTGGGTTACCCAACATGAGAACAGTCCTGCTGGTGGGAGGTCTGCCCCTGCCGCCGCAGCTTCACCGCCTCAAGCAAAGCGTTAAGGTGAGGCCTCTGCTGTTTGGTGGGTGCGGCTACGCAAAGATGGTTTGAAAAGTGCCCGGTAATACAGTCAGTGTTGTTGTAAATGGGATAAAACTCAAGCTTGTTTTGTTTTTAACAAGCTTCGTGCGTGATGCTGCTGCTTTCGAAGGCTGCAGCGTGCTCTTTGGTTAGACAAGGAGTGGCACTGTACAGCAGGAGAGCTTCGTGTTCAGTGCAGGTGACGTTGCCTGCATTTAGACCCTTCCATTCCAGGTCTGAAAGTCCATTTCCTTTGGAGGCCTCATGATTTCTTACATAATCTCTAAGAGTTTTATGATGTGAGTGCATGTGATTGATCAACTGGTGTCCTCACCCATGTGCTGTAACTTCAGTTTTCCTACAGCAGGAATTTCTGACTCCTGGTTTGTTTGTGTCTGGTTTTTGTAGGTTGTAATAGCAACACCTGGACGACTTCTTGAGGTTTTAAAGCAAAGTTCTGTTAACCTGCACGGCGTCAAAATTGTCGTGGTGGATGAAGTAAGTTTGTAGCTGTCAGGGCTGGGTTGCCTGTGCGGACGTCCTTGAAGAGCCAGTGCTCACTGAGTAAACACAGAGTGTTCTCTGTAAAGAGACATTGTGATTCTTAAGAGGAAATAAGAATTAGCACTGTTTGAGTAGTGTTTGAACCGTGCACGTTCTGTTGGTTGTAAGGACTTCGATACCCGTCAGATATGCTGCTACAACAGTGTGAATCACAGAACATCAGAGATTGGCAGGGACCCCCAAAGATCACCCAGTCCAATCCCCCTGCCTCAGCAGGATCCCCTAGATCCAGTCACACAGGAACATTTCCAGGAGGGTTTTAAACATCTCCAGAGAAGGAGACTCCACAAGTCCCCTTCCAGTGCTCCGTCACTGTGAAGAAGTTAGTTCTTGTATTGATGTGGAACCTCCTGTGTTCCAGCTCACACCCGTTGCCCCCTAATCATTTGGTTTTCATTTTCATTGGGTTTTAGCTGTTCCTCTGACTGAAAGCACTCCTGCTTTTGGATCTTTACATTCCAGCCAGACGTACCATGATTCTTCTGTCAATTCAGGATGCTGCTGTTGGCAGAAGAACCTGCAATAAGTGAATCTTTGTCTCTCAGGTGGACACCATGCTGAAAATGGGCTTCCAGCAGCAAGTGTTGGATATTTTGGAAGACATCTCTCATGATCACCAGACCATACTGGTGTCAGCCACGATTCCAGTGGGCATCGAACACTTAGCGAACCAGCTTCTGCACGATTTTGTTCGGATAACAATAGGAGAAAAGAACCTGCCGTGTTCCAACGTTCGCCAGATTATCTTGTGGGTAGAAGAGCCATCTAAAAAGAAGAAGCTGTTTGAAATACTAAATGTAAGTGCAAATACTTTTCTCACCCCTCTGGGCAGCCCCTGCCAGGGCTTTGTCACCCTCACTGGGAAGAAGTTCCTTCTGGTATTGATGTGGAACCTCCTCTGTTCCAGTTCACACCCACTGCCCCTTGTCCTATCGTTAGATGCCAGTGAGCAGAGCCTGGCTCCATCCTCCTTTGTTCATTGCAAGGTCCTATTACTATTAGAAATAATGAGGAGAAGAAATGAAATCCAAGTTGTGATGACACATAGCAAACTATTTTGATACCTCCTTACACCACTGGTTTGATTTTACAGGATGAGAAACTCTTTAAGCCTCCGGTGTTGGTGTTTGTGGACTGCAAACTAGGAGCAGACCTGCTGAGCGATGCCGTCCATAAGATCACAGGTTTGCAGTGCACAGCAATGCACTCTGAAAAGTCTCAGGTGGAAAGAACAGACATACTACAGGTTTGTGCCTCTTACAGCCACAGATGTTTTGGGAGATCTGAAAGGGCTTCGCTTGAATGAATTGCCTGTAGTGTTGCTGGGGGAGAGGAGAGGTGGGTGGGAGCAAGCCAAACTGGAGACACTAGTGCTGTCTTAAATGCCAGTAAACACTGGAGATCATTTCTTAGGTCATTTGCTTTGAAATGTGCCTGTAACTTTAATTAATGGCTTTATTAAAATTACAGGTTTGACATCTCTTCAGTGAGCCCTGTGAGTTAGGTTCCTGTTTAAACCAAGAATACAGAAGGGCTATTCTCTCTCCTGTGGTGGAGCAACCCCGCTGGGTGTGTTCTTACAGTGTATTACTACTCCTGGAGAGGTTAAAAACGTAAACGAGGGATAAAGCATTAATTTTTGTGTATTTCTCCCTTGCCAGGGCTTACTTCAAGAGAAATACGAAGTTATAGTAAGTACTGGAGTCCTTGGACGAGGGCTGGACCTTGTCAATGTCAAACTGGTAGTAAATTTTGACATGCCATCGAGTATGGATGAGTACGTCCACCAGGTAAGTGAATGAATCGAGCGTGGATGACTGTGCGCATCAGGTAGACAAACCAGTCGCTGCGGCGCTATTTCAGAAGTGGGCTGAGCTATGACTTCCATAGATGGAAATATAAATGTAAATCACAGCACATTAGGGATTGGAAGAGACCTCAAAAGATCCCCCAGTCCAGCCCCCCTGCCACAGCAGGATCCCCTAGATCCAGTCGCACAGGAACATGTTCAGGGGGGTTTGAAACATCTCCAGAGAAGGAGACTCCACAGCCCCCCTGGGCAGCCCCTTCAAATGTATAAAAAAGCTCTTTCCTAGTATCACAACTGAACTACTATTAACAAACTCTATCTTCCTAAATAGTCTTTGCAGAGTATTTTCCAATTTCTCCAGGCACTTCAGATTATGTAGGTAGATGATTGTAAGTCACTCCAACATGGAAAGTAAAGGTCATTTTTGTGGTCGTGCTTGTACCTGTTGCCCTTAATACAGGACGTGTTTGAAGGATTCCCACTCAACATTGATAAAGCAAAGTGATTCTTTGCTTTTTCAGGTTGGAAGAGCAGGAAGGCTGGGCCACAGTGGAACTGCAATTACTTTTATCAATAACAACAGCAAGAAGCTCTTTTGGGATGTTGTGAAGAGAGTTGAACCAACGGGCACCATTCTTCCCCCACAGCTGCTTAATTCCCCGTATCTTCATGACCAAAAGAGAAGGGAACAACAGAGACTGAAACAGCTGCAGAACAGCCTTGTGACAGGAGATAACATTATGGACATTATCAGGAAACATGACAGAAATAATTCACAGAGGTAATAAAGCTATATTTATAGTTATGCCAGTTTATGAGAGTGTGAGTAAAAATAAACGTGGGTTTACAGTCCCTTGTGCACTGCCTTTTCAAAATCAGCTTATATTGCCTTTTTTTTTAAGAGGCCTTGTGTTTATCTCAATTTTGAAATAACAGACTACTGTGTGTTTGAATCACAGAATCACAGCACATTAGGAATTGGAAGGGACCTCGAAAGATCATCCAGTCCAATCCCCTAGATCCAGTCACACAGGAACATGCCCAGGCAGGTTTTAAATGTCTCCAGAGAAGGAGACCCCCACAACCCCGCCCCCGGCAGCCCCTTCTAGTGCTCTGTCACCCTCACTGTGAAGAAGTTCCTTCTTAGATTGATGGGGAACCTCCTCTGTTCCAGCTGACACCCATTGGCCCCTGCCCTATCACTAGATGCCCCTTAGGAGAGCCTGGCTCCATCCTCCTCACACCCACCCTTCACATGTTTATCAACATTAAGGTCACCCTCCAGTCTCTAATGTGTTCAAAAGTCGTGCAAATGTGGGTCGTGGTTTAGCGCGGGCAGGCTGGATGGGGTAGGGGTTGGACTCGATGTCTCGAAGGTCTTCTCCAGCCTGACCGATTGTGTTCCAGCTCTGCGTTACTGATAAATGCCGAGGCTTTTCTCTCGCGCACCTACTCCGCAGCAAGAGGCCGCAGCTTGTTCCCAGCGGGGTTGTCCTGAGGCCGCCCTGGTTACCTCGCTCCTCACGCCGGCTTCCTGCAGCGCGTAGGACCCGCCCCGCTCCGCTCCCTCTGCAGCGGAACGGGGCGGGGCCGGGCCGGGCTCCCCGCCCAGAGCCGCTCGGGCCGCCCCCGTGACGCAGCTCCCGGCGGCAGCCAATCGCCGCGCTCGCGGCCTCGTTCAAATGGAGCAGCGCGAGGGCGCGGAGCAGCGCGAGGCCGCGGGGTGAGGAGGGGGCCGCGGGGGGCGGTGGCGGGGACCTCGCTGAGGGCAGGGGCGGCCTGGCCCTGTGGGTGCTTGTGGGTGCTGCAGCCGTTGTCCCGCCGGGCTCTCCCGCTGCGGCTCCCCCGCTGCCTTTCTACGGCTGTAGCGCAGCCCTGCGTCTGGGGGGAGAGGCCGAGTGGGTTCCGTTGCGGAGCGGGTGCTTTGCCGTAGGGAGAAAAAGCCCTTCGACTTCCACGCTCTTCCAGCCTTGAGCAGTCGGCCTTCATCTCTGGTTAATATTTGTAATTGATTAAAAAGTTAGGAACGAGCGGCTTTCTAGCAAGTCTGTCGCTTTATAACAGAGGAGCTTTTACTGGGAGGTACCAACGGCAACGCGGCCTTGTTAGACACTGTGTCCAGCGCACTCAGTCAGCACTGGGGAGGCCGCACCTTGAGCACTGGGTCCAGTTTGGGGCACCTCAGTCCAAGGGAGACATCGAGGCGCTGGAGCGGGTGCAGGTTGCCCAGGTTGGTGGCTGAGTCTCTAAATACCTGCAGGTAGACAGGCTGTGGAAGACACGACAGTTCTCCGCCTGTTCCTTAGGCGAAGTGCTTTTGGTTGTTGCGCGGTACCTTTGTGCACTATAGCGAGCTGAAGTACGTGTCCAAAAGTACGGTGGTGGGTCATTTACTGACCTGTTCTGACAGTGGGGGTTCTAATTAAAAATAAAAAACGCCTGTGTCTAGAGATCCCTGGTTAATAGTTTTGGTTTTGTTTTGGAGTCTGTTAGTTGTTAAACAGTAAGAGTGTAAAGAGTTGTGAGTAAATGGGGGAATGATCTTGAATTAACTTTCTTTGGGTGTTGTGGTGGATCACTTGGGCGGGGGATAAAGACCACTTTTGCTGCTAAACAGTGTGAGCTGCCTGGGGGCTTGTGGAGTCTCCTCCTCTGGAGATGTTTAAAACCCACCTAGACATGTTCCTGTGCGACTGGGTCTAGGGGATCCTGCTGTGGTGGGGGCATTGGGCTGGGTGATCTTTCGAGGTCCCTTCCATTCCCTAATGTGCTGTGGTTCCGCAAGTGTTCTTTCTGATAGTAGTTGTACTTTTTGAAACAAGTTGTAGACACCAGTAATAGTCCACTTTATTTCTAGAGGTAGTAACTGAAATACAGGCTTTTTGGTTTTTTAGAGTATCAGAGGCTAAGCAGGATAGAGGTGGGTTCTTAATGTTTGGGTCTGCGTGTTGCCTCCCATGTGTTTACAGACCTTTGTACTACCAAACCACCTCAATCAATGATCCTTTTGTCTCCGCAGATGCCAACAGCAACTGCAGGGAACCCTTTAGGAGAGGTGCTGTACCTGTCAAAGACTCACCACTAACTTGGTGCAAGACAAAATGCCTATTTACAGAGTTCCTGCAAGAAGCCCCTCTCGGGCACCCTGTGCCACAGCTGCGCAGAGGACTACTCCCCAAAACACCCTGACCAGCAGCAAAGCGTCTGAGCAGCGACTGAAATCGGAGGCGTCGGGAGAAGAACAGGAAAGTTTGTGCTTTCAGAATAAGTCTGTGCAGATAAATCAGACCTACGTGGTTTCCACCTGCAAGGCAGTGGGTGACACATCAGCTGCATTTGTTAAACCTGAATGCAGATTGACGCTCCAGAGGAGAACTGGAACAGGCAGAAAACCAGCATCCAGCTGTGAACAACTGCATTCAAACGCAACACAGGGCGTGGAAAATACACGGGCAGAGGGCACGCTCACCCTGCAGAGGCGTGTGAGGACCCTCTCCGTGGAGGGGAGTGCAGCTAACTGGAATGCTGCGCCTGGAATAGACAGGAGTGACTCTGCACAAAGAAATGGCAAGGTCCCACCCAGTATTAATCAGAATGGTACCTGTGATGTCAAATCAAGCTGCAGGTTAGCTGAGGCTCGGGCCAGCACGGAGCTGCAGTGTGCCGTGAATGGCAAAGATTGCTTGGGGGGCGGTGGTGGTCTGTGTGGAGCTGACAGCTGCACGCGTTTAAAACACAGGACTGGTGCTGCTGGCACACAGCTTCGCTGTGAAGTTCTTAAATCGGAGCAGTTAGTCCCCTCTAAGGGTATTAATGGGGTGTCAGGAGAACAGCTGAGTGAAAAAGGCAACATAAATAAAGCAGCTGGAAAGCAAAGGTTACAGCAGTCAACTACAAAACACAGCAGTTTGGAAAGACCAAGGACACCAGCAAAAGGTGCGGCAGAAGGACTTAAACTCACACCAAAGAAGAGCATCTCTCAGGAGCAGCTTTCTCTGTCTGTCTCAAACAAACAGACGCCTCACCTTGATGTTTCAGCCCACAAGAAAGCTGGCGTGGGCAGCTCTCTGCCTGCCAACAGGTGCCCAAAGTCCAAAGAGAACACACAAGCTCTGGCTGAGAGCAGTGGCGCTGAGCAAGATGCCTTCAAAGTGGAAAGCAGCAAAGTTATTGTAGCTGTGCGTGTGCGGCCCTTCAGCAACAGGTCTGTAGTCTGGAATGAACTTTGGGTGTTGTGGTGGGTCACCTGGGGGAGCATGTCTGTCTTTGCAGCTAAACAGTACGGGCTGCTCAGGGTGGCTGTGCAGTCTTCTCCTCTGGAGATGTTTCAAACCCACCTGGCCATGTTCCTGTGTGACTGGGTCTAGGGGATCCTGCTGTGGCAGGGGGATTGGACTGGGTGGTCTTTTGAGGTCCTTTCCAATCCCTAATGTTCTGTGACTTATTTGTGATGCTTTTCTGGGTGGCATTTTTGAGTTGATTAATTGCTGACCTGATAAGGCTGTAACACAGACTTTGCAATTGGCTGGTATTTCATGCAACATTGAGATGAATGGTCTCTTCATAAAATTTCTGTTGGTGGCTGCTGCTCATTTTCAGGTCCTGCTGAGCTCAGGTGTTGTGAGCTTGAATACTTTTTGTTTCTTCATCTTGTCGGTTGGTGGGGGTCACTTTGTCCCATCAGCAGACCCTGCTTCCCCGCCTGCAGCTCCCCCAAGCAGCATCGTCCCCAGCAGCAGCGCAGCGAGCCTGGGCCAGACCCTCCCAGTGTTTGGACTGGGGAGAATGGAGGCAGCGGGGGGTGGCCTGGAGCAGCACTGGCAGCAGGGCTAGCAAAGGCAGGAGAGGCTGCTGAGTTGAGGCTGGGCCTGTGACAAGATGAGTGACAGATGTTCTCTGTTAGCCCTGCTCCCTCCCGAAAAGGGAAGAGAAAGGGAATAAGTGTGAGAGGCACCTGGAACAAAGCTACAACAGCTTCATCCAGCAGGGTGGGTTTGTGTTTCTAACGATGACTGCTGAACTGTAAGGCAGTGGCAATGACTCCTGTGGCAGGTAATGCACTCTGTGCATGTGGCTTATGCTTTTAAATGCTCCCTGAGTGTTTTCCCCTTCTCCCTTTCAGAGAGAAAACCGAGAACCCTGTGCCCGTGATCTCCATGAGCGGTTCGGAGACAGCAGTGCGGAACCCAGCCACTAACCACGTTTACAGCTTCAGCTACGACTTCTCTTTCTGGTCTTTTGACAAGCACCACCCGAGTTTTGCAAGCCAGGCAACAGTTTACAAGATGCTGGCCGTGCCGCTCCTGGCGAGAGCGTTTGAGGGCTACAACGCCTGTCTCTTCGCTTACGGGCAGACGGGTTCTGGAAAGTCGTACACGTGAGTTCCCGGGGACCATCGCGAGGGCGGTCGCCGAGAGCCAGTCCTTCGGGGATGAATCCACACGGACCTCTGGGCGATACCTTGTTCGGTCCCCACTCGAACATCAGCTAAGCTGGTGCTTGTTTGTTGCTGTAGCTTGTGGGCGGTGGCGCTTTGACTCCAGAGCAGCACAATTCCTGTCCAAACTAGCTATCGAGAGATCTGAAGCTGAATGAGCAGGGCTTTCTTTACCATTGCAGGATGATGGGGTTTGAGGAAGACCGAGGAATAATTCCGAGACTTTGTGAAGATCTTTTCGCTCGAATAGAGCAGCTGGATGAGCAGCAGGTGCTGTGCTGATGATGTTTGCCTTACGTCTGAGTTGTGAGGGAACCAGAGTGCTCTGTTGTGTTGATACGTGTTTCGTTGATTTTCATGCGTTGGTGCTGATCCAGACGTTCATGTCTGCACCCTTGTGCTGGTTCCGGTGTTGTTCCTGCTAGTAACTCTGATTCGCGGGCTTTCCTGAAGAGTCCAAGGCAACGTTGGCTTGGTCCTGTATGCAATGGTGTAGGAGAGATGTCTCTGATGTGGAACTAGAGTGGGGTTCTTTCACCTGCACAGTGTGTCTTACGAGACAAGGGTTGTGTGAGGTACAAAGAAATCCAGGTGGGTTCTGCACTTGCAGGGCAGTAAAAGATCAATCGACAGAGATCACAGTAAAATACACGGGAGTAGTGCTCCCCTTCTTCTAGATGAAGAATATCTAGGTGTTCTTGCTGGAAGGAAGAAATCACCTACTCCCTATTAAAGACTTGAAAAGTCTCTTCTCACTGATACAGCAACAAAACGAGCTGCTGTGGACTCTGATCACCTGGAGTCTCCTCTGGAGACGTTTCAAACCCACCTGGGCCATGTTCCTGTGTGACTGGATCCAGGTGGTCCTGCTGTGGCAGGGGGGTGGGACCGGATGATCTCTCGAGGTCCCTTCCAATCCCTCATGTTCAGTGATTGTGATGTGTGATGTTTATTACCATTTCTTCTGTTTGCTGTGCTGTGTTGCTCCTAGTTCACTATAATCTCGTAGTCTAGGGGACCCCTGCTGCAGGGTGAGTTCTTTCAGTACAAATGTTTGTGAGGTTGAACAGCAATGTCTGCTGAACTAGGTCACTTTTGGGGGTGAAATTGTTTTCTGGACTACATTAATCAACTTTTCCACTTTGTTAGGTTTCGTATCACCTTGAAATGAGCTTTTTTGAAGTGTACAATGAGAAAATTCATGATCTGCTCGTCTTTACAACTGAAAGTGGGCAGAAGAAACAACCGGTAAGTCGCTTTCGAAGTAGCGGCACCTGTTCTCTAAACAAAACCCCACAAGTGACAAATGGTCATTGTTTTTAGATTGCCTTCAGTTATTATAAAACACACGATTCAAGTGAAAACCTTTGTTGTATCTAATGACAGGACAAGGGGCAGTGGGTGTGAGCTGGAACAGAGGAGGTTCCACATCAGTCTGAGAAGGATCCTCTTCCCAGTGAGGGTGACAGAGCCCTGCAATGGGCTGCCCAGGGGGACTGTGGAGTCTCCTTCTCTGGAGATGTTTCAAACCCTCCTGGCCATGTTCCTGTGTGACTGGATCTAGGGGATCCTGCTGTGGCAGGGGGATGGGACTGGCTGATCTTTCGGGTCCCTTCCAGTCCCTCATGTTCTGTGATGTCTGTTTACAGGAAAACACCTACAACTGTGTTTTTCCATTTACCTGACCCCCCCCCGCCCCAGCAGACTGCACCGTGCCACAGCTCACAGAGCCAGCTGCAGTATCCTGCTAGGAATTGCTTTCTCTTGGTGTCACGATATTCCTGAGTGCTGGGGCTAACACTTCTAGTAACTGTTCTTTTGTTTTCACCAGCTTCGGGTTAGAGAACATCCGGTGCTGGGACCGTACGTGGAAGGCCTGTCGGTGTAAGTCTGAGCTCTGTCATTTTGGCAGACACGTGGCGTGGGCCTGGAAGTGGCTGTTATTTGCATTGTGGCTGAAAGTGATGATGAGTCCTGCTCATCAGAGCTCCGAGGCTGTGGAAGCTTGTGCACTCACCAAGCACTTGTGTGCACACCGAGCTTTTAGGGTCACAGGGCCCTCAAACGCGTGTCGCCATGTCTAGCTGGATGTGCTTCCCTTAGCTAAAGAACCCTGCGGTGGTCTCCAGGCAGCTGGAGGTGTCACAGTACTTGTCTTCCTTCTGTGACTGGGGAAAGGTTTCAGAACCCAGGCTGCAGGGTAGAAACTGCAGAACACAAATGGTCTGAATCAAACCTTTTCTTTTTCCCCCCCTTAGGAATGTTGTCCGTTCTTACTCTGATATCCAGGTAAGAGTTGTTTGGTTACTAGAAAGTGCTTAAAGTATTGCACCTTGCTCCTTTTACTGCTGAAAGCTGAATTCCATGGGTTGGAAGAGAAGGCTGTGCAGGCGGCCTCGTAGTTCATGGTGTTTCAGCTAGCTGTGTAAGAGTGACAACGACTGGTCCTACATGAGGGACCTAAGTAGATGCCTGCGGGCAAGTCTGACTCTTCGCACGGTTAGCTCTCAACAGATGACTTTCTCCCCTGTGGAGCTGTCATACGTCTTGATAACTTCATTTGCAAACATTTTATGCTTTAGCTAACTACCCAAAGTATCTTTCGAGGTCCTTTCCGGCCCCTAATGTGCTGTGGTTCTGTGAAGCAGGTTTTGGGCTCACACCCTGGCTTTGATGTCTTACAGAGTTGGCTTGAGCTGGGAAACAAGCAGAGAGCAACAGCTGCTACTGGAATGAACGACAAGAGCTCTAGATCTCATTCTGTCTTCACCCTGGTCATGACACAAACCAAGGTATGGCTGGGTAGCGCGTGCCTGCTCAGATCGGGCCGCAGGAAGCCCTTTGCGCACTGCCTGGGGAGTGCTTGTGAGAACACACCTGAAGGGGGTGAGCGAGGCGCGAGGTGTTTCCACGTGGCTATCTGCGCTGCGGAGCTGGGTGCGCTTCACGTGCTTTGAATTGATTCTTGAGTCTCTGTGCCGCGTGTATTGGCGTCGGCAAATTGGCAGATTAGCCTAGATCGGCAGATCTAGGAGCGGCTCCCAGCTTCTGAGTCGGAGTTTGGAAATGTAACTGGAACCCAGATGGCGTCCAGACCAAATCTCACCCTGCTGCTGTCACCTGGTAGCCTTGAAGAAGGTTGGCCTATGCAGAGTGGACAGTGGTGCCCACCTCCTGCAGGTGCTGAGCTGGGACAATGAGATGCAGTTTCTGTTTGGCTTTAACAGAGTTCCTTGAGTAAATGTTTCCCAGCCACGACGTCTCGCCCACGTGTTGTGGGGATACAGGGCCTACAGTACCCCTTCTGACTTAAATGTCTGTGGGAGAGAAAACCTGACTTGGCAAGATGAGCAGGAAACCACAAGCTAGGTAGAGCTCCTCAGAAGGCCACGGAATGTCCATTTCCTCCGTGTCCAAGTCACGTTTTTGTTAAGTTTGTTGTTGTTCTGGTTTATTTAATTTTTCAAGTCAGTTTCCTAACCTCCTCATTCCTCCTTCTCCTCACCATTGTCATCACTAGATTTTTTTAATTCTCAGAACTAGTCCTGAGACTCTTTCACTGACTACTTGAGCAGATCTCCACTGGTTTAAGTCAGCACCAGCTTCCCAATTTCCATGGTTACTTGATAGTCAGGCTTCAGACCCAACTCTGCAGCTCGTGTGCAGTTAATGTGGCCACAAAGAGCTGGTACTGTTGTTAGAAGCCCGAACTCACCTTCATGCTCATCACTCCGAGGCTGTTCTGCCAAAGGAAATGGAAGTGTCGCTTCTCTGGTGTGTTTCAAGTGAACGTCTTAGGTTTGTGCTTGTCCTTTGGCTTTGTATTGTGGCTGAAGTGCAGACATCTCCCTCCTTCCAGGTAGAGTTGGTGGATGAAGAGCAGTGTGACCGCAGGCTCACCAGCCACATCAATTTGATCGACCTAGCAGGCAGTGAATGCTGCTCAACAGCTCAGACCACAGGAGAGAGGCTGAAGGTAAGCGAAGAGGAGAAACCAGGGATAAAGGGATACCTCTACAGGCCAAAGTATTGCCACCTACCAGGTGACAGGGTGTCTACCAGGTACCCCGTCACCTAGCAGCACTCCTGGGCAGGAGCTGTGGTTGTAAAAGGGTGCATAGCCCTTAGAAGTGTTGCGCGGCGTCTTGCTGGCGACGGGCGGGTGGTCCCAAGAGGCTGCTGTTCTGACTGCGCGGTGGGGCAAGCCAGGCCTAGCCTAGGACCGCGCTCCCCGTGCTGTGCGGGTCTGACGGTGCCTTGGGAGGAACGATGGAGAACTGTCTGCGTGACTTCTCAAATAGCGACTCCGAGCGGAGTCACAGAACACTAGGGACTGGAAGGGACCTCGAAAGACCGTCCAGTCCAGTCCCCCTGCCAGAGCAGGATCCCAGATCCAGTCGCACAGCATGAAGGCTTCTCCCTTTTGAGGGAGACTTGCGTAACAAGCAGTTTCTAACAAGAGGCTCTCAGGCTGCCATCACAAGCTCAGTGGCTCTTGACAGTAACCATTTCAAGGCCAGAGTCTTGGTTCTTTCCAACCGAAGACCTTACAGGAGTCTCTTGTATCTTCCCGTTGTTGTTTAATGCGGAGGTGGCATTCCGTGTGGTGTGGCTGTTCCACCTTCCCAGGTCCCTTCCAGTCCCTAAGGTTCTGTGATTCTGTGAGTAAGTGCAACTCAATCGCAAGTCGAGAGGATACTCCAGAAAGCACAGCTGCACTGTACTTCTTGTTTGCTTTGTGTAGGAGGGCGTGAGCATCAACAAGTCCCTGCTAACCCTTGGAAAGGTTATTTCTGCGCTGTCCAAACAGTCTCGAGATGGGAAGAGAGCTTTCATCCCTTACCGGGAATCTCTCCTCACTTGGTACGTGCGCTTGGGTTTGTTCTAGAGAAGGTGGGGGTTTCCCTGCCACTCCTTCCCTCCCTCTCACTTGATACATGGATGGAAGAAAGTAGCCCGTGTTGTCAGGCAAAGAACAAACAAGACCTTGGTTTGTGTTTAAAACAGCTGCAGTCATTCTCAAGTCAGTATCAGCCCCTGGGATGGCCTGCCCAGGGTGAGGGTTGAGTCCCTGTCCCTGGATGAGTTTAAAAGCCACATGGACGTGGTGTTGGGGGATCTGGTTTAGGGGTGACCTTGTGGAATGGGGTTTGATGGTTGGACTCGGTGATCCCAGGGATCTTTTCCAACCTGAAGGATTCTGAGTAGCAAGACCCTGGGTGTTTTGTGTTTAATCTGCTAGGACTGAGATGCTTGATCTTCTGTGTGTGGGCTGGGGATTGACTTCTGTTGTCCCGTTCAATGAAGGTTGCTAAAGGAAAGTCTCGGTGGGAATTCCCAGACTGCCATGATTGCCACAGTCAGTCCTGCTGCCAGCAGCACAGAAGAAACACTCAGCACCCTTCGCTATGCGAAGCAGGCCTGTTCGATCGTCAACGTTGCCAAAGTAAATGAAGATCTGAACGTCAGGCTAATCAGAGGTGAGGCAGACACCCGCAGCCCCTGAGGGTGCCTGTCTGTGTGTCTCCAACCTCGAGTCGGTGCTGTTAATAATCTGTCGTGTTGGCTGAGCACTTCCCAGCTCGGGTAAGACAACCGAGGATGTTTTACTCCTGATAGTCTCTGTGAGCTGGGTTGTGTTGGTTGTATTGCCAAAGGCCAGGCGCTCTCTTGGGCTACACCGGAGCAGCCACGAGAGGAAAGCCGCAGGCTGAGTTCTGAGTGCGGTACCGAGGCGTGCGAGCGCCGTTCTCTGCGTGTGTCTGCTCTGTCTGATGCAGAACTGAGAGCTGAGATTGCAAGGCTGAAGGCGGCTCAGAGAAGCGCGCTGAACACTGATCCCGAGAAGTACAGGCGCTACCTGCAGGAGGTGACGTCTCTGAGAGTGAAGCTGCACCAGCAGGAGAAGGACATGGCGGAAATAGAGAGGTCGGGAGGCTCTCCGTGTCTCGGTTCACGGCTTCGGGGCGGTACCTGCTCTAGCTGGATTTCTCTCTTAACGTGCTGTCTGGTTTTCCCCGGATGCATTCAGGGCCTGGAGGGAAAAACTGGAACAAGCAGAACAACGGAAAGTGGAAGATATAAAAGAATTGCAGGTACGTGGTTCTCATGTCACTTTCTGCAGTGATCCTGATGGGGGGATTGAGCCTTCAGTAGGGCTGCAGGCGACACCTCTTGGGAGGGTAGTGTCCAGAGGGACCTCGACAGCCTGTGTCTGGTGGGCTGAGGAGAATGGTCTGCGTTTCACTGGAGCAGAGTGTCAGGTCCTGCGCTGTGGTCACACAACCCCCTGCAGCCTGGGGACAGGGGGGCTGTGGAGCAGTCTGGCACAGAGGGACCTGGGGGTTCTCATTGACAGGCAGCTGAACCTGAGCCACCAGGATGCCCACGTGGCCAAGAAGGCCAATGGCAGCCTGGCCTGAATTAGAAACTGTGTGTCTAGCAGGAGTTAGGAGGGGATTGTCCCCCTGGACTCAGCACTGGGGAGACCCCATCTTGAGTCTTGGGTCCAGTTTTGGGCACCTCAGGACCAGGGAGAGACAGAGATGCTGGAGCGGGTGCAGAGGAGGGTAACAAAGCTGGGGAAGGGCCTGGAGAATCAATCTGATGAGGAGAGATGGAGAGAGCTGGGGCTGTTTAGTTTGAGGAAGAAAAGACTAAAGGGGAGACCTCATTGCTCTCTAAGACTATCTGAAAGGACACTGTTTTGAAGATGCTTAGATGTGGTGTTGGGGGCTCTGGTTTAGGGGTGACCTTGTAGAGCAGGGTCTATAGTTGGACTCGATGATCCCGCGAGTCTCTTCCAACCCGAAAGACTCTGCACAGACAATAAAGCATGCACAAGCCCTGCAGCAGAACGGGGTGAGTCAGGTGTGGTTTCCTTAACGCTGCCCTCTTAACACGTTAGAAGGGTTCAGTGTAGACGCTGGCATGCGCCAAGTCCAAGGGGTTTTATGCAAAGCTGTTTCTCATCCAGAAAGCAGGAATCGCGTTCAGAATGGACAATCGTTTGCCAAATCTGGTCAATCTGAACGAAGACCCGCAGCTCTCCGAAGTGCTCCTGTACATGCTTAAAGAAGGAGAAACTACAGTTGGAAGACACGCACCCGGTTCGAAACACGACATCCAGCTGCCTGGAGTGCTGATAGCTCGTGACCACTGGTACGTAGTGCTCTCTGGGGCTTTGAAGTGAGAGCAGTAACTGTTTCTTCTCACCCTTGCCTTTACTTTGGAAGTAACAAGAGTTTTCTAACCAGGAAACTACTGTTTTAGGGAAATTTTTTGTTCTGCCCTATGAATAAGACACCTTCCTTCTGTTCCCTCTGGAAATCTCTTGACCCGGGGGTGTTTAATATTCCTGTTCCTTTCATTCATGTAGCAAAATGTTCACTTTGTTCAGAAATGCTGGAGACTTGATAAAATCAGAGTCACGGGACGTTAGGGATTGGAAGGGACCTTGAGAGATCGTCTAGTCCAATCCCCCTGCTGCAGCAGGATCACTTGGATCGAGTCACTGGGTGTACAGCACGTACCTGGCCACTTGTGTTTCCCCAAAGCACACTTTTCTGAGGGCAGAAAAGTGCATGCCCTTCTGACCCTTGCAGTTGATCAGATGACAGACCATCAGAGCTATTTTAAGTGGTTTTGTATATTTTAAGATCTCTTCCAAAACAGAGGACGGTGCCTTTTAGGGAAGCAGTGTGGAGTCACTCTGCATCCAGAAAAGCAGTGACAAGACCCTACTGAAGCAATGAGGTTTAGCCTTTTAGGGAGCATGACTTGGAACTAACGTGAGCTGTTGCCAGCTTGAGCCTTTCTCGTTTTCAGTGTCATGAGAAACACTGCTGGGGAAGTGAGCATCACTCCCCTGGGAGAAGCAAAGACCTACGTGAATGGCAAATGCATTCTGGACCCGACGGTTCTGCGTCACGTAAGTACGAGGTTTGGTCTCATGGCTGGGCTGTGCTGGCCTGTCCCCTGAAGCCGGGACATCATTTCAGGAGGGTCTGAGGCGAAATGTTCTCCGGAAGCTGTCAGTATCTGCGTCTTCCCCTTGGATCTCTGGCCCAGGCCCTTCTGCTTCAAGCGCATGAACTTGCTGGTCCATGTGAAAGCTCCAGAGCAAACGCCCTGTCCCCTCTTCCCAACAGGGTGACAGAGTGGTCCTTGGAGGAGACCATTACTTCAGGTTTAACCACCCAGCGGAGGTTCAGAACGTGAGGCGGCTGTCCTGTGGCACGACGCTTTTGCACGACGGCGTGAAGGACTTTGAGTTTGCCAAGAACGAGCTGCTTGTTGCGCAGAGAGCACAGTAAGGGTCCCCTCTTCTTGCTCCAAAAAGTGGTGTGGCTGCAGCTGTGAGTTTGTGAGAACAAAGGTGTGAGTGGCTTCTGTTCAAAGCTTTATAAGTATCAACCTTTATAAATGTCAAGGTTGAACAGGTAAAAATGGTTTAAATAACGTCAGACAAAGAAAACTAAAAAATAAAGGCTTCAATAATAAAAAGTATAGATGATTATAAAAACAATAAAACATTAAAGATGACTCCTTATTTACCCGTAAGGAGACACTGGTAAGTAGCCAGATTGTTGTTAACACCCTTAACAATGGAGGTCTTGGACACAGCTAGAATAAATGTCTGCGTTGGTCTGGGGGACCCTGCTGTGTCGGGGGTTGGACTAGAGGATCTTGCGAGGTCCCTTCCAATCCCTAACAGTTCTGTGATTGGAGAGGTGACGACAATCTAGGCCACTTGATGAGAATGGAAACCGATACTGAAGGCGCTCTGAGCTTCAGAGGCCCTCGGAGCGGTGTGTTCAGTTCTCTCCAAGCACACGGTGAATCTGAAAGCTGAGGACAGAGAAACTGCAGTTGACTTTGGATGCCTTAAAGAAACAGAAGGCCTGAAAAGCTAGTGCTTTCAGAAAAAGCAGCAGCCAAAGTTACAGGCTTTGTGTTCTGTCGTGATGGAGAGTCTGAGAGACAGGGAAGTACTTGCTCTGTTGCTTCGTCTGTTTGTAGGCTGGAGTCGGAAATTGAAGAGGCACGACTCAAAGCCAAGGAAGAAATGATGCAGAGTGTCCAAATTGCAAAGGAGATGGTTCAGCAGGAACTGACCTCACAAAAAGCAGCTTATGAAAGCAAAATAAAATCGCTGGAAGCTGAAGTGGTGAGTAGCTGCTGCATCGTTAGAGAGAACAAGTCAACAACATAAGCTAGGTGCTGCACGATGCCGGGTGTGGAACTCAAATAGTAAGCAGTTAAACATTAATGGAAACGACTGCCATCAGCCTAACACCGTAACAAGGGTGGAGTTGTGAGTCTCCTGTGGAGACTCTTCAAACCTGCCTGGATGTGTTCCTGGATCTGGGGGATCCTGCTGTGGTGGGGGATTGGGCTGGGTGAGATCCCTTCCAGTCCCTAATGACTGGATCTGGGGGATCCTGCTGTGGTGGGGGATTGGACTGGGTGAGGTCCCTTCCAGTCCCTAATGACTGGATCTGGGGGATCCTGCTGTGGCGGGGGGGTGGGGCTGGCTGATCTTCCGAGGGCCTTTCCAGTCCGTGTTGGTCCCTGTTGTTCTGTGCTCCTGCGAGTGTCTTATTCAGGGTGCTGTAGGAGACACACTGGGGTGTGGGAACTACAACATGACCTTTCATTGCTGGTGCTGGGCTTGCCTAGTCCACGGGGTCCGGGTGTGTTTTAGAGGTGTTAAGTGAAAAGGAGCCTGAACACCTGCGTGAGGGGGGTGGATCGCTCGTGCTACAGCACGTCATCTCCTCTCCTCTGTCCTTTGTGGTGTCAGAGAGAAGAGTGTCGCAAGAAGCGAATTCAAGAACAGAACAGCCAGAAAGCTGCAACGAAGATCCAGGAGCTAGAGCAGGCAAAGCAAAGCCTGGAGCTGGAGCTGCACTTCAATAAGAAGCGCTTAGAAATGGAGACCTTGGCTACCAAGCAGGTGACTGGAAAGGACAGAACCTGAGGCGACGGGTGGCAGCTTAGGGGGTGGGTTCTTTAATAAAGAACCTTTTGTGAACAAGATCTTTCTGCAGTGTTTTTCTGGCAGGTGATCCTGTGCAAAAGAACAAGAGGAGTAACGTTGGCTATAAAAGTCCTCCTTGTCTGCACGAAGCCAAACGGCTCTTGCTTTGCAGATCAAGGGTGGCTGCTCTAACTCTTGTCCTGAGAGGTTTTACAAACGTGACAGGAACTGTTCCTGCAACGAACTGCTGTTTTACACCTCCCCTTCCCTCCAGGCTCTAGAAGATCACGCCGTCCATCACGCCAGGATACTGGAAGCTCTGGAAGCTGAGAAGCAGAAGATTGCTGAGGAAATCCACACGCTGCAGAAGGCTCGTGGAAGCGGGAATAAGGCTCTGAAGAGTACGTTTGGGGGTCGTGTTGCAAAGGCGGCGCTCGGGGGCTGGCGTCTGGTGGGTGCGGACCCAGGAGCTGTTACTGTTCCTCGAGCGCGTGGCGAATCCTTGTGAACAAAGAGGACCTTTCGGCTGCGTTGGCCCTTTTGGCTCGTGAGCCACGCGTGCTGTGCTGGAAGCTCTGTGGTGATCACGCTCGGGGTGCTTAGGTGGATGTACGTGGAGTCTGTGTTTACTCCAGTTACTTACGACTTCTCCCGTCTGCTTGAACTAGTTAATTGTTGAGTTGTTGGGGGAACTGGGGTGATGGAAATGGTTCTGTTCAGCTTCCTAGGCTTCTACTGCTGCTTGCCTGACCTTTCATCAAGAGCTGTCTCAGCTGAGAGGGGCACTTCTCCCAGTGCAGTGTGAATCGACAGCACTGCTCTCGGCCAAGTTCCACTCCTGGGTTTTCGTGCTGGTCTCTCCTTGGCTCTTACTGATAGCCCAAAAGTTGCTGAAGGCCATTGTGCGGCCCACTGATGTGCTGTGTTCTTCTGTACTCCTCACTAGTTCCACTCAACTGGAGTTCTCTCAAGCTGTCTGTGATGATCAAAGAGGCCAACACCATCAGCACTGAACTGGGGAAAAGCACTGTGTTCCACAGGTGAGTGTCTGACGGGGGGGCTGTGTGCTGCTGTGTAGCTGTGCTGGGGGGTTCTGGAGGTGCTGTGAGCTGCTGCTTTCTGATAGTTGACTAGAAGGGGGGGCTGTGTGCTGCTGTGTAGCTGTGCTGGGGGGTTCTGGAGGTGCTGTGAGCTGCTGCTTTCTGATAGTTGACTAGAAGGGGGGGCTGTGTGCTGCTGTGTAGCTGTGCTGGGGGGTTCTGGAGGTGCTGTGAGCTGCTGTTTTCCAGCTGTGTTACACTGACCATGAGAAATCACTGTTCTGTGTTAGCGTCACTTGAGGCTGTCGTTAGGCCTCATTACTTTGAAATGTGAGCTTCAAATTTGAATTTTAGATCAAAACTTGTGAAGAGACCAGTAACTTTGGATGGAGTGTGTTTAGGGGATGAACCTTCCGCTGAGCGGTTGTGTCGCGCTCTGGTTCGCGTGTTGAAATGGCCCTAAGGCACACGGCCTGCGATGCGTCTCGACGCGATGAACTCTGGGAGTACGTGGCAGCCCTCGGCGGCGGTCGGTCTGCGCAGCTCCACTTGAGAATGTCACTGTTGAGAATGTCTGAGATGGCTTGTGTCACTCCTGCATCTGTTCCCTGCTCTGCCCTGCTCCTCGAAGCTCCTAGCTGCAGGCTGGTTTAGAAGTGGATCTGTTTACTGGCCAGCTGCTCTTGCTGTGAGCAGAGAGAACCCGCTGGACCAGAGGCTGCATCACTTCCAAAGAGTGCTACGGTGGTCGCAGCTCCTCCAGGCCTTCCCAGAGGACCTGTGTTCTGCTGCGTGCTTTCAGGCGTTGTCCTTTCGCTTTCTTCAACAGCAGCTCGGAGCGTCTCTGAGCGCGTGGATTCCTTTTGTTCTGCATGTGAAGGTGGCCTCAATGGCCTCTCACCATTTGTGTGTTTGTGGTTTTGCTTTCTGCATACTCTTTTCTCTGGAAATGCCTCTTGTTTTGCCAACTGAATAGTGATTGTTGTCCCTATTTTTGTCTTTGAACTCCACCGACTCCCTAGGCACGACGGGACTGATAGAGCAGGAGCCGTTCCTTGCGTTCAGGTGCAGGTTCGTAACGTCAGGCTGGGAATCACAACTTTCTGGAGCCTGGAGAAATTTGAGTGCAAGCTAGCAGCAATGAAAGAGCTCTGCGAGGTCAGTAACAACTGAAGAGACCTGCTCGTCCTCGGGGGCGCCTGGGCAGAGAGATGAGCCTGGTGATTTGTGCAGGAGGAGGGTCTCCCGGGGGGTTCAGACGCGACAGCAAGCCCCACGCTCTGTCCCTTGCAAGCACGTGCACAGGCACTGCAGTAGGCAGCAGTCACTTGGCTCACAGCACTTCTGTGCAGGGTGGGCGCTGTGTGGTTCTAGGTCTTCAGTTGTGTGGTGTGGAGGACAACCGCCTCAGTCTCTGGCTGTCATGGTTTGGCTGAGTTCGCGTGCTGCTGGCTGTCCTTGAGGCTTTTGAAGGCACTTGGAAGCGTTTTCTTTAAATAATCTGGCAGTTAAGGTAGATCCATTCTTTTCTCCATTCCACTGCTCCGAGTCAGGCAAACTGGGGTTTTGTGGGCCCCTCTGCACGCGCGTGACGTCGCTGCGTGTCACACCACTTTCTCCACTGAGGGGGGGAACGGAGACCAGCAGGGCCTTGGTACCCACCAAGCAGCCTTCAAACCACCAGCTGAAACCTTTATGGTTCCACCAATGTGGATAATGGCTCCACGATGTTGAACACGTGTGAGGTCACAGCATCAGCTTTGGCTTGCTGAGGGGACTGGCTGCCTTGCTGGAGGCTGTGTGAAGCGCAAGTCTCCCCGTGCTGGTTGCAGAAGAAGAAAGCCCACAGAAACGTCGCGGGAGACGCTCTCAGAACCGAGCTCTGCCCCGCGCCAGTGCTCCCAGTGACCACGGGCACGCGTCAGCTGTGTTCTTAGCCTCCAGACAAAGCTGGCGCGTGCAGAGAGCTGTGCAGAAGGTCCCACGGAGGCTCCCGTGTGTCGGGTGGGGTGGCCGGGCACCTTTGCTCAACGCTGGCTGTCGGTCACGCAGGTCTTGCAGCTCGTGTTCTACGTGGTGTCTTCATCTCCAGATTTCTTTCCCTCTGCTGTCTGACCCTCCTTGTCCTCTGGACTTTCTCTTTCAGACTAAAGATAGCAGCAGAGCTGCTGCTGTGTTTGATGATCCTTCTGACGAGTGGGAGCCTGACCTCTCGGATGCCTCGGTTTCCTCCTTTTCTAGAAGAAGGTGGTCCTACCCTGTGTGTCTCCTGTCTCGAAGCCTGAAGCAGCCTAGCCAAACGGGCCAGCGTGCCCGCTTTCTGCGGTGGGGGAGGCAGGAAAGCAATGTGCTGTCTCCCAGTTATTGACTGGAATGGAACGGGCTGCCCGGGGTGGTGGCTGAGTCCCCATCCCTGGATGAGTTCAAAGGACGACCAGATGAGGTGTTGGAGGATCTGGTTTAGGGGTGAACTTGTAGAGCGGGGCTGGTGGTTGGACTCTGGTGGGAGTCTTTCCCAACCAGAATGGTTCTCTGATTTGGTGGAAAGTAGGTGTCTGTGTTTGCCTGCCTGAGGCCTGTTAAAGTCGTCGTACTTGAAGTGGGTACAGGAAGAGGTTGCTCTTCTTTGGTTCTTCATGCTCTCCTCTCATCTTTCCCTAGAAGTAGAAGCTTCATGAAGAACAAAAGAATTTCTGGATGCTTGTCTGAGATAAAATTGCAGTCTGTCCAGAACACGCAGACTTCCCGCGTAACAGGTACTTACTGTGTGGCAGAACACCCTTGGGACCTGAACCTGCAAGTACTAGAGACTGCGTGTCCAGCAGGAGCAGGGAGGGGAGTGTCCCCCTGCACTCAGCACTGGGGAGGCTGCACCTGGAGTACTGGGTCCAGTTTGGGCACCTCAGGACAAGGGAGACATCGAGGGGCTGCAGGGAAGGGCAGTGAAGCTGGGGAAGGGCTGAGAGGATCAATCTGATGAGACTGAGAGATGGAGAGAGTTGGGGCTGGTTAGTGTGAGGAAGAGGAGGCTGAGGGGAGCCCTCATCACTCTCTACAGCTCTCTGAAAGGACCCCTGGGCTCTTCTCACAGGTCATTAGTGAGAGAAGCAGAGGGAAGGGCTTCCAGCTCCAACAGGGGAGGGTCAGACTGGCCATCAGGAAGAAATTCTTCCCGGAGACAATGGTCAGGCCCTGGACCAGGCTGCCCAGGGTGGGGGTTGAGTCCCCATCCCTGGGTGAGTTTAAAAGTCACTTAAATGTGGTGTTGGGGGATCTGGTTTTGGGGTGACCTTGTAGAGTGGGGTGGATGGTTGGACTCGATGATCCCGGGGGTCTTTTCCAACCTGAATGGCTCTGTGATTCCAAGATAGGCTGGCTGTTGGTTCCTACGAAGAGTTTCTTGCATGTGTGTTTTGCTTTGACATGGTGCAGGTTCACAGGGCGAGTCCAAGATATGCCCAGGACTATCTGAATCACTTCTTCCTGGAATTTGCAAAGAATCTATAAGTTCAGCTTTAGATCTACTAGAACAGAATCACGAGGGAGAAAGGAGCATAGCAGGGAGTCTGCTAACGACTTTGTTGGTGATTTTCTCTGGAGTCTCTGCCATTTCAAAAGCCTATGAACAGCAAGATGAGGAATGCCAAGAAAACTGTAAGTCTCTCATTTTTATAACTATTCAAACATTATTGAAGGCTCCTCACATGCATAAGTTTGCCTTCTGATCTCTTTCTCTTCTAGTTTTCTCTCTTGATCGTGCTGCTCAGTCCTGTAGCATCAGAATTACCTCTGCTTTTGACCAGCTTGTGGTTCTGACCAAGCTCTGGCTTAACAGTGCCCAGAAGTGCTCTAGATCTGTAAAAGTTGATGAAGAGATAAAACAGGAAGTGAAGAACTTGGGTGGTTATTTACAGCTGCTCTTGCAGGTAAAGCACGTTTGAACAGTTCATGTGTGTGTTGGGAAGCTCGGCACGTTGGTGGTGCAGCAGGATGTGAAGGGTGGGTGCCGGGAGGACGGAGCCAGGCTCTGCTCGGTGCCATCTCGTGACGGGACAGGGGGCAGCGGCAAACGGGCACCTCTGGCATAGGGACACACACGTAAGAAGGGTAAAATAGAAGCTGCTGTGACTAGATCCAGTACCGGTTTAGACCGTGCAGCGCCGCTGGTGATAAACATGTAGCTGGTGTCCGGGGAACGGGACCTTTGTTGGTGTCACGTCCTTCCGAGGAGCTGAAACAGGAGGCAGCGGTAGCCTGTGCAATGTGTTGGGACCTTCTGTCTGGGCTTCTAGCTGTAGCAGGGAAGCCACTGGAAGGAGGACGATGTGAAGCTGAGGAAGCAGCCAGCTGTGTGCTGCCGGCTCTTGGAGACGTGTCCTGGCGTCGGTGAGCGAGCGGCCTTTGTTTCTCAGGGCTGTTCCTCAGACATCTCCTCGATGGTAGCAGAGGCGCGCAGCAAAGTGAAGCAGACAGTGCAGCAAACAGTGAAGTGTCTGGGGCACTTGGTGGCGGTCACAGGAGCGGAGATCTCGTGGCCTGAGGAGACCAGTATCCCTGCACCTCCTCCTGTGCAGGTGAGCGGCTGTTTATTACAACAGGGGCCGGAGTATTAGCGTCACGCTGGTTCTCAGTAAGTGCGCAGCAGCAAGCTGTTAAATCCCCCTCAGCCTTCCCTCCAGGCTGAACAGCCCATCAGTCCCCTCCTCCGGAGGCCGTGTTCCGTGCGACTGCACCCAGGGGATCCTGCACCGAGGGGATCCGGCTGTGGTGGCGGGGCTGGACCGGAGGCCCCGCGGGGCACCTCTGTGTTCAGCCAAGACCACAGCAATTCCTTTAACCGTCGTGTTTTCAGCCTCTGCTTCTGAAGGACTTTGCACCTGCCCTTTACGACGGAGTACGCTCGGGGCTGGACTCTCTCGTTGACGCTGTACAGGAAAAGGCCAGAGCGATGCGAAACGAGCTGGTGAAGCAGCACCCACGGAACGAGGTGAGGTGGAACCTGCTGCTACGTCTAGAGACGCTTGATCCTGTCCTGTTAGCTTTGGGCAACCCTGCCTAGAAGCTGTAGGAAAGCAGCTGGGATTAGTAGCAGAAGTTAGAGATGGGTAGTCGCAGGAGTGCGCTCCTGCAGAAATGTGTCGTGTTTCACCCACATCTACACCGAATATTGAGACCTATTTTGCTTCGAGTGACGGGTCTGTGTGTTGGGAGGTGCTTGGAGTAAGTTCTGCTGTGATCATGAGACAGAAGGAGAGTCTGGAAACTGGCACAGAGGAGCAAGAGGACCTGCTAACTGTTTGGTTTTGTTTGTTAGGTTTGATTTGTAAACATCCTGGATGTGTAGGGCTTGGGAGGTTACTTACAGCTACTGTTGCAGGTGGAGCGTCTGTGTGTTCCTGCAGTGTTCACGTTGGTCAGGGTGTGAAGGGTGGCTGTTGGGAGGATGCAGCCAGGACGTCACCTCACGATAGGACCAGGGGCAGTGGGTGTCAGCTGGAACACAGTGGGTTCCACATCTGTCTGAGAAGGAACCTCTTCACAGTGATGGTGATGGAGCCATGGCAGGGGCTGCCCAGGGGCGTTGTGGAGTCTCCTTCTCTGGAGACATTTCAAACCCCCCTGGGTTTGTTCCTGTGTGACTGGATCTAGGGTGTCCTGCTGTGGCAGGGGGACTGGACTGGACGATCTGTCGGGGTCCCTTCCAACCCCTGATGTTCTGCAGTGCAGAGAGCATGGCCTTTGCTTTGGGTGTTTGGAGTCGCGTGCCACGGTCGCCGTTCTCTCCCGACCGCACGTGTACGGTGCCTGGAATCCACGCGTCCTCCACAATTAAAGGTTTCTTTGCAGGCTCAGAGGCGGCTGCTGGATACTGCTGTGGCGTTGGCCAGAGTCGTCGAACAGAGCCTTTCTTCCTGCAGACAGGTAGGAGGAGTGTTTCACAAAACGCTTGCTCTGAGCCTGGGGTTTAAACTACAAGGTGTGCTCAGCAAAGAAGAGCAGCTGCAGCCACCTTCTAGTCACTGGATGTTGTCTCGGTGACATGCTGGTGACTGAGCTGAGTCCCTGGATGTGTTTACAAGTCACTTAGATTTAGTGCTGGGAGACCTGGTTGAGGGGTGACCTTATAAAGCAGGGTTGCTGGTTGGACTTGATGATCCCAGGGGTCTTTTCCAACCCGGAGGATTCTGTGCTCTGTTACTGAACCTGTAGCAGGCCTATTCAATGGTTAATGTGCCGTCGTGTGTTTGCCTCTTCTCAAATTGCTCTTCTCTGCGCAGAGAGAACTAGAATCTCAATTACCAGGAGAAGAATCTGTGTGTCAGGAAATAAAGAACAGCACTAACATGGCTGCGAGATACTTGGAGTTGGAGGACTGCCTTGCCCAAGGCTGTCAAATCATTTCTTCCATATTACAAGGTATTTAGCGGGGTGGCTAACTGTCTGTGACGCTAACTTGCCGTCTTTGTTAGGCTTGTCACAGTGGGGGTGACAGAGCAGCCCTGGCAGGGGCTGCACAGGGGGGTTGTGGAGTCTCCTTCTCCCACCTGGCCATGTTCCTGTGTGACTGGATCTGGGGGATCCTGCTGTGGCAGAGGGATTGGGCTGGCTGATATCTCGGGGTCCCTTCCAGCCCCTGATGTTCTGTGACTAGAGCAGACTGGTAAAGGAAGAGGGAGGGAGGTCTGCTTGCTTTCTCTTGGCAAAATGCTGCATGGCATCTTCTTTCCTTTTCCACAGGGTCCCACAGAACCATGAGCTCTCTGAGGAGCCTTGCAGAGAAGATTTGTGTCATCGCTGAGTATTTTAACTGCTTCAGTCTGCCTGCCCGGTGTTCCACTGCTGCCAACAGTCCTGTCCTGAAAATACCCGTGCCCTTGATGAACTTGGATGAACTGGACTCTCTCGTGGATCTCCTTAGGGATCTTGACCTTGACCAAGGGCAGCTAACACTGAAATCTCAAGGTCTTCCTAACGAGGACACTACTGAGACTCCACAAGAACAGAGTGGAACGAGTGAAGCTCAGTTGGCCTGGAAATGGAAAGGACCTTCTGGGCAGTCCCACAAACTGCAGTCTTCCCCTCCGTGTTCTCCAGAGCCTTCTCCTGGCAGGGTAGAGTGGGTCTGAGATGCTGTTACAGAAAAACTTGGGGAACCCCTTTCTGTGGGTCTGTTGTCACCCCGTATGTTTTACGTGTCAGCCAAAGTGCCAAAGCAAAACCCTTGTGTTCGTTTCTGTGGGGGGAGCTAGCAGAGGTGGCAGGAGGTCCTCACGGCTCTGGGTAGTGCTTCATTACGTGGCTGTGAAGTTGGAACAGTCTGGGCTTCAAGCGTCGGCGACGGGGCTCTTCGGCCTCATGTGAAGTTCATCTGGGCTGCTGCTGTTGGTGAATTCTTTTCCTTGCGCAGATCACCTCGAGTTCTTCCAGCACTTCTAGTCCTGAAAGCACTTCTGGATTCTGAATCTCAGTGGACTGAGAAGCAGAGCTCCTTGTCAGTAACGTGCGAGTCATTCCACGAGGTTGTGGAGGACTTGCCAATCGCCTGCTCCACGGTGCTGGTTGCCACATCGGTGGCTTAACCTTCTGCCTCTGGCCTGTTGGCAGAAACCAGTGAAAATGAACAGCAAGGGTGGGAATGAACTCGAGTTTTTCTTGGTGGACACTGGGTTCCAGAAGGGCTGGGTTTAGCACGCTCTGCAGCAATGGGAAGGCTTTTGCTCTGTCAGAGCTTCCAAGCCATGTGCTCGTGGCTATTAGCTTTTCTTCTCAGGGAAGGTGCTCGCTATCATGACAGTCTGTCGTTGAGAACACGTCGGCCCCTCGAGCTGTTTTCTAAGAGGGAACCTCCAGTAAAGGCAGTCGATGGTCCTTCTATGCCGAGAGCTTCCGCGATACGTCTGCACTTGATGCTGTTGCTCAGTAACTTTGCACTTTCATGCTTCAGAGGACTTGGGGAGCAAATAACCCGCGTGTGTTTCTCAGGAGTCGTTTACCTTAATGCTTCGTCAAAAAACGTCTGCCAGGGTAGCTGTAGCAGCAGAAGCAGCAAACTGCTTTTGTTGCAGCTAACAAGGTCCCCCTCGCAGGAAGGGAATGAATCCCTTAGTTGCTCAGCTGCTATAAAGGCCTTTAGGAAGCTGCTCAGAGGTTAGCAAAGCACAGTCAGCTGTTTGTGTCTATGACCTACAAGACAGGAGACACCTGGGGTGTTTCTGCTTCTGTGCAAGTGTTAGTTTGTATGTGGTTGAGAGTTTTTATTTGAAGCCACTCCTGTTGCTTCTGAACTATGTATTTGAGTGGTGTAAAGAGCAAAAGTAGATCGTGCAAAGGATCATGTGCCAAACCCTAGGCGTAAATGCCTCGCCGCTTTTCTTCGGGGTGCTGCTGCGTTTGACCCGTTGTGTAACGAGCTGCAGGATCAGTCGGAGGAGCTTCCAGAAGCTCGCCAGTCCCGCAAAGCAATTGCTCTCACAGCTTTCTCTTGGCTACTACACTGTTGGCCAGCACTTTGTATTTGGTGCCTGGCTACTCAAACTGATGTGCTGTTGACGTCGGGATGCTCGATCCCTTCCCGTTCCTGCTAATAAATGGAGGGTCATGGAATTGTGGATAGAGTTAGCTATTAACTACATGCAGTATTTATGAAATAAATGAAATGTTGCAGATAACTTCCTGCTCTGCTGCCTCTCCATGCTAGCCACCCCTGCCTGCCCAGTCAGCTAACCAAGTGTCCTGTGTTTGCAGTGTTCGTGCTGTTTACGTTGTGGAGTATCGCGCTCAAACCCTCTGCCCTGTCGTCTTCAGCTTCGTGCCCTTTTAGCAGTGACGCGTTGCGGCGAGAACCACAGGGAACCGCTCAGGCTGGAAACGGCCTCTGGGATCATGGAGTCCAACCGTCGGCCCCACTCTACGAGTTCACGCCTTGACAGTCTTGAACCAGACTGAAGGGCTTCGTGCTCTTAGCGTAGGCGATGACCCTCCACCACCAGAATGAGCCCAGCTGGGCTCCCGTAGCCTCCAGCTGAAGTGCACCACAAGGTAAGGTGTGCTTGTAACTGAGGGGTGGTTACACCCAGAGCACTTCTGCTGTTGTCTGTGTGTCGTTCAGCCCGAGCTGAGTTTGAACACCTCTATTAGTTAAAGTCAGTCTGAGTAAATTGTTATCAGAAACACTTAGAGCAACCGGAGGGAAGGGCTGGGAAGTGTCGCTGTAACCAAAGCCCAACGAGCCGCCACCACCCGCACTGGCAGGTAATTAACTCTGCGCTCGGCGCCTGTAGTGCGGAATGCTTCGGCCTGTCCCAAGCAGCACCGGCTCGGCTGCTGCACAGCTTTGGTAGCTTGGCAGCGGGGGCTCCACTGCTGCACAGGTGTCTGCTGCTGTCTGAACAGCCTCACCTCTGTCTGGGCTGCTGTCTGTGCCGGGGAGCTCGGCTCCGAACGTCAGAACGGCCGAGCGCGTGAACCCCGACGGCTTTCTTATTGAAAGGACTGACAGGTCTGTGTCTTTGGGCAACTGTTGCTTGCAGTGACCGAAATCAGAGTCAAACGACTTGCTCACAGAATCACAGAACATCAGGGACTGGCAGGAGCCTCAAGAGATCACCTGGTCCAACCCCCCACCACCCCGCTGTTGGGTCTCGCAGCCTCTCTCCTGTAGGTGTTGGTATAACCCCTCCCCAGAGCTCTGTGAAGACCCTGCGGTAGGAGATCTCCTTGTGCTAGTGTGTTTCTGCTTCTCCCCTAGCGCCCCAGCGATGCTGGCGATACCAAGACGGGTTCTCTTGGCAAAGCCAGAAGCTACGCCACGTGCCAACTGAGACCTCGAGCTAGCTGGCCGCGCGTGGGCAAGCAAGGAAGGCACGCTGGCGGAACGGTATCGGGCAAGGACAACGCGCGGACGTGAAGCGTAAGCCTCGAGTTCCCAAAGGCCAACAACATTCCTAGACTCTGGGGGTTTGGGATGCTTCCCCCTAGTTTAAGAAGCGAAGGGTGACCCGGGGCTTTGTTTTCGTTCTCCCCAGGGAAGGTGCTGGGACAGCCGGGTGGGGTGTGAGGGAGGTCTGGACGAGGGGGCTGCCTGTGTCTCAGGCCGCCGCAGCCACTAGATGGAAGTGTCTCACAAGGGTGCAGCTCCTCACCGGGTGGAAGGAATCGCTGGGCGTGTAAATAAGAAGCTTCTACGGGAAAATGGGCGTTTGGGGGTCTGCAGACTAATGTTTCTGTTAGAGATGCCCTCGCGTGGTGCCGTGACAGCTGCAGCGGGTCTGTAACCACACCGACAGGCCTTAAGGCAGGCAGAAATACCTCCTACCCCAGGCTGTATGTTTCATGTCGCCACTCTGGCGTTTTCCCTGTAGTACAAAGTTGTTATTAACAGGCGAGGTCCCTTCCAATCCCTCGTGTGCTGTGGTTCTGTGAGCACTGAAGGAATTCACAGTCCAGTACAACCCAGCAGGAGGCACAACTCTGGATGCAGTAACTGGTGGCGGAAGCTGCGCTGCGTGAACTTGGAAGCACCGCGTGCAGGAGAGCCCCGAAGCTTTGCTTGCCGGTGCTTCACAACACTGATGTCAGGTGAACCCCTGTGGCTGCTCTCACAGCACCGGGAGCCCCAGAATCCACTTGTTAACCTGTCGGTTTAATGGTCCGTCTTCGCCGAACTGGACGCGACTTCCGTGCCGCGAGTTTACAGCAGTGGTGTGGGGAGGGTGAGAGCGCGGGATGAGGTACGGCGCGCCGAACGCATCTCTGACACGGTGCCCTGGCAGTACGGCATCGCTAGGCTGGAGAATGAAGGCTGTTCTCAGCTGCGCGCTGCAACCGAGCGGTGCTGTGCCCCGAGGAGGCATTTACCAGCCTTCTCTGCGCTGAGTGGGGAAGACGTGGGTACCCCGTGCTCCACACAGAGGTGCAAAACAGGACAGCTGGCTTCTCTTGATTGCCAACACCCTCACAAATATTCCTCTGCCTCGCCTAGGTGCTTGAACGTGGAACCTGCAGGCTGAGGAGGGTGCTGATGCCTCCTTGCAGCTACAGCTTGACAGTGGTGGGTGCTTAACAGCCATTCCCCCGTCGTGTGATGTCTTCATTTCCTCTGCCTGCTGGAAGGAAGGAGTCATCCGTCCGTCAGGCGTCCTCGACAGGAACCGAATAGTTCACCGGGCAGTGCAGGGCACCCCTTCCCCTGCCCACGTCTGCCTGGGGTCTGCGCTCGCAATAAGAGGCAGTAAGAACGCTTCTGCTGCTAGGGAACTGAAAATGTAAGTGTGTTCAGAGCTGCCTTGTGCACTCGGCTGAGGTTCTCCTACTTTCACAGCGGCCTCTCCTTATTGTGAAGCTGAGTCTTTGCACAGATCACGAGCTGTGACAGTTTATTGACCTCTTGTGACCGTGAAGTGTTGATAAAACGTGCAAAACAGCGGGTTGTGACAGCGTTCCTAGGGTCCTGTTGGACTCTCCTGGACAGGCTGCGTGAGGGGTTTCTGTCCGAGCGCGTTGTCTTTACAAACAGCGAGCGTGCCTGCACACGTCTGGTCCGGGTTCTGTCGCCTCGGAGCTGAAAGTCGCAGCGCTCGGAGCGCATCTGTGTGCTCCATCCCCTCTAGGCTGCTGCTGTTTGGAGCCTGGCCTTTGACTGCAGGAAGACTCTCTTCCCTTTCAGCTTTTAGGATGATGGGAGGGGAGCGTCTCCCTGGTGAGGACGGGCTGAGGGAGCTGGGGCTCTTGAGCTGGGAGAAGAGGAGCCTGAGGGGTGACCCCATGGATGCTGCTCAGTATGTGAAGGGGGGGTGTCGGGAAGACAGAGCCAGGCTCTGCTCAGGGGCATCGAATGACAGGACAAGGGGCAGTGGGTGTCAGCTGGAACAGAGGAGGTTCCACATCAGTGTGAGGAGGACCTTCTTCCCAGTGAGGGTGACAGAGCCCTGGCAGGGGCTGCCCAGGGGGTTGTGGAGTCTCCTTCTCTGGAGACGTTTCAAACCCTCCTGGACATGTTCCTGTGGGACTAGATCTAGATGCTGCTGCTGTGATGGGGGGATGGACTGGCTGATCTTCTGAGGTCCCTTCCAATCCCTCATGTTCTGTGAGACTGTGATTGTTTAGAGAAACTTCTATTTTTACCATAAACACGAAACTAGGTTGAATTTGTTGAGGCCAAGACACTTATCCTTTAGAGAGTTGTCTTGTGTTGGGTAAGCATTGTCTGAACATAGAGGAAATCTGTGTTCCAGTTTAGAGCTGAAAGTAACTGAGGGGAGGAAAAAGATTCACGTGGGAGTTAGAGCAGGAGCTGAGAATCAGAATTCCTCTGTGCTGCAGGAGTGCTTGTGCGCGGCGCCGTCGCTCCTAGAAGTGCCCCCGGAAGAAGAGCCGGTCGCTCCTGTTCACAAGGGAGGTCGAGGAAGCCCAGGATCAGTCTGTAAATCCCCACTGTTACGGAGGTGCAAAAGGCACGCAAGTGACACCTGCTCGGACGAAGAGCAGCGGTGCTGTTCTTGAGAAGTGCTTCACAGGCTTGGGGCAGGGGCTCAGAGTGCTGCAGCAGCCCTGTGGCTTCGCTCTACGTTCAGAATTCGCTCAGCGCGTTTGCAGCGTCGTTCTGCGTCGGCAGGATATCGCGGGACGTTAGGCATTGGAAGGGACCCCAAGAGATCAGCCAGTCCAGCCCCCCGCCAGAGCAGGATCTCCCAGACCCTACACGCGGAGCTTCGTCATCTCTCTGTCAACATGATTTTGCTAACAAGCACAAAAGAAGCGCCGTGCGCTACACAGCGACAGACGTCACGCGAGCAGCACGCGGGATGGCCCAGCGTTGCGTCTGCGGCATAAAAGAGATTTAAGGTTGGCGCGGAAGGCCGAGACGCTGCCAATAAATAAAGGAAGAAAGCAAACATTCCAGAAATTGCTTGCCAGTGGTAATTGTGGGCTACAGCTTCCTCGAACGCGCAGCGCGATAAATCTCGCCGCTCTCGCATTCGGTCCCCTCGTAACGGCGGCAGCCTCCTCCTTTTGCTTGGCACGAGCTCCGCAACCGCTGATGACACGCACGCCATAGCGACGCACGGCAAGCGCGCGTGTTTGCATCGCGTGGACTTCGTGCTGCTCTCTGGTAAGTAGTGCAGCTTCACGAGTCACTAAAGCCACTGCTGGAACACAGCTTCTCGCGGAGGCTGGACGCGACGAGCGCTTCCGCAGGGTTACAGCCGCATAGGAACAGCCTGCCCGGGGGCCTGTGGAGTCTCCTTCTCTGGAGACGTTCCAAACCCGCCTGGCCGTGTTCCTGCACGGCTGGATCTAGGGGATCCTGCTCTGGCAGGGGGATGGGACTGGGTGATCTTTCGGGGTCCCTTCCAACCCCTCACGTTCTGTGATTCCTGTGAGATTTCCTGAATCCTGCCGTGTTCTCTGAGTGCAGAGATGCCACTAAACAGGAAGGGACTCTGTTGGGTTATTCTGAAAAGCTCCCTCTGAGCTCTAAACTGACACCGCAAAGAGGGAGACCAAGTGCACTTAATCCTTCCGAGGGGTGGCTTTAAGTAGCCCGGCTTGCCACTGAGGGCTTGCTTTGATACCTCGTCAGCTTAAAGCTTCTGCTCTGTCAACAGCGAACTCCATCCCCAGAGCGCTGGGGATCGGAGGTGCAGGCATCTCGACTCCTCGTGCCAGGCTCGCCTTCTCTGGGGAGGTGTTTCTGTGCTGTCCTCTGCACCCTCGCTGAATCACGCAGCATCACAGAACGTTCTACGATTGGGGGTCGGAAGGCACCTCGAAAGACGGTGCAGCCCAGCCCCCTGCCGGTGGGGACAGGTGCCAGCAGTGGTTGGTGCTGTCCTTCAGCCCTTGGCTCGGACTAACGCCCAGGTTCACGGCCCCTCAGAGTCAACGGGCGCTGAAGCAAGTCTTGAATAGTAGTTAGAGCAGAACAGCAAGTCCCACGGGCGAGAGCACATCTCGTTGGGTGTCAGTGAGTGCCCGCGGTGCCCGTGTGCGGTGTCGCTTTTCACGTGATTCTGTGGCCTACCGTGTCGTGAGGGTTAGATCGGGCTCCTTGGAGATGACGGAGGTAAAACTATTCGTATTCTCTTGAAGACACCGACCCCTTGGCCTGCTGTTGACCTTAAGTTCACTAAAACTAGCACCTGTGGCACGAGGGCAATGCTTTGTTTTCATTTAAAATTGCACTGAGAAATCAAAGGAGGAAGTTCTGGCAAGAAAGGCTGCCCAGGGTGGCCACTGAGTCTCCATCCCTGGAGGAGTTTGAAAGATGCTTAGATGTGGTGGTGGAGGATCTGGTTCAGGGGTGACCTTGCAGAGTAGGGCTGATGGGTGGACTTGGTGATCCCGGGGCCTTTCCTAACCGGAATGATTCGGTGACACGTTGGGGCTTTCTTGCTGTTTTAACGTTTCAAGCCACCGTAAATCCGATCGAGCTGGCCTTTGGTGGTCTGGTGTCTTTAAATCAAGTCGCTAGCGCTCCGTCCCGCTGACGTGTTTTCGGAGGACAGTGTTTCAGGAGGACTACAAGGCTGAGCAGTCAGGTTTTGAGAGGTGGAGTGTAGTTCAGTCGGTGGGCCTGCTGCGATGAGAATTGATTAATGGGTGTTGTGATAAGCATAGAGACAGATTAGTGGCAGCTTCTCCTGCTTTCAGCTGTCACAGCTGTGCCTCTTCACTCGTCTTGTAGCCCTATCGTACTCCCTGGCAGCCTTGAAGTGCCTCCTTCCTTGTGGAATTTCTGCAAATCGCTTCCTTGAGCGCCGCGGTCCCGTGGAAGCAGCTGCGTCGCAGGAGGTTTGTTCGGGCTCGCGTGTTTGCGGTGATGAGGGGCACACGTTGGAGAACCCTTTCCTGCTGCGCCAGGGAGCCTGCTGTGCTCTGCCCTGAAGGGAGGGCTGAGCGCTGCTCTGATGGGCAGGTGCGCTCCCGAGTCGAGTGCTTCCCGCTCGGCGGCAGTTTGCGAACCTCGGCTCCCTGAGCGATGCCACGGGCTCTGCTTGCTAAGGCCTTGGGAGGAGCAGTGCTGCTGTGGGTCAGAAATGCCAGTAGCTGCTCCTTTCTGCTGTCGTGTCCAGCAGCCTCTGCAGACCCTTACAAAGGCCGGTTGTGGAAGCTCTGAACCGCTTTCCAAGTATCCCCTTGGTGTGGTTGCCAGGACCTGTGATATCCAGCGTGGTCACGTATTCTCTGGAGGCGTTGAAAACCCGCCTGGACGCGCTCCTGCGTGACTTGGTCTGGGCGATCCTGCTCTGGCAGAGGGATTGGACTGGATGATGTTTTGAGGTCCCTTCCAGTCCCTAATGATCCTGTGCAACTGGGGAGCTTGGTAGGAACGGTGAGGTTTTAACAGAGGACTAGAGGTACGTGGATGTGATATCAAGAAAGGCTTGGATATGGTCTTTAGATGAGAAATCTGAGGGGCTGAGGTGATCCTCGCGCTCCCTTCCAGCAGGCTGGAAGCGATTCTGCGAATCCCAGAACACGAGGGATTGGAAGGCACCTCGAAGGATCGTCCAGGATCATCCCCTAGATTCTGTGATCCAAATTGCAGATGTGACCTCACTGATTTGACCAACTGATTTGGGTTGCCCAGTAAGAAAAGGGTTTGCAGGGTACGAAACCAGCCAAATGGAATGGCAGCCACTGCAAGGGGAAGCCCTGTGTCTGGCCAAGTCTGCAGGGTGTCTCGGTGACGCACCAAGGTGCTAAGCTGTGTCCCTGCTGCGGCAGCCTTGTCACGACAGTGACTTCAGGCGTTTTGGGAGCACAACTGCAACCAAAAAGATGGTCTCTGAGGTGTCTGGAACATGTGCCTGTGCAGCTCGTGTGGTGATCGTTCGGCGTCAGCTAAGTCACGAGCTGCTCGGGTTTTTTAAAGCTGGCGCTAACGCGGTCGGCAAACACCTCCTACGAGGTGGGAGCAGCGCTTACGCAGCTCTGAGCTCCCCGTTTTGGCCGTTCAGTGCTTTAGATATTTGAACCCGGTGCCGCTGGGAGCGTTTCGGTTGGTTGCTACCTAGTGCTGTGCAAAAGGACCGCGATGCCACGTTGCGAATTGCCGCGGCCGAGTTTTCCACGCCGCGGTCTCTGCTGCAGGGGGACTTGCTCTCTGGGGGTCCAGCCTGCACTCTTGTCCTTCCTGCGCTCTCTTATTTCCAGCTTGACGGAGAAAGCTTCCACTGTTGTGTCATTTCCCTAAGTGCTCACAGCTTTTATTCTCCTCAACAAGTGTTTACAGCCAAGCGTTGATGCTTGTTAATCTGTTTCTTGTCTTAGGAACGTGCTTGCGCGTGATTTGTGGCGGAGCTGGCGTTTCTGACAGCTCTTGGCGTGATCTGCACAGCACCACAGGACCGTTACACTGCACAGATGTGCTCTGCAGTTGTTATTCCTTGTAATTACCCTCATTAAGCAAAAGCATGTGCCAATCAACGTCGTGCTTTAAACACACCAATCATCGGCGAGCCCGCAGCTGCGGTTCACGCTCAGGCAGAAAATATTTCGGCCCCCGTGTTCTTTCTGTCCTTCCTGAAACACGCGATGGCCAGAGATGTCAGAGCAGCACAGCATCGGGTTCAGGGAAGCTCCTCTGCCGCTGGAGCTAGGGGATCCAGCTGTGACGGGGGGATCAGACTGGGTGATCTTTCGAGGCCCCTTCCAATCCCTAACGTTCTGCAATCACACAGAGACTCTACACAGAGACATCCGTAGAGCCTCGTATAGGAGACCCCGTAGAGGCTTAGGAGGGAAGGAGGACGCAGAAAAGCCTGGTGGTTATAGCCCAGCGCTCCTCATGTGCGCAGAGAGAGGCTGCTGCAAACAGAGTCCACGCTTTTATCTCTGCTCTGCGCAGCTCTCTGCTGACCTTTGACTTTGCGTGTCCCCGTGAGCCGGGTCTCGCTGGGCTCGAACGCCAGCGCGATCCTCCCAGCATCGGCCTGGCGCCTCGGCGCTTCAGTCGCTGCCGCTCAACCCTCTGCTCGGGTGGCAGATCTATCCGACAGCGCGAGGGGAGCTCTTCAGCTGTGGATAAGGAGATGTGACGGTACCAGAGCTGCACAAGGAGATGGAGTCGCTCTCTGTAGAAGATAATATTTTCCTACATATTCAGCTGAACCGCGTGTGCGTCCTGGGGCCTGCAACATCTGTTTCTGGCTTGCTGTTCCTCATGGCTGCTTCTCAATTGGATTTCTTCAAGCAGGTCCAAAGCTTGTCACCTTAGCCAGGGTCTGTTAACTATCACCGCTGGCCCCACATTAAGCAGGAGGTTCAGGGCTAAGCTAATAACTCTCCTGCCTTTCTGACTGATCGCAGCGATTCTCCCTGTGGCTACTTATCATGCTGTGCTCCTAGGGGAGGGCTCTCCTCTTTGTCTGTCCTTTAGCCAGGAACCGTCTCCTGAAAACTTGGGCACGGCGCGAGAAGCAGCACCGGGAGCCGTGCGGCTTTCCGAAGCAGCTGGTGGCTGCCAGCACTTCTCCCTCAGCATCTAGGGGATCCTGCTGCGGCGGGCGATTGGACTGGGTGCTCTTCCGAGGTCCCTTCCAGTCCCGCGTGCCCTGTGATTCTTGCTTTGCTTGTCTCGTGCCGGTCCGAAACGAGTCACGAGCTGCTCTTAAAAGGCCTGCAGTGATTTAAAACAAAAGAAATCTATGAGGCAGCAACTGGCTTCTCGGTCTGTGACGTTAGATCTGCTGCCCAGGGAGGCTGTGGAGCCTCCTCCTCCGGAGCCGTTTAAAACCCGCCTGGGTGTGTTCCTGTGCGGCTCGATCCAGGGATCCTGGCGGGGGACTGGCCTGGATGATCTCTGGAGGCCCCCTCCAACCACTCTGCGAGTTCAGTCACTAAGACTTGCTGCAATACTGAGAGGGCCTCCCGTGCCGTGCCGGGGCCACCCTTTGGTTTAAGTGAAACGCGGAACGTTCTCTTGCAGGGAAGTCTGACTCGGGCCGCTTCGACCAAGCACAACCGGGGAGCCCAGGCGCCCGCGTGCCTTCCAAGCTTTTAGATCCTCAACACAAAGTACGTAGGGGTGGGTACCCAGCTGCAAAGCAAAACTGACAGTCGAGGAAGATGTTTTCAGGGGTAGCGGTCTGCTCTGTCACTTCAGCAAACGAGACGTAAAGTAGGCTGTGTGGAGTAAAGCATCGCTTTGAGAAGACTCCACCTCATCCTGCAAACAGAGGGAGGTCTGTGACCAGGGAGAGAGAATCTGGTAACGAAGGGGGGGAGACAGAGGTTATTAATAGGTCTGTAATGACAGGAAGTTTATTCCGGGGTTGGGCTGCGCTTAATGGCTCCTAAAGAGCCGGTTCGTTATGTTTTTAATGCTCAGGTGATATTAACACCGTATAACATCTTTATGGTGCCACTAGCACCACTTAATCCTGCACCCAATTTGGAAACCTTTCCAGAGCTTTTTCCAGGGAACAATTGGCCAAATAAATTCTTCTCGAGATAAATATCTGATTAGCGCCCGGCTTGTTCAGTCGTCAGCAGACCTATAAATGTTTGATGTCAGCCCTTCCGCGGAGCCCTTAAACGCTAACAAATTAATTCATTTGAAAGGCCGTATCAAGGTGAAGCCGCCCGGGCCCCGGGCAGCAGGGCCGTACATCACGGAGCCGCTCCTCACCCCGGCACCGGACCGGCGAAGGGTACGTTGAGACGTAAAACGTGACGTGGTTTGTCAAATATTCATTTAGCATTTGCATTCGTGATTAAATCGTGCGTCGGAGCTCATCTGGAGTCTCAGAAACACAACGTGCCTCAAAGTCCTTCTGAAAGCAGCAACAATAAATATTTGATGCTGCTCATGTCGCTGCTAAAGGTTCTACCAGAAGCCATGGCACTGCTCGTCGTTAATGTCGTTTAATTACTCCAAAGAGATTCGGTCTGCACTGATATTGATTTCAATAATTTATTTCAACCTTTAGGTCAATATAAAGTAAATATCTGTTTGGGAGATGGCCTGGTCTGTGATTAATGACAGCCTGGCCTCCCAAGTGCTCCATGGCAACACTACTTCATCGTGCGAGGCGGCTGCGCTGCGCTGCGGTAGCTTATTTTATAGCGGGCCCAAGCAGTGTTCTTGGAGATAACAGCGGCGCGGGCTCTTCTGAGGGTGCTATCTCATCGCTGACGAGTGCTGGAGGTTGTCTTTGTCTGAGACAATAACTGAACATTTTTACTACTGGGAAGTGCTCTGCCTGGAATCCAGTGTTTTCTGAATGTTGATCAGTGTGTGAAGGGTGGGTGTCAGGAGCGGGGAGCCAGGCTCTGCTCAGGGGCACCCAGTGACAGGACAAGGGGCAGTGGGTGTGAGCTGGAGCATAGGGAGGTTCCACATCAGTGTGAGAAGGACCTTCTTCCCAGTGAGGGTGGCAGAGCCCTGGCAGGGGCTGCCCAGGGGGATTGTGGAGTCTCCTTCTCTGGAGACATTTAAAACCCACCTGGGTGTCTCCCTGTGCAACTGGATCCAGAGGATCCTGCTGAGGCAGGGGGATGGGACTGGATGATGTTCCAAGGTCCCTTCCAATCCCTGGTGTTCTGTGAGTTTCCGTAGGACTGCTATTCAATTTGCATTTTGTTCACCAAGAAGGGAGGGCCGAGAGCCGTGGAGAAGGGATTTGTATCAGAGGAGACTAGGAGCGACTCAAGGAGCCACGTCAAAACAGTTCCTTGCAGTGTCCACGTGCTTGGCTGGTTAATTCAAACGAAGCTCTATTGCCGGTTTCTAAAACCTCGGTGAGTTCGTGTTGAAGACAGGTCAGCGCATCTGGAACAACGCGGTGAAACGCACGACCCGGGTTAAGCAGCCCCAGGAAACGCGGTAAGGAACAACGCTCTTGCCTCTCTTCCAAACTAAGCTGCTGCATTTCCGCATCTTTGGCTGCAAGAGACCTTTACGGTCGGTTCCAACCCTTGGCCCAGCACTAGCAGACCACCCCTAACCCATGTCCCTCAGCACTACGTCTACGTGCCTTCTAAATATGTTGAAGGATGGTGACTCTACACTGCCCTGGGTAGTCTACTCCAGTGTTTGATAACCCTTTTGGTGAATGAATTCTTCCTAGCACCCAGCTAAACCTCCCCTGGCACAGCTCTCATGCGCTTCCTCTAGTACTGTTGCTTACCCCCCGGGACAAGTGGTTGTCTCCATCCTTGCTCCAACCTCCTTTCAGTTAGTGGTACAGAGTGAGAAGATGTCCTCTCTTCGGCCTCCTTCTCTCAGAGCTAAACAACCCCAGCATCCTCAACTGCTCCTCACAGGACTTGTGGTCCAGACCCTTCAGGTATGGCCTGTTCCTGTGCTTTGAAGACTCCCATCTTGAGGAATGTCCAAGATGTCCTTCAGGAGTGACCCTCTCAACCTGTCCTCTGAATAGGTCAGTGTCTGCCCTCTGTAAGTCCGAGGAGGTAGTTCTGCTGATCCCCCCTCCTCACTTCCCCAAGGATTGAAACCTGCAGTCTCACAATCACTGAGGCCAAGATGACCTCCAACCCTCCCACGTCCCAGCAGTCCTATCTATTCACAAACTACAGGTCTAGCAGGGAGCCTTCTCCAGCTGTTTCACTCGCCAGCTGTGCTAGGAAATTGTTTCCATACAAGAACCTCTGGGCCTGCTGCTGTGGTGTTGTACCTCCAGCTCAAGTCAGCCCTGAGCTGTCCCTGTTTCTGGACATTCAGTGTCGCTGCAGCACTGGCGCTGAGACACGTGAAGTAGGTGTTGTCTCCTGTACGGGCACTACAGACTTCACTGCGTGGAGTTCTGGAGGCATCCTGGTTGCTCTATTTTTGAAGGTGACAATAAAGGGGGGAAAAAAGCCTCTGCATTTCCCGTTTAGCCGGGAGGCTCTCCGAAAGCGAAACACCTGGTCTCTGTGTGAACCCTAAGAAGAGCAGGTAGAGCTGCTGAGCTGCCCGAGAACTTGGAATGAGTGGAGTGGTGTATCTGGGCGATAGAGGCCGAAAAAGATGCCCCCAGGCCAGCAGGGCTGCAGCTGGATTGTGGGGAGTTCGGAGAGGAGAAGCCTCTTAAATAACTGCACGGTCAGACCCAAGCCCTGACTCCTAATCAGCCACACGCTCTCCCTATCCTGGAGAACAGGGGCCATCAATTTCCTCGCAAGACGACGGGGAGGCGCAGCAATGGTTTAGCATCCTCTGTATTATCTCTCTTTTACGATTACAGATCGGGCACTTAGGTGCGCTGACCCGTGTCTCATACTGGATAGCAGCGGCCAGGTCCAGAGGTAGGTAATTACTCCAGCGATGAGCTAGGCCCCGCGATCACAATCAAATTCATCGGATGCGATCGCGTCATTGTGACGTCGCTCACGCACACGGGATGATGTGCACACGGCTAGGGCTCGAAGAAATCAAGCCCGTGTTCCTGAGGGCCAAAAGCTGGCTGTCAGTGCCTCACCACGAGCCTCAGCGAGCCCGAGGAGGTGTTCTCATGGGTTAATCAAGCTGTCCTTTTGCTAGCAAGTTGGAAAGGGAAAAGCTAGTTTGCCCCCGGTGTGGCTTTCCCAAATTCTTTGGGTGCAGCGGGAGGCTTACACGACCTCCAGCCCTGCACCGTCTCAACTTGATGGCTATCATTGATTGCCAAACACTTTTTACAGCCTGGTAAATAGGAAGGCTGAAAAAACCTGCCGTGGGAACGTTGATTAAAGTGCTCTTGTACAGGGGGATCAGAGACATTAGCAACTTAAAAAGAAAGCGTGAGCTCTGCTGTGGAACTTGTAACCTGCTCCCTTCATGCCACGTAATTGATCCCACATGTCTACAGGGGGTGGTTTCTGACAGGCTTCAAACAGCAAATATGAAACACGCTCAGAACCACGCAGGCCACTACGGGGAGCGCTGGGCGAGCCCCACGGCCGGGCCGTAATGGCCACGGTTGTGAAAGACACAACTGCGGCGACCGCAGTCGCTTACGGTGGTGGGTGAGGCAGGAGGGAGCCAGCCGGGGTGAGACCTTCGAGTCGCAGCAGATCTGAAACGGCTGCGGGCAGACAGTCAGATGGTAATTGCTGGTAATTTTGCTTTCACTGCAGTTTGGGGCTGTTTGAATAACTGACAGAAGACATCAGGTGTTTGTCGGGGTCGGTGATAGCCGGCCAACAAATGGAATCTGTCAGCAAACATGTGCAGCTCCTGGCGGCGAGAAAGGCTTGACGCTGCCGCAAGTACAGGCTGAAAAGCCTTCTAGTGTGCAGCCTCGGGGTTCTGGCTTCGTACCGTCACGACTGCTCCTGTCGCTAATGACCTGTGAGCAGAGCCCAGCACCAGCATCTCTGCAGGGTCCTTTCAGACAGTTGATGCGGTCTCCCCTCAGCCTCCTCTTCCTCACACTAACCAGCCCCAGCTCTCTCCATCTCTCAGTCCCATCAGACTGATCCTCCAGGCCCTTCCCCAGCTTCACTGCCCTCCTCTGCCCTCGCTCCAGCCCCTCGATGTCTCCCTGGTCCTGAGGTGCCCAACACCAGACCCCGTTACTCAAGGTGCAGCCTCCCCAGTGCCGAGTCCAGGGGGACAAATTCACGTGATCCAAACCCACAGATGTCAGTAGCGTCACCTCAGAGTTATTTCTGCTCCCCCATTCACACCTAGACAGCGTGAACTGATCCTCTTAGCTCTGTGTGGCATCTTTAAACCTCTTTTCTTTTTCCCTTGAGAAAACAAAATGGGTTTAAACCCACCTGGCCGTGTTCCTGTGCCACTTGCTCTAGGGGATCCTGCTCTGCTGGGGGGATTGGCCTGGATGATCTTTCGAGGTCCCTTCCACTCCCTAATGTTCTGTGATTAAACATCAATCAGTCCCTGCGAGGGTAGTGCCTGTGAAATGCATCAAGAGTGTCACAGCTCTCCGGGATCACAGGAGTGAGTTAGAATGAATGAAGAATCCAAAGGAGGCGAAAGCTCTGCCTGAGAAATCCTGATCTCCCGCTGAAGTGCTGGGGGCAGTGACAAAAGGAAACGAGAGCAGCTCGTCTCTGGCCGGGAGGAGAGGTGCGGTTTGTGTTTGAAATGTAGCAGCAAATTCTCAGGAAGCCTTTGTTTCTCTGCTCGTGCTGCAGAGCGTCTCGTTGACACAAAGCCGGAGCCGTGTCTGGAAGCTGTGCAACTGGGAATGTTTCTGGAATAGGTTTCCTTGTAACCAGCCCAGCAGCCCTGAAGTTAGAAACGTGTTTGTGTCTCTTTTTTTCCCCGCTAGCCCATGTCTATTCTCTATGAAATTGATGTCAGAAAAGTATTATATATTTTCAGTGGGAAATAGAAGGCTGCCCTCTACTATCCTTGTCAGGACGTCGTATCCCTTTAATCATACTTTTCATTTCAGTACATTGAAATTTCCGTTACCAAGGACAACATCATAAATAAAAGTGTTTGTGAGGTTTTTACCTGCAGCTCCCTAACTTTGTGCACGAAGCGCGAGCCCAGCGGCGGGGTGGTCGAATGTGAAAATTTATAATCATTTATTATGTACGGCTGAGGCGAGAAGGGAATAAAAGCGTGAAGGCATACATCTATAAAGTGGGGCAGAAAAGCCTAAATGAAAAGTCAAGTGAATTTCTGTGTCTTGTCATAAAGTAATGAGAAGCTAGGGCTTTATTCATAGCAACCCAAGATGCATTTACTCTCAATCTAGCTTTAGCAGTAAATGCTCCCCTGATGTATTGCTTCGGACTTACAAAGAAATATTTGTGCTCTACATAATAGTGTAGTTAGGAGAATTACTGCATGGCTGAGGAGATCCCATAAAGGTTTATAGCTGCTGCTGTTGCCGCAATTTCATCACAATGCGGCTAATGCGGGGCTTTAATATCGCAGGTTACTTTTTTATTCACCATTTATTAGTAGCTGACAGTCTATCATCACCCACACCATAAACAAACCGCGCTGGGTTCTGCAGGAACCCCCGGAGCTCCGCGACGGCTGCGCTGCAGCTCTTCCCCGCGCTCCGTAATGAGCTCAGCACCAAATTACTGCGGGACACAAGTAATCACGGGAGCCAGCGTTCCCGGTCCGTCGGCCGGCGCAATTAGCGCTGTGCGTTGTGCTCGCACACGCGAGGTAGCGCGCCGACCCCTTACGGGCGCGCGAGCAGCGCTGGGGAGCCCTTTCAGAGACGCGGAGGGCTCAGGCAAAACACTCCCTGGGTAGGAATTGGCACAAAGAACTGTGCTGCTGCCTGAACGTCAGACACCTCTGGTTGGAGAGCAAAAAAGAGACTGTTGTGTATTCGCGCTCTGTGAATTCAGGAAGTCAACTTGAAAAGCATCCGGTGCTGTTGAGGCACCGAAACCTCGACCTAGGTCGTGATAAGATTGATTTGTTTTTTACTTGTAGTAAATATAATTTATGTGTTTTGATTGATTTATTTATATAATTGTCTCTTCTTTGTTGCACTTTTTTAGATGCCTGTAGTGTTTATGATCAGCTTTTAGTAGAGAGCCACACAACTGGATCTCAGGTTGGTGGGTTGGTAAAACTAAGTAGTGATGTGAAGTCTGAGAATATTTCCTCGTTGGACTGGAAACTGTTTCCTCAAGAAGTGGTCCTGCTGTGGCAGGGGGAGGGAGGCTGTGGAGCCTCCTTCACTGGAGATGTTCAAAGCCGGCCTGGATGTGTTCCTGTGTGACTTGTCTAGGGGACCCTGCTGTGGCAGGCGGGTTGGACTGGGTGACCTGTGGAGGTCCCTTCCAGTCCCGAAGGTGCTGTGGTTCTGTAAAGACTTTTAAGTGCAGTCGGACTGTTTGTTCTGCAGTTGTCTCCGGCTGTAGAGGAACGAGCAGTAGCCAACATCAGACTGCCGCGGTGGTTACCGCGCAGCGTTAGCGAGCCCCACGGAGATGTGTGTTTGCAGGCTGTTGGTGCGCACCCTGGGAACACTGCGAGGAAACGGCCCGAAGACCACGCACCTCCATCAGTGCCAAGGCTTGCCGGTAAGTCTGGTAAGGCACACCCTGCACGGCTCGCTGCCATTGGCAAGACGCCTCTGGAAATTAAAGCTTCACATGATCTAACCTCTTGTGGGGAAAAGCCTTCCTAGAGGCAAACGTAAAATATCTGGGGGAAGCCTCTGCACAGCAAACACCCCTCCTTTGCTCTTAGACTGATTACGCCATGAAATCACAGAGCCTTAGGGACCGGAAGGGACATCAGGGACAGCCAGGAAGGGTCGGAGATTGTCTGTAGCTGAGAAATCTGGACTTGGGTGACACTTGCGGTCCCTTCGGATTTGTTGTTCCTGGTTCTGTGAATCCCAGGACGTCAGGGATTGGAAGGGACCTCGAAAGACCATCCAGTCCAATCCCCCCCGCCATTCCACGCAGCATCACTCTACATCGCGGCGTTCCCCAGGCTAACTGGACGTTTCCAAATATGAAATCTGACCGAAAAAAAGTTCTGTAGATTTGGCTTTTCTTCATTTAACTAATTTACAGAATCAAAACAAGAAAAGAAAAACCCAAACCAACCCCATCTCCACAGTAAAGCCCCTACTTTACTCTTAGAAGTCCTGCTGAACGTTTCTGTCCTACAGTTACTGCACAAACCTTCGGGTCATTAGAAACTCCTGAGGGTTTTTTGGTTCGTTTAGCCTTTGATATAAGAGTTTCTCAAAAGTAACTGGGACCATTATGGTCTGGCCTTAGCTCAGGTAAATTGCAGCTCTTGACTGGCATGCACAGTCAAGAGCGTGTGGCTGCAGAATCTTTAAGCACAGAACTATTTGATAATTTAATTAAGATACTTACAAATTAATTGTGTATTGCTACTAATTCAAAAAATGACCTGCCCCAGTAAGACACCTGTAGAAGAGCCACCGGAACTTGTGTTTCTCTCGTTCTTTTGCATTTCAGTGGCTCTCTGAGTCCAGTGGCTTCCAGCGCTTCCCTGAGCCGTCGACAAAGATCCAAGTTCGACCCCGCAGCGCAGAGGTAGGTTAGGTTTTACACGTGCTGTTCTGCTGTTGTACCTTTTAAAGGGGTTTTCTGGCTCAATTAAGACTGGATGGACCGGCATCCGCTAACGTCTGTGCTGAAAGGAGGGTTTAATATTAGGGGCGTTCAGTGAATTCCTTCCTTGTGCCGAGGTGCTGTTCATAACCTCCACTGGACCTTGAAAGCCGTGGCACCGTTGTTTCCTTCCACAGCTGTGTTTTAAGAGCTATTCTGCTGGCTGCGTTTGGGACGCAGCTTCTGGTGTTTAGCCCATCTGTTCTCATCTATTTTTATCACACCTGTCTGAGCAGCCTGATGCAGTCGCCTGCCTTGACACTGCTGCTGCTCCTGTTCTCGTTTGACTCTTTCCTTTCCTCTTGTCCCCTCCACCCTTCTTTGATGCTGCCCCTGCGTGTCTCCTCGAGCGCCTGCTTTTCCTCCACGTGTAATGTGGAGCAGGAGGGCGCTCTGAGAAACGGTTCTGCCGCAGCTGTGGATGGTCACGAAGAACTGAGCGTGGGGGGATGACTTTGTGGAATGCACAGCTGAGACGACTGCTTCTCACAGGGAGGGCTGTTTGAGCACGCTGTGTGACCTGCAGACAGGACCGCGTCTCTCTCTTCAGTCCTGCCTGACGTTCCCGTTTCCTTTCCTCCTTCGCGCGCCCACCTGGGTGAACTGAATTCTAGAGGCAGTGCCGCGCAGGAACGAAAACCCAGTTCAGCAGGAATCACGAGAACTTGCACCAAGTACTGAGATGGGTTTTCTGGGAAAGAACCTTGAACACCCGGGGAGCTTTAGGTGTAAAACGTGTGTTTTCATATCCTCATCCTTGTAAATGCCAGCATTTGACAACATATTTGGAAAGGTCTTTCAAAAGTCTAAGAAGAAGAAAAATGAGATTTTAAATGTTTCCTTTTTCTTCTCAAACACCCCCCTCCCCGTTTACTTTGATCTGAGGACTGAGGACGTATTTAATTTGGGTCAGTCCTGAAGTATTGATTGATTTCGGTGCCGGTTGTCAAGCAGTGATTGAAAACTCGGTGATTTACGCAGTCCTACGGTTTAACGGTGGCTTTGGTGGAGTGCAGCAAGTTCTTTTTATTAATTATACCTGAGATCCCACCTCGTATCGACTGCTGCTCAGGTGCTTTTCTGGAAGCCAGCCACCTTTGCTAACTGCACAGCTTAAGGCCTCACTGCGCAGCGTGCAGGAAAACTCGAGCCCCGCCGAGCACGTCGCACGGCGGGTATCACTCTAATTGCCACGGGCACAATGGAAAGCAGCTTCCAAGTCATTTTGGAACACAAATCCAACAGTCCAAATCTAAATAGCTAAGACAGCCTGATTGTGCACAAGCGGCCAGGACCCACTGTGGCTTCTGCATTCATGGAGCAGGACCGGTTTAGAAAAGAACACGAGCTACAGCTGAACCCATTTGCTGCAGAATGATGAAGAAAATCTAAGCTGGTCACAGGATCACAGAACGTTAGGGATTGGAAGGGTCTTGAAAGACCATCCAGTCCAATCCCCCTGCCACAGCAGGATCCCCCAGATCCAGTCCCGCAGGAACATGGACAGGGGGGTTTGAAATGTCTCCAGAGAAGGAGACTCCACAAGCTCCCTGGGCAGCCCCTGCCGGGGCTCTGTTAAATCCACTTGTCCGTGGGCTTCCTCGCTCAGTAGAAGTACTTGGAGACATTTTTATGTGATGAGAAAACACGGTTTTGTAACAGAGCAGGTAACCCCTGAGCTGATAACGAGCACAAAGATTGGGTGGCAGCTGGAAGAAGTCATAACGGATACAAAGACACTGGCCGTTTTCCCCCGGCAGCCAGCATTCTTGAAGTACAAGGTGTGGCAGAAGGACACTTCAGCTACAGCACTGGAACCCTGCAGTTGCTTAGCCACACCAAGCTCTGAGGAGATGCTGGTTTCACTTCTTTTTAAGCATGACAATGTCATCTGTCTCTGTGACTGCAGCGGCACTGGTACTGTTAAAGTAAGTACAGAGTCATAGAATCATAGAAGTTTATAGTGGTAATGGGGTGATAGTCAAGAATTGGGTGAAGAGAAAGTCCCTGCCTTCGTGTTTTGGCTTTGCACGCTCTGCATGTGGCTGGAGGTGACAAAAGGAGCAGCAGGAGCAGGAAACCTTTTTCTAGTTTGGCACATCTCCATCAAAAAGCCATAAATCTCAGAACCCTGCCTGCAGGGCTTACAGACTTACTATAAAGGGCAAGTTGTTATCTTTGCAGACAGGTGGAAGACAGGACCCTGATCACCTCAAAAGGCAGATCAACACAGGCTTATCTAGTGCTCCAAAAGGAACTTGGTGAGGCAGAGAACAACCCCCGTTGGATGACATGGTCACACCAGGTATCTGCTGTATCTGCCGTGTGTGTGGCAGCCTGACACTTGAGCAGCCAGAGTTCCTCAGGAGGAGGTGGGCGGGTCACTGCTACAGGTTCCTCACAACCCTTCGATTTTGTTTTTTAAGATGTGAAAATTTCCCATCATTCTAAACACACAGGAAAAAAAGGAGCCTGAGGGATGACCTCATGGATGTTGATTACTATGTGAGGGGTGGGTGTCAGGAGGATGGAGCCAGGCTCTGCTCAGGGGCACCCAGTGACAGGACAAGGGGCACCTGGGACAGAGGAGGCTCCACATCAGTGTGAGAAGGACCTTCTTCACAGTGAGGGTGATACAGCCCTGGCAGGGGCTGCCCAGGGGGGCTGTGGAGTCTCCTTCTCTAGAGACATTTCAAACCCTCCTGGACATGTTCCTGTGCGACTGGGTCTGGGGGATCCTGCTGTGGCAGGGGGACTGGGCTGGGTGATCTTTAGAGGTTCCTTCCAGTCCCTAACATTCTGTTCACAGGAACACTGCCTACGTGAATAAAAACTTTTATATCCAGGCTGCACTAGCCGCATTAGCATTTTAGTTTGTAAACTGATTTTTTTAGGTTATAAACATGAGCTTATAATTTTTAGTTCTAAGTTTTAGTCTATAATTTTTAGTTATAAAATTTAGCTCATAATTGTAGTTATAAATTTTAGCTTATTTTAAGTAATAAAATTTTGTTTATAATTTTTAGTTAAGTTTTACTTTGGACCTTTTAGTTCATACGTTTCAGTTAAAAACTTTGTCATTTTCAGTTGTAAAATTGTTTATAATTTTTAGCTTATACGAACTAATGTTTCTACCTCATGAAAACATAAGCAGAATGAGTTCAGTGTCGCTTCATATCTTTCTGACACAGAGCAGAAATTCCCTTGCAATGCAGACTTTGTCAGTAACAAAAACGAAGCTCATCCCAGAAATGTGCTTTAAAATACTGATGTTGTTTCTTTAAATTGGGCTTTAATTTCTGAAGAATTATTTCTATCTATTGTAACTCTTCTGTCTAGTGTTTAAACGCCTATGTTACTCATCTGGTTTTATTTCTTTTCCAGCCGGCACGATTCCGGGATTTCTTTGACCTTCCGAAGCGTTCCGGTTTGTATTCTAGGCGCTGAGGATTCTTGACAATCCTGCTCAGTTATGTCAAACACATGAAAGAATCGGAGGCTTAAAAATTAACCCAAGGATGAAGTAATTCCACAGGCTCCCAAAGGGGGATGTGAGGAGAGTGCTGACCCTCCAAATCACGCAGGTATCGGTTTAAAATTCTCCCGGGCACCCAGAACTGGCTGTCACTTGTTGCTGAGGGTGAACGCTGTCTGCGGGAGGCAGCTCTTAGAAAGGCGTTAAACAGTAAAACCCAGGACAGGAGCTTGTGCCAGAGGAGCTGCCGCGCCGACTCCCGCGGCCCTGAGGCTGAATGAACTCCTGATAAGAGTGTCAGCCTGCGGCGGTACCACCCAAACTGGAGCAGATCCTGACAAACTCGCTAGAGATTACAACTGGCCAGAGACTGATTTATTCAAGATAGCAAGGGCACATGGAAGAGCTGAGCAATCCATTTACACCCAGCACGGGGACAAACACGACTGTAACTGGCGCTGGGCAGTTGGGCCCTTCGGGCTGCGGAAGGCAGGGTTTTAGCTCAGCCAAAGGTTTACAGCTTCTAGCTGACCACTGCCAGGAACGTGTCCTCCTGTTCTGTGAGACCTAAAACACGACAGGTGTGCTCGTACCTCTTCCTGTCTCCACTCATGTTTCCTGCCTAGAATCTATGAACCTTTCCAAGGCAGGAGAAGGCTTCATTCTGTCTTTGTGTGAAGTGCTTCTGTGTGCTGCTGGAACACAAACACCTTCGGTGCTTTTCAATGCAGCATGTTTTAATTCCAACACTTTATGACAATAAACGGTCTGGATAAAATTGCTACCTTGGCACAACCCTAATTCCCAGAAACCAAAGAAACATCTGACCAGGCTGAGCAACTGAATCACAGACTCCTAGAACATGAGGGATTGGAAGGGACCTCGAAAGATTATCAAGCCCAGTCCCCTTGCCAGAGCAGGATGCCCTAGATCAAGTCGCGCAGGAACATGGCCAGGTGGGCTTTAAACATCTCCAGAGAACCAAAGCGTTGAGACAGCTGCTCCTGGAACCATACCCCAGGTTACAGCCTCCCTCCCTGCCCCAGTAAAACAAAACAAGACACAAAGACCTCCCAGATGTCTGCAAGACAAATTAAGATAAGAACAGCCACAGCACTTGCTATCTCCAACAGTTAAGTACTTACATGAGCTGGAATCAGGCCTGAGGGAAGGAAAAATCTGGCATGTCAGTTCAGATTTGGAATCTTTTACCATTTGTTTCTGTATTTTCTGCATCAATATCCAAACTGAAGTGAAGAAACCAACCAGCTAGTTTGTCTGTGATTTACATGAGTTTCAAAGACTTTGGAAAAGGCTGAGGAATAATTAGAAACATTATTTGTGCATTCTTAGGTGAAGCAGCCAGCCTGGCAGCGTGTTTGAAGGCGGCGTGAGCATGTTTGTGTGTTGGAGCAGGCAATGCCGTTGGGGCCGACCGTTTGGTTCAGCCTTCTCACTCGTAGCAGGAAGTAAGTAACAACCACCACGCGCTTTCACTCTCTGTTCTGGGAGCAGCCTGAGAAAGCATGGAGGGCTTTTTGGATGGTCTTTCTTCAGCTGATTGCTTTCTGCCTGGGAGGGAAATCCCTCGCATCCTGGGAACCTGAGACTATAAATGTGGGTGCTTTACCCTCTCTTCTAGGAGCGTGCTTAAAGCAGGCCTGGTCAGGCAGATAAACAGCAGCTGCTGTTCTTGTGTCTGATGTGATTTGCGTTGGAGTTACTAGCATTGACGTTCAGTGCTGCCACTGATGCCTCTCTGGACTATCAAAAACTCGGTGTTTCTGCAGAAGTTTCATACTAGGGGCCTTTGTTTGCAGAGGTTTTGTTTTTAAAAGAACACTCAGTTACAACATACCAATGGTGCTGAACATCACAGCACATTAGGAATTGGAAGGGACCTCGAAAGATCGTCCAGCCCGGTCCCCCCCCGCCAGAGCAGGATCCCCTAGATCCAGTTGCACAGGAACATGTCCAGGTGGGTTTTGTTTTCAGCTTGTTTAGTCTAATAATAGGGCAATTTGAAGGAAGTTGTTAGGACAGTTCTAACAACAGTTTGAGCACACAGGCCACGTGTATCGTTTGCTTAGTCGCCTTCTATTTACTGTCCTCATACAGGTCTTGCTTCTATTTCAATATCTGAAATGATCAAGGTGGGGGGATATGTACTTCCTGCTGTGGCAGGGGGCCTGGACTCGATGATCTTTCAGGGTCCTTTCCAACCCCTAGCAGTCTGTGGTCACGCAGAGCCTCTCCTACAGAGACCCCGTGATACCTGTCACCATAGTTGCAGGAGCACACACATACATCGGGCTGCATCTATTTTTCTAATTGCAGCTGGACAAAACCCAGAAGCAGAGCTGTTTGTCCTCCCTCAGTTTGCTGCAGCCAGCCCGTGCTTTTTCACCTTTAAGAAATTCATGTAGCGGCTTCGCTCAGAAGACAAATGTGCTTTTTCTAATTACTGCTTTAGATCCTGTAGTGCTCAGAGTTTCATTGCCAAGCAGCTGAATGCCGCAGACACTGCGGGTGATGCACTCCCACATTATCAAATAAATGCTCAAGGTACAGCTGATAATGTTGAAAAATAGAAAAATAAATTGACCTTGATGAAGTGTGTCTTCTTTTGTCTGTTCCCAGGGAAGTTTATTTCAGGTATTTCTACTGCTGAAATGATTAGAGTTAACAGCTTTTTCCCTCCATTTTATTTTACAGGGTCTCTTCATCTTCCTGATATATGGGGTGTACAACCCAGAGGTAAGTCTGCTTGGAGTATCTCAAGGCTGACAGAGTGAATGAGAGAAATGACAGGTTTCTTATCTTGATAACTGAGGGACAAAGTTGGCTTTCCATACAAGTGTCCTACTGCCCTTCATGCTTGGACTAGCTTATATGCATCCCAGCTTACCATTAAACACAGACACCCTGAATAAAGGGACAGACTCATTTCTCATAGGCACTGACTAATATTTTACTGCTGCTTTAGTTTTTTAAATTCCTGGCTCTTTCTTTTAACACCTCAGCTAAACCTGACAGTCCAAAACTTCCATAATTTAATTTGAATGTTAAAGCCAGCTCTTTCTTTAGCAGCTGTTTAACGGAAAGTATTTGAATTAGAAAGCTGATTTCAAAGTTTTGTGTGAAAATGTCCTTAAAATGGCACAGTTTAGGTCTGTGTAGGTATTTTTAAGATTTTAAAATCTGACACAAGACTCTGCACTAGTTAGGTCTCCAGTAAGTAATTTATCTTTACTGTCTTAAGGGTAAATATTCTTGAACAGATAAGGTATAAAAATCATAAGGAAATTATCTACCTTTTTCTATTACTTCCATTATGTTAGTGACAAAAATTAATGTAAGTAATCACAGAATCACAGAACATCAGGGATTGGAAGGGACCTCAAAAGACCATCCAGTCCAATCCCCCTGCCACAGCAGGATCCCCTAGATCCAGTCACACAGGAACAAATCCAGGCAGGTTTTAAATGTCTCAGAGAAGGAGACTCCACAACCCCCTGGGCAGCTCCTGCCAGGGCTCTGGCACCCTCACCGGCAAGAAGGTCCTCCTCACACTGATGTGGAACCTCCAGCTTGCACCCATGCTCAAACCCAAGCTTTCAAGCATCTCTGCAATTTCCATTCTAATAGAGCTTGGAATTCAGTCATAGATCTTTCCAGAGATCTTTCCCTTCCTGTTCCTAATGCTCTGTGATTCTGTGATCTTAGATAGGTTTGCTAGTCCTGTTTCTGTGTAATTTATCATAGTCTTCCTATTATTTTAACATGAAAATATAATCATCTGCCCTGCTTTGGTTATGATGATTTATATTTCTGTGAATAAAACTCTACAGGAACTGCTTTCAGTAGTGCGAAAATAAGCAGAGTTCTACTCAGGTTTTATTAGCATCCAAGGGGGCATCTAGAGTGAAAAATGTCTCCTGATGACTTTTGCCAACACTACACCCCCCCCCCCCAAACGAGCTGTTTCAAAATCATGACAGTTTGCTCCTATTTATGTTAAAAGGACGAGTTATTCCTGTACATGCAAGTAGAATAATGACCACTATTGGTAGTGTTCTGAGAGTGGGAGAAAAAGTCCTGCCCTAGGGGTCACAGAATCACAGAACATTAGGACTTGGAAGGGACCTCCAAAGATCATCTAGTCCAATCCCCTTGCTCACTGCTAAAGCAGAGGATGATCTGGAGTGGGTTCACCCAGTAAATAACTAAGCACCGTGCAGCCACTTGCTCACTCTCTGCTTCCAAGCTGGGATGGAAAGAACTCAAACCACCACTTTGTGGCTTGTAAATAGTGATTCAGTAACTGAGCTAAAGTAAACAGTAGTGAACAGAAGGTAACAAAAAGAGGGACTCAAGAAAAAACCAAGTCTCTCTTGTTTTTCTTCAGAGAAAACCCCAAGGAAAGACAAAGCAATTGCTCACTCAGCTCAGCTGTCCTGGGTACGCTCCCTTCCAGCCCCTGATGCAGCTTCCCACTGGCGGAGCACAGGAGGCTGCGAGGTCCCTCACTCAGGAGGGGCAAGGACTGAACCAGAAGCGCGTCACTAATACTAAATCCAAGCCACAAACACTGCACCAGCTGCTCGGAAGCGAAAGGTGGAAGGTATGTGTGACACAGTCAGTGGCCAGGCAGGCCAGGCAGATGGTAGCCAGCTCATCAGTTAACGTGTCAGTGCTGTGGTGGGAGACCAAGTCCTGAGGATGTAGCGAGTGGTGCTGCGGCGGGGTGTGGGGTGCACCTGACGCCTCCTAACCGCCCTTTCACGGGCGCTTCCTCACCTCCGGGAGGGAGGTTCTGCGCGGCCCGTGTCATTGTTCGGAGCCGACAGCCGCCTAGGAGCCGACGTTGTTGCAAGTGCCCAGCGTCAGCATCTCTGTCCTCTGCAGCTCTTCCGAACGAGTCAGCTTCCCCGGCAGCACCGCCCTGAGGCCCCGGGGCTGCGTGGAGGCGGGAGCCCAGCCCTGCGCCACGCGAGGCTGCACCTGCGGCGGGAGCACTGGGCCCGTCTCGCTACCAGCGTGGGCGGCGCCCCGTCCCGTTAGCTGCCGGTACCGTTAGCACCGCTCGGGGGCACCGTCACTCGCGAGGCCGCCTGGGGCTCGCTGGGCACGGCCGGCCCGGGGCGACGCCGGCCCCAGGAGGGGCGCTGGGGCGGCACCGCCGCCATGGCCCTGCTC
>VXBP01000375.1:177618-265118 GCA_013400115.1 Rhinopomastus cyanomelas
CGCGCCTCCTCCTCCCCGGCCCCGACCCGCCTTCCCGGGGGATGAAACTCGGCAGCGGCTTCCTCGGCGGTGGCAGCAAGAGGGCGGCGGCCATGGAGCCCACCTTCCCCCCTGGCATGGTGATGTTCAACCACCGCCTGCCCCCGGTCACCAGCTTCACCCGGGCGGCCGCGCCCCCCCCGCCGGCCCAGCACCCCCCGCAGTGCGTGTTACCTCCGGCCTCCGCCGCTTCCTCCACGGCGGCGGAGCCCCCGGCGCCTCCTCCCCCTCAGGACGTGACTTTCAAGAAGGAGCCGGGGGGGGCTTTCCCCTCCGCGCCCTCCTCTTCCTCGCAGAGGAGCTCCTGGGGCTTTCTGCAGTCCTTGGTGAGCATCAAGCAAGAGAAGCCCAGCGAGCCGGAGGAGGACGAGCAGCCGCCACACCATCACCACTACGGGGGACTCTTCGGGGGCGCCGGGGAGGAAAGATCCCCGGGCCTGGCAAGCGGCAGCGGGGAAGGAGCCGGCCACAGCGTGATTCAGGACCTCACCCTTCTTCACCACCTCCACCAGCATCCCCACCGAGACCTGTTACTGAGTGGCAGAGGCGAGGGCGCCCCTGGGAGCTCGGGTGAGCCAAAGCACGATGCCCAGGTCAAGAAGGCAAAGAGGCCAAAGCCAGAAACTCAGGGAATCAAAGCCAAGCGGAAGCCGGGCGCTTCATCCAAACCCCCCCTGGTGGGAGACGCGGAAGGTGCCGTTGCGTCCCCCAGTCAGAAACCTCACGTCTGCGAGCACTGCAGTGCTGCCTTCAGGAGCTCCTACCACTTGCGCAGACATGTGCTCATTCACACGGGGGAGAGGCCTTTCCAGTGCAGCCAATGCAGCATGGGTTTCATCCAGAAGTACCTGCTGCAGAGACACGAGAAGATCCACAGTAGGGAGAAGCCTTTTGGGTGTGACCAGTGTGGTATGAAGTTTATCCAGAAGTACCACATGGAAAGACACAAGAGGACACATAGCGGAGAAAAGCCATACAAATGTGACACTTGTCAGCAGTATTTTTCAAGGACTGATAGACTGTTGAAGCACAGAAGAACATGCGGTGAAGCCATAAGCAAAGCAGGGGCTGGAATGGAGCCCGGGCCATCGAATAACATGGGTAGCTTGGCTGTGTTGTCTCAGGGAAATACAAGTTCCTCAAGGAGAAAAAGTAAAACGAAAAGTGCATCCACTGAAAGCAAAGGAAACAAGTGTAGCAGCAAAATAACCGAATCTCAAGTTGCAAGTAACGTGGCCATGCCAACGTACGCGGTTGATATTCCTGTCGTGTCTTCCAGCGGTGGTCTAGTTGGCACGGGTATAGAAGAACTCCAGAAAAAAGTGCCAAAATTGGTCTTGAAGAAAGGAAGCAGAAAGCAGGCAGACAAAAACTACCTTAATTTTGTATCGCCACTGCCAGATCTCTTGGGACAAAAACCACTGTCTGGGAAACAAAGCAGCTCTCTAGGCCTCGTGGCCAATACCAGTGTAGAAGCTATTGGCCTTCTCCAAAGTACAGGTGGTAAACCAGGTCAAATCAGTAGCAATTACGACGATGCCATGCAGTTTTCAAAGAAGAGAAGATACTTACAAACTGCGAGCAGTAACAGTGCCTTTTCACTCAATGTCGGACACATGAGCTCCCAGCAGTCCGTCATCCAGTCTGCAGGTGTTAGTGTTATGGACGGCGAAGCTCCGTTGTCTCTTATGGATTCAGCGTCTTTGAACAGCGAGATAAAGTCTTGCCACGACAAGTCTGGTATTCCTGATGAAGTCTTACAGAGCCTTTTGGACCAGTACTCTCACAAGTCAGAAGGCCAGAAGGAAGATCCTTTCAGTATAACTGAACAGCGTGTGGACTTGCATGCCTCAGGAGAGCATTCGGAAATGGTTCAGGAGGAGAACTTGAGCCCCAACTCTCAAACAGTTCCAAACGACAAGGCGAGCATGCTGCAAGAATACTCCAAATACCTCCAACAAGCCTTCGAAAGAACAACCAATAGTACTGGTTTTGCTTTTGGGCCCAGTTTCCAGTTTGTTAGCTTGTCTTCGACTCTCCATAACCACACTCTCTTTCAAGACAAACAGATATACACTACATCTCCACTCGAGTGTGGCTTCAGCCAGTCCGTTACCTCAGTGTTGCCAACTGCGTTGCCAAAACCTCCATTTGGGATGTTGCTTGGATCTCAGCCAGGCTTTTATCTGTCTGCTTTGGAGGCTACGCATCAACAGTTGACTCCTTCTCAAGAGCTGGATGATCTCATCGATCCGCAGAAAAACCTGGAGACTTCTTCTAGCTACCAGTCGACATCTCAGAAACTGACTGGCCAGAAGGAACAGAAAAACTTAGAATCCTCAACGAGCTTTCAGATCCCATCTCAGGAGTTAACTAGCCAGATAGATCCTCAGAAGGACATCGAGCCTAGAGCAACCTACCAGATTGAGAACTTTGCACAAGCGTTTGGTTCTCAGTTTAAGTCGGGCAGCAGGGTGCCAATGACTTTTATCACTAACTCTAACGGAGAAGTGGACCATAGAGTAAGGACTTCCGTGTCAGAATTCTCAGGGTATACAAATATGATGTCTGATGTGAGTGAGCCATGTAGTACTCGAGTAAAAACCCCAACCAGCCAGAGTTACAGGTAAGGTCCTGGCCGTGACCTGCTGTGGGGTCTTGGTGTAAAGTTGTTTTTACTTTGCAAACACTGCCATTGGAATGTTTCTACACGGTCCTATAAGAATAATGTAACATGCCCTTTCAATGCAACTTTTCATACCTAGTTTATTTTGTTAGCGTGATTTTTTTTTTTGTTTGGTTTTTTAGATCTGTTTTTATGAAGGTTTTTAATCAAAAATCAATAGAAGACAAGTGTTTTTGTTCAAGTGGCAACGCTTAGCAATCAAATCGACATCCACATAGATTGTCAGGGAGTAGCCCAAAACTTCACGATGCAAAAAAACCTGACTTTGTTCCTAGGACTAAGGTTTATTCTAATTGCTTTACTCTCAGGAAAAGTGTTACCAAGCGTGGGAATTCTATGCACCGCTAGCGTGTCAAACTTCCAGTTAACAGGTAGTTACAAATAAATCTCAGTTGCTGAGGACGGGCTCTACGACATTTCAAGTTGCTGTCTCTTAGGTGTGGGCAGAGCTGAAAGAATTTTGCTACCTAAATCTCATTTGTTGTAACCTACTCCTGTTCTTCCAGGTGATGCTCATTCCAGGCAGGTGGAGCAAATACTCTTGGGGTCTGTATGAAGAGCCCAGAACAGTAGCTTTAATCTAAACAGTAAAGTCCCCGGCGCTCCTGCGCGAGACTGTCATGCTGTAAAGAGATTCTGTTGGCACAAACCGTGCGCATCAGGTTCATGCCGTGAGAACCCCCCGCTTCAAACTACAGGCATGGTCTGGACAGGCTTTTGGGGTGCGTTATTTATTGTACATGGTTCAGAAAAGGCAGTCTCTTGCTCTTCTCCCTTTCCGCGTTCTTTTAGTGTGTAAGGTTTCCTCTCTTACGCTCCCTCTTCCTCCCGACTTGGTCTTGGGTCTCCCTCCCTGCCCCGCTTAATTTGGGCCCTTTCTTCCCCTTCTCCCCTACTTGCCCTCTGACCCCGAGTTAATATCTAGCGTTTAACACGATTCACATTCCAGGAAGCGCGTGTCTGAAGTGTTTTCTGACGCTGTGTGACGTCAGACGATGAACAGTGAACACCCACGCAGTCTGCAATAGGTGTCGAGGTTTCCGTGTACGATAAGAAATAATCTACTCCCAACTGTACATACGAAGGCCCCTGTCCTGCATCAGGATCGGCTAACGCGGATCCCTGTTCCCCGGGGTGCTGCCGGTGCTGTCACTGGGGCTCTGCGTGGGTGCAGGGGTTTGCAGCAGTTCAGCGTTGCAGGCTTTTTAGGGCCTAAGGCTGCAATTCCAGCAAAGGCATCGACTGCGAGAGTAGGACTTGAGTGGCTTGTTAATATCAGCAATGTCTTTGGAATTATTGCCTTACTTGATGTATATTTTGTGGTACATTATTTATTGTATGTGAATCCTCATCAAAGCCTGTGGAGCCACGGAAACCTGCTGGAGATACTGGTGGCCATGCGAAGCTGCCCAGAAGGCAGCGGCGCTGCTCTGAACCACTTTTTTGCAGATGTATTTTTGGATTAGTTTTTTTAATGTAATTTTGGTGATGTTTATGCTAATGGTTTTTTATGTACTCTTGGTGATGTTCCAGTCTTAACGTGCTTTCCTGGTGTCGGGAAAGTGCAGTGGTTGTTTGCAGTCTTATTGTGTAATCAGCCTATTCCAGGCTCCCCTGTATAATAAAGTTATTAACATTGTGCAAGTGTAAAACACTTCTGTAATGCAAGTGGTGTGTTATTCAATGAACTGTGACAAAGCTCCTGGGTAATCCCTCCCGCTGTACCTCACCACTAAAAATTGAGACCCGAGCCCACTTGTAAGCTCTTTGACTAGACGGCCCATCTTTCGGTTTTCCTTACTAACCTAGAGCTTGTTCTCCCAGAGTCCACGCTAACTCCGTTAACTTCGACTTGGTCGTGGATTTCACCCTATTTCAGTTTAGAAACAAAAGCAAACAACTGTTCTCTAAACACAGAACTCGGCCTGTTTTCAGGGATGGAACAGTCCATGACCGCTGCGCTGGCTTCTCCAGAACCTTTTCTTTTGTTTAACAAAGGTTATAATTTACCTTCTTTAGATTGTGTGTAGTAGGAAGTTGCATATGTATTGCTCTGGCTGTTTGCTTTAACTTAATGCTAATAAAACCCATTATTCACAAAATCTTAGGTATCGCTTCTGTTACGCAGCCACACTTCTGAGAACCTACCGAGGAAGCGTTACCGGATGAAGTTTTGAGGAGGAGGAGTGCGAGAACTTCGTGGCACGTTTTCAGCTCGCTTTCTTCTTTCAGTTTCTCTTTGGGTCAGATAATCTGAATATTGCTGCGTGAGAAGTGAGGACTCCTGCGTTTGGCTCGCAGGGCAAAAACTAACCAGTCTCCTTAAGTTCAAAGGTTGGCACAAGCTCCTCTTCCGAAGTCTGTGTTTGTACGTGGTTTTGGTTGCAACTACCCGAACGGCGCAGAGTTACCTTCCGAGAGGTTTTGTAATCGCCGGGAGTCCCAAATGCCGTGTTTATAGCACAATGCTGTTCGAAGTAAAGGTTTTAGAAAGTCCTGTATCTGGGGTTTCTGTTTCCTTCCTTCCCGACCCGAGGCTTTCACGTGCGTCCTCGATAAGAAAATAAAACAGTGTTTTGGTGAATCGCCGACCGGTGTTGTAGGTAGTCGGAGGATGCCTGAGGTGATCTGGTTTTCAGGCGCTGGACTGGGCTGCTCAGGGTGGGGGATGAGTCCCCAGCCCGGGATGAGTCTAAAAGTTGCTTGGATGTGGTGCTGGGGGATCTGGTTTAGGGGTGACCTTGCAGAGGAGGGTTGGTGGTTGGACTCGGTGATCGCAGGGGTCTGTTCCAGCCCGAGTGATTCTGCGTTAAGTTGGCGTGCTGCCTTCCTTTGTGTGTTTCAGTTCGGCTTTGGTGTGAACGCTGGAGGGTCGCAGTGCTTAGAGTCACGAGGGGGCTGGAAAGAAGAACAGGCGAGAGCTGTGATTTTAATTAACACAAGGGACAAAACGTTGGCACGCTGAAAAGCAAGCCAGGGTGGAAACCTTCCAAAGGGAACGTGAAACGTGCCAAGGGTTTGATAGTCAGCGTATCGCTACTCACCGTTTGAGAAGGTCTGGGTGGGGGGGAAGTTATGTGACTTCTGTGTGTTCGTTTGACAGCTTAGCAGTTGTTCTAACATGGTTCTGAAGAGAACTGGGTGTTTTCTGAATTCAAGGGAGTTCAAGCTTATGTTTCCTCTAAGAAGTGAAAGGTAAGCCCACGGTGAAATGCAGAGCAATCAGGGTATGGCTTTACCTGCTACATACCCTGCTCGGGCGGGGGGGATCTTCCCAGGCCCCTTCCAGTCCCTGATGTTCTGTGATACCCGAAAGAACGACGCGCCTCTAGTAACCCTAGGCTTAAGTTGTCCTTGGGGGTGAGGCAGTGGAAAGGCCAAATGGCGCTCGAGTTCTTCCTGTGTGCTTGTTTGTGAAGGAACTGGGCTGGGGGCGGGCGGAAGGGGCGGTAACCTGCTTCCTACCCCTAACAGGAGCGTGAAGAGGAGTGGATGGAGGATTGCGCGTAGACGTAACGCTTCGTGCTAGAGCAGCCCCCGTCACGCGCTGTTTCTTTGGAACGAGGGCGGTGCGATACCCCGGATCGCGGATGTGTCTGTGCGCCCCGAGCCACCGGGTGTGCGCAGCTAACCCGCTTGCAGATGACCTGGAAGGAAGGCTAGCTGAGGTCAGTAGTTCTGGAGTTGTTGAAACTGGAAACAGACTTGTGGGCTAGCGGGTGAAATTTAGACTAAGAAATCGGTGACGTGAAAGGGGGGGATTAAAACACGACAATGTTGATGGTACAGACCACAATTCCAGTTTTATGGACTGTGGATGGAGCAAACGCTGCCGGGTGCTTCGTGGGGAGCCTGAGAAGGTATGGAAGTAATGCGGGGTGTTACGCTGGTGGGTTTGTCTCAGCTGCTTGATCTTCCCCCGGCCCCAACGTACGCGTGAAAGCAGCGGGTTTGTCTGCACGATGCTTTGCTTCTCTTCAACCGTCACCTCAAACCAGCGTTGGCGTGCCGCTGCAGTTGTGACTGTGGAAACGTTTGTTGTATCTGAGGAGGTACCTGAGACACTGTAGTGTGTAAGTTACTGCCTGAGCGTTGCTTTACTCCACGTGTCGAAGGGAACCCGGTCCCTGCACAGAGGGCTGAAACGCGCTCAGGTGTGGTCTAGCGAGACTCAGAGTGCAGAGGACTCGGAGTTGCCTTCAGAACGCGTTCCTCTGGCGACGTTAACGTGCGCTGCCCTAAAGCACGTTGGAGAGAGCGTCTGGTTTCGTGCTCCGGCTGTCAAAACACCGCGCGAGCTAACGAGGCGCCTAATGGTTATTGTGCGGGATCTGGAGCGGGCGCACGAGTGCCACGTTCTGCGCTGAAACCTGCCTGGTCTACGGCTAGGCTGCTGCTGCTCAGAGCATTGCTGTGTCCTGCTCAGAAGGGACCTTTGTGCTGTTGCAAAAGAGGTTTAGTCTTGCTCTTTCTCCAGTGCCAAGAGGCTGATCGTTCTTAATCCCGTCGTTTCTCTTTGCAGTGTGTATTTGTCCCAGCACGTAGAAGGTTAGAGTCTTGACCGCGACGTCACGTGTGCAGGTGCTGGCACGCGGACAGAAGTTCTCTCGATGATGGTAAGGACGGCTCACTGTGCACGAGGAGTCCTGAGACTGTCTCCTGGAGGGGAAGGATAGTCTCATGATCGTGAGTTTTTTGGGACGGTGCTATGTTCTGAGATGAGTGGGAATGAGATGAGTGAGATGAGGAGATGAGTGGGAATCAAACCGGACCTTCTTTTTCCAAGAACTGATTTGCTTTGTGACAATGAAATCCTAGAATCACTCAGGTTGGAATCATCAGGTCCAGCCATCGGCCCTACTCTACAAGGGCACCCCTAAAGCAGACCCCCCAACACCCCATCAAACACCTCCAGGGATGGGGACCCAACTGAAATGCAGAGATGTGTGCCAGACTGTGCTGTCGCAGGTCTGGGTTGTTCAGCAGTGGCTAAGGGACTAAGTTGCCAGCTGTGGAAAGTTGGGTCAGGCTGTGTCAGGAGGCAGCTCATGTGCGTGGTCACTCAGGCCCTCTAACTAAGCTTCTGTGCTTGGGCTGATCCTGGTGCAGGGTTAAGTCTGTCGTGTAGGTGACTGAAAAGTGCATTTCCTGAGCATCCTTTGAAGGTTTACGTCTGTAATCGTAATTTCATAGTGGTTTGAGGAGGTGAGAGTTAAACTAGCTGCTAGAGATGCTGAACCTTGGGTATTTTGGGAGACAAAAAATCATTTGGGACGAGGGGCAGCGGGTGTGAGCTGGAACAGAGGAGGTTCCACATCAGTAGGAGAAGAAATATTTGAAGGGTGGATGTGAGGAGGATGGGGCCAGGCTCTGCTCAGTGTCATCTAGTGATAGGATGAGAGCAGGAACAGAGGAGGTTCCACGTAGATATCAGAAGGAACTTCTTCTTGGTGAGGAGGTCAGAGCACTGAAAGGGGCTGCCCAGGGGGGTTGTGGAGTCTCCTTCACTGGAGACGTTTAAAACCCACCTGGACGTGTTCCTATGCTACTTGGTCTGGGTGGTCCTGCTGTCCCAGGGGGATTGGAGTAGGTCTTTTGGGGTCCCTTCCAATCCCTAATGTTTCTGTGAGAAGGAACTTCTTCCTGGTGAGGGTGCCAGAGCTCTGGAACGGGCTGCCAATCGTTTTTGTGTTGGTATCCGAAATCTGATTAGTTTGGAGTTCAGAGAAGAGACACCTCAGAGTAAAAGTGGTTTCCTGTTTTGTTCTGGAAGTTACACTGAACACGTCCTCGTACGAGTGGAGGGCCGACGGAGTCAGACTGCTGCTGGCTCAACCGGCGATTGTTGGCGACGTTTTAGCACCGCGTCCTGATGTTTGCGTGTTTTGTTCTCGCAGCGCAGCTAAATTAAAACCTCGGAGAAGGAGGTCCCTCTAATGCAGATAATGAAGTCCCTCAATGGGTACAGTTGTAGGTCATAATGAATAGGAACGCAGTGACCTTTGTCTTAACAATGGGGCTGCCACCAGCTTCTCAAAGGGCTGTTCTTTTTTCCCTTCTTTTTTTTACGTTATCTCTTCTCCGCCAGAAAGGACACAGATAAAGCGGGGGATCTCGCTTCTCCCATCGCTGAGCAAAATCAAAAGATCAGAACATGTAATGTAAATTGTCAGCCTGCAGGATCTGGGAGGAGCGTGGGGTTCTCTATCAATATAGATACTGTTGGAGGAGTGATGTGGGGCGAGGAGTCGGCGGACAAGAGGAATGTAGGGGGACTTTCCTCACTGGTAAAGGGCCTCCTGGTGTTTTAGGTCCGTGAGGCCCTCAGGTCCTTTTTTTGGTGTCAGGCTGAGTCTACTCGGTTTAAGGCAAAGTGCTGCCCGCTGTTCAGTAGGAATGAGGACGCGAGTCGGCGGTTAGGGGGTTAAAGTATCCAAGTGTAGACGAGAAACTTGATCAAAAGTGGTTCCACACGGTCACGGAACATTAGGGATTGGAAGAGACCTCTGGAGATCATCTAGTGCAGCCCCCCTGCCAGAGCAGGGTCACCCGGACCAAGCTGCACAGGCGGGTTTGGTTAGGTGTGCGTGGTGTTGGCGAGTTCTAGGGCCGGGATGGCTCCGAGGATCCAGAGGATGATGGCTGCGGTCTTTGTTGTGAGTGGTGTGGATACGGGTGGGGTTTTGGAACAGGCTGCCCACGGAGGCTGTGGAGTCCCCTTCACTGGAGATGTTTCAGACCTGCCTGGATGTGTTCCTGTGTGACTTGGTCTAGGTGGTCCTGCTGTGGTGGGGGGATTGGACTGGGTGATCTTTGAAGGTCCCTTCCAGTCCCTGATGATTCTATGATTTTAGTTGGGGTGCTGAAGGACCCCTGCTAGTGCGCTGCCCACGGCCAGGCGGGTGATTGGGTTGATGGCTGTCGGATTGTTCTCGTTCATTGGCGAGATTGCCGGTGTCCACGTGGGTCCTGTTTGTACTAGTAGGGTTACGCGCACGCTGTGCGTTGCGGTGAGTGAGGTGGCTAGCGGGGTGAGTAGCGGGGCTCAGGCGTTTTGGTAACGGGGTGTTTGGGCTTCTGTTAACTGGGTCTTTTGAGCAGAATCCAGCTAGGAAGGGGGTCCCTGGTAGGGCCAGGTGGCCGACAGTGAAGCATGAGGTGGTTGTTGGGAGAGCAGTCTGCTCTGCTGTTTGGATGCGCAGCGGGACATCCAGTCCCTCAGCAGCCTCGTATCATTTCCGGATCTGGAGAAACCAGAACCCTTCACGTCGCTGACTCTCCACTTGTTTTACGTGTGTCTGTACCAGAAGGTTCAAACTCCTCGGTGGCCCGTGTTAAAAAAGCAAAGGCTTTGCAGAAAGCACGTGCGTGTTGTGGCCGCTCCCCAGCAGTTGAGACCCTGTTGCTCCATCTGGCTTCAGCAGAGGTTTTGGAGTTGCAGTGCTCAGCAGTTTTCTTCAACCATAAAGAATCATCTGTCATTCGTAAATAATGGCACTGGCTGCCCATTGAGGACTTTCTCAAGGCTTCAGCAGTGTCGATCTGAATTGAAATGTCTCTTGTGGAGGAGAGGTCTGTGTAGCAGGGCAAACCTTTACGTGTGCGGTGAGGGGGTTGTGGAGTCTCCTTCTCTGGAGGTGTTTCAAACCCACCTGGCCTTGTTCCTGTGCAGCTGGATCTAGGGGATCCTGCCGTGATGGGGGCACTGGACTGGATGGTCTTTCGAGGTCCCTTCCCATCCCTGCTGTCCTGTGATTCAGCCTTTCCTCAGCAGGGAGATGCTCCTCTCTCTTTCCTGTCCTATGACCTGTAGAAGGTTACCACAAGGAAACATCTAGCTGATGCATCCTTTTGGGAGATAGTGATTGATTTTGACGCTTCTCCCCCAAATTCAGCTTCAGCAGCCTGGCTTGAAGCTGCTTTTGTTCAGAGCTCCTGCAGGAGAAAAGACAAGTCGACGCAGGGAAAACGCAGCCTCTGCTTTCCGTTCAGACCTCAGGTCCTTCTGCTGGAGAAAGGCGGGCGCGGAGCGCTATCTTATCGGCCTGTTGATAAGCTGTAGCGAGTGTTAGGCTGTTTCAGGCAGCGCTGCGGACTTGTTGTGGTCACGGGCTGGGCCGCCGCAGAAGATGGTGGAGCCAGATTTTTACTTTTTAGTTAAACACTGAAAACCAGTGACTGCAAAGGGTGTGGATTCAAATGTGTGGACGGCAGCAGGAGCACCCCTTCTGTATTGCAGGTGTTGCTCAAGGCTCAGCCAAAGCTGGGTGCTGCAGCGGTGCCATTTGCGTCTTCCAGAGCTGCGTCGCCCACCCTGCGGCCAGAGATCGGTCTCAGTCTTAGGCTGGCGCACGGTGTGGGAAGTGCTGCGGAGATGGACCGCTCTCGCGCTGCAGCCAGTGCTGGGCAGTAGTGCTGAGGGTTGTGACTGCCCAGATACTGAATGAGTTGCTTGCACAGCTGAAGGGGATGATTTCAGTGAGTGACCCACGCGCTGCCCTGGATGCCGAGAGCGCTGCCTTCCTGATGGGTGCAGAGTGTAGGGGGGAGTGTAGGTAAGCGTTGTAGGAACTAGGGGAGAGCACAGACGTGTGACGACACTGCGACGTGAACGGATGTCGTTGTGTGTAACGTGCTGGGCAGGAGGTCCTTCAGTTGGTTTGGAGGTTATTGAGAGTTGCTGATCACCCTCAGTACTAGGGGACCCTGCTGTGGCAGGGGGATTGGACTGGATGATCCTTCGAGGTCCCTTCCAGTCCCTAATGTTCTGGGGTTCCGTGGTACCTTTTTCTTGCCCTGAATCATCATCAGTTCCCATCTTTGCTTTCTCTGCTGGTCCAACCATTATTGGACTAGATGGTCTTTCGAGGTCCCTTCCAGTTCCTTCTAGCTGGTGATCTTCTGTGATCTTTCTGGACTGTCTAGAAGAGCATGTGGAGTCTGATCCTGCACATCTTTAGGCGAACGTGCGGGTGTTATCGGTGCTGAGCGTGTGTAGTCTGAAAGCCCTTTACAGTCTCCTGCTGTTAGAGTGGTCTGCAGGCTGCACGGCTGTTAAAGGAGAGCACGGCCTACGTGGCATCGCTGCATCTCCCAGCCAACTTACCGGCTGCTTTCTTGTCTCAAGGCCTAAGCCTCGGTGAGTAAGTTACTGTCCGTCCAGGTAAGTCTTCAGAGTGACACGTGCCTGCTTACGCTCCCCTGCCCCAGCCCCGCAGTGTCTGGGGCTGCAAGCAGAGCGTGCTAGGGTGGAGGCAGCCCGCAGCGCCGCCGCGTTACTTTTCCATTATTAAACACAGATTTATATTTGAGACTGAAGGTCTCAAAGCCCAGAGTTACAAATGTGAATGTTCCCACCAGCTAATGCTTAGGCCTTTTCCTCTTCTCTGAAGGGTGATATTGCCTGTTAGACACTCGGCGTGAAGAGCTGGCTGTCCTTTCCTTCGTGTGAAAGCGCGGCCGTATTCCTCTGACTGATTGTGCAGTCGTGACACAGCTGAGGTGAAGCTCCGACTTCAGACGCTGTAAGATAAATCATTTCCACATTCTTGCTTAAGTGGCTGTTTTAGTGTGGAGAAGCACATTTTCCGTGGAGCGCTAATGCCGCTGTCTCCTTGACCCAAGGCCTTCACTCTTTTGAGCAAAGTGTATTTGGTAGTTAGCGTAAAAAAGCGCCGGGAGGGAGAAGAGTTGTGACACGCAGCAGTCCTGAAGTTTCTGCAGCTCGTGGGGCTGTCCCCGGGCTGAACCACCCGTGCTGTGTGTGAGGTGTTCACAGACGTGTGTGCTCTCTTCTTCATGGAGACTGGGAGGGGGCCGGCATCGCGGCTGCGAGCAGCCTCGCGTGAGGGAGCCGCAGAAGGGGATGTGTTTCTCAGCTCAGTCGTTTCCCTAGCTGCTCTGCTCTCCTGTTCAGCACCGAGATCTTTTAGCACGAGGCATTCAGTCTTTGCTAAAAAGGGAGGGATCACAGAATCGTTAGGGATTGGGAGGCAGTGGGAATAAAAACTGCGGTGCTGTTCCCCTGCTGCTACCTGGTGATTCTCCAAATGTTTTTGTAAAATAGAGCAGCTCAGCCTCATTTGCTGGAGTAAAAGGAGTATAGGGCAGGGTCTCTGTCTGCTTCATGCTGCTGACAGGATCACAGAACATCAGGGATTGGAAGGGACCTCGAAAGACCATCCAGGCCAATTTCCCCTGCAGGATCCCCTAGACCCAGTCGCACAGGAACATGGCCAGGTGGGTTTGAAAAGCCTCCAGAGAAGGAGACTCCACAGCCCCCCTGGGCAGCCCCTGCCAGGGCTCTGGCACCCTCACAGTGAACAAGCTCCTTCTCACACTGATGTGGAACCTCCTCTGCTCCAGCTCACACCCACTGCCCCTTGTCCCATCATTAGATGCCCCTGAGCAGAGCCTGGCTCCATCCTCCTGACACCCACCCTTCACACACTGATCAACACTCATGGGGTCACCCCTCGGTCTCCTTTTTTCCAAGCTCAGTATCCCCAGCTCCCTCAGCCCTTCCCCAGCAGGGAGATGCTCCCCTCCCTTCACCATCCCTGTGGCTCTGCACTGGGCTCTCTCCAGCAGCTCCATGTCCTTGTGGAGCTGAGGGCCCACAGCTGGACACAAGATTCCACATGTGGTCTCACCAGAGCAGAGGAGACAGGGAGGAGAACTTCTCTGTCCATCTGCTAACCACCCCCTTCTGATCCACCCCGAGATGTCCTCGCCATTGAATCCACTGTGAATTTAAACTGGGCCTTCCACACCTGTGGAGGCATCGATGGGTTCTGACTGCGTGCCATCTGGGTGTGCAGGGATGCCTGCAGAGGAGTGAGGAGTGGTTTGCTGTTTAACCCCGTCACCCTGCGCTGATGGTGTCCTTCTGGCCGTCTTTCAGAAGGGAGACCAGAAGTCACAGCGAGAGAGAAGGAGCTGGGGCCCAAAGGCGGTGCTGCCAAGAGAAGGGAGCGGCGGATGTGGCCGCGCGTCGCTCGTCCTTTCGAGAACGCCGCAGGAGATGCTAGGTGAGAGCACCATGTGACCAGTGGGCAAATTGGAGTCTGGAGGGAGAGATGATCTGTAATGCTGACAGGCTGGCAGTCTGTAACAGAACAGATTGCAGCGTTCAGCGCACCTCCGCCGCTGCAAAGCGACCTCCAGCACCCTGTCTCATTGAGTCTGTCTGCGAAAGTGACTTTCACGGTCTTGTTCAAAGCAGCACGTGTTATTTATTCCTGCTGCATGGTGATGGTGGCTTGAGGCTGGAGGGGCTGGTAGATTAAGGTTTGCTTCCTAGTGCCGCTGGCAGCTGCACTGTGCGAGACACCGGCGAATCAGTTTCCATGTGCTAGGGTGCTGGTTTGTGTTCCTTTTTCTGCACACAGCATCTGTGTCTACTACTTACATAGCTACTCCATCTTTCTAGATACACAGCACATACAGGTGCTCTGTGTAGAAAGACACAGTACCTGTGTAAGTAGAGCATCTCGTGCAGAGCAAGAGTTTGCCTTCAGCTAACTGCAACACTCACCTCTTCCCGTGTGTTCTTGTGTGACTGGATCCAGGGGATCCTGCTGTGGCAGGGAGATGGACTGGACGGTCTTCTGAGGTCCCTTCCAACCCCTAATGACTGGATCTAGGGGATCCTGCTGTGGCTGAGGGGCTGGGCTGGATGGTCTTTCGAGGTCCCTTCCCATCCCTAAGGTTCTGTGATTCTGTGAAAATATCCATCTGCTTCATGACTAAAGACAAATGCATTAAGGATGCTGTGGCCTGTGTCTGTAGTGATTAAATAACGTTTGGATGATAAAGAAAGGAGCAGGAAAAGAACATGGAGGCCTTTAAGGGCTTTAATTTTTGGATACAGAGACCAGCTTAAATCACTAGTCTGAGTGGAACATCTCCCTGATGAGGAAAAGCTGAGGGAGCTGTGTCTCTTGGGCTTGGAAAAAAGGAGAATGAGGTGTGCAACAGGATCTAGGGGATCACAGTCCCTCAGGCTCTATGATTGTGTGATTTTGCTGCCTGCAGGTGATGCCTGTTTTTCATTATCCACAAGTATCTTTCTCCTTCGTGTGTCCATATAACAGTCACCAGAGAAGCAATGGCTGAAGCAGAGTAAGGTGGTTACTTGTGTAATTGACTAGCCCATGCAATCATCTTTTTATATCCCTACTGGCTAGTAGGAGCATCAAGTAATAGATACAGTCCTGTGTTTGAAATGGGGTGTCTGCTGAGGTACCTCACTTAATTGCAGAGTCACAGAACATTAGGGGTTGGAAGGGACCTCAAAAGATCATCCAGTCCAATCCCCCTGCCACAGCAGGATCCCCTAGATCCAGTTGCACAGGAGCATGTCCAGGTGGGTGTGAAATGTCTCCACCAGAGAAGGAGACTCCACAGCTCTGCTGGGCAGCCTGTTCCAGTGCTCTGTCACCTTCACCATGAAGATGGTCCTTCTCATGTTGATGTGGAACCTCGTGTGCTCCAGCTGACAAATAGGGGCTTGTGTGACACCTGCTCAAACTGCCGGTGAGGGGCTGCTGTGCACTGTTTCCCTGCACCACGCGTCGTGCAACTGGACATATTCTTAGCTGCTGCTCTGTATTTAGGTTCTTGGATTGGGCAGCTGCACAAGGACAAAGGCACACCAGCTGAGACTGCTTCCACAGAGCCACAGAACGTTAGGGAGTGGAAGGGACCTCGAAAGGTGGTGAGTGGTGCTGCTCATGTTTTGGGGGCCTCTTGCGGGGTGTTTTGTTGTGCGCCCGGTACCTTAACAACACGGAAAACACGCGAGAGGTGGTGAGCGCACGAAGCAGCCCCAAAGTACCTTAATCCTTGTATCGATAACACCACTATTGGGTTACATGGTTTTAATCCCAGAGGAGCTGTTGCTTGACATTAAACTGTCCAAACAGTATTTATATGTGCTGCTGCCCTGCAAGATCACTTAACCCTGCAGAGCAGTTTAAAAGTAGTTAATGACAGACCCAGCATGACTTGCCCCTTATGAATGATCACATGCGTTCGACCTGTGCTGTCATGGTTTATGGGGGAAGGCAGTTTGTCCATAGCCTGCTTCAGCCACAGCAGGTAATTTGAAATGAAATGAGACAGTTTCTACAAGCAGATTGATTTGGGAATCTTGCCTGTTCTTCCCTTTGACCCTTGACAAGTTGACACTACAAAGATTGTGACTTTAAAAAATGATTGGGTGCAAATACATTTAGGTAGATGATTTACTGTGTGTTAAAGCAAGGACAGTGCGTGTGGAATGGAGTTGTGAGGGAAGGTAATTGTAAACTTTAACAACTCGTGGTTTATATTTCTCTATCTTATTAATTATCCAGCTGGGGGAATCTTCTGGTAACAGCCGACCTGCTGCTGCTGCTGCGTCTGATAAAGGCTGAGTGAGATCCCACAGGCTCTTTACCCCTCCATTCAGCATTTTAGCTGTGCGAAAACAAGTGTCCGTGGTGCTGCCTGGGCACGTTCCTGAGCAGCTGGATCGAGGGGATCCTGCTCTGGCAGGGGGATCGCACTGGCTGATCTCTGGAGGTCCCTTCCAGTCCCTCATGTTCTGTGCTTCTGTGATACAGAAGCACAGCTGGAGCGTTCGCTCTGGTTGAGCCGCACGTGTCCAATCTACAGATGAACATCTGGATGTGTAGATTTCCCAACCCAAAGGTGTCTTGATTTCATTAGTCTTCTGGAAATGCAGTCACACAAACACAAGTGTAAGAATCCCCCCTGGACTCAGCAGTGGGGAGGCTGCACCTTGAGGACTGGGTCCAGTTTGGGCACCTCCGCACAGGGGAGACATCAAGGGGCTGGAGCCAAGGGCAGAGGAGGGTAACGAAGCTGGGGAAGGGCCTGGAGAATCAATCTGATGGGGAGAGATGGAGAGAGTTGGGGCTGTTTAGTCTGAGGAAGAGGAGGCTGAGGGGAGACCTCATCACTCTCCATTATATTAACTATCTGAAAGGACCCTGCAGAGAGCTTGGTGCTGGGCTCTTCTCATGAGTCGTTAGTGACAGAAGGAGAGGGAAGGGCTTCCAGCTCCACCAGGAGACTGGCCATCAGGAAGAGATTCTTCCTGGAGAGAGTGGTCAGGCCCTGGACTGGGCTGCCCAGGGTGGGAGCTGAGTCCCCATCCTTGGATGAGTTTAAAAGTCACTGAGATGTGGTGCTGGGGGATCTGGTTTAGGGGTGACCTTGTAGAGTGGGGTTGGTGGTTGGACTCGATGATCCCAGGGGTCTTTTCCAATCTGAATGATTCTGTGATTCTATAAAACATTGAGAGAGTGAGTTCCCACGAGCGATTGGTGACTGGCAAACGATGAAATAATGAAGGGATGCCAGAAGGAGAGATAAAATGACAATTAGATGTCTGTAAAGTCTGGTCGTGCAAAACACACCACCTCTTGGTTAAAAAGATTGATGTGGACTTTATGAAGTCTTCACACTTTAAGTGAAGAGTCTGTCAGAGGACCTCCTTCTGATTCATCGAATCGGATTTCCCTCCAAATCATTATCTGATGAATTGTGTCATTTGCAAAACAAATAGCTAAATTATATTGCTTCTGAGCAACTAACCTGCAGGGTTGGGTTAGGATGAGGACAGTTAGTCCTCCTGAGGAATGAACCTGCAGGGTTGGGTTAGGAGGAGGACAGTTAGTCCTTCTGAGCAACTAACCTGCAGGGTTGGGTTAGGATGAGGACAGTTAGTCCTCCTGAGGAATGAACCTGCAGGGTTGGGTTAGGAGGAGGACAGTTAGTCCTTCTGAGCAACTAACCTGCAGGGTTGGGTTAGGATGAGGACAGTTAGTCCTCCTGAGGAATGAACCTGCAGGGTTGGGTTAGGAGGAGGACAGTTAGTCCTTCTGAGCAACTAACCTGCAGGGTTGGGTTAGGATGAGGACAGTTAGTCCTCCTGAGGAATGAACCTGCAGGGTTGGGTTAGGAGGAGGACAGTTAGTCCTTCTGAGCAACTAACCTGCAGGGTTGGGTTAGGATGAGGATAGTTAGTCCTTCTGAGGAACTAACCTACAGGGTCGGGTTAGGAGGAGGATAGTTAGTCCTTCTGAGCAATTAACCTGCAGGGTTGGTTTGTAGAGCAAGTGTACAAGTACTGCTGAAGATGTTACGTATGAATTTCATAACCATTTAAAATTCAAGATGCAATTAATTAATAGCCCTAGAAAGTAGAAAATGATCGTTGGTTGACCACTGAACACGGAATGTGCTGGGAGTGAGCAGCTGTAAATGCATAATCGTAGAATCGTAGAATGACTAGAGAGTGGAAGGGACCTCAAATGCACAAGTGATGTTTGCACAGATAAAATTCAGCTTTGAATTTTTGAAATATTTTCTGAATTATCCTCTGAGTTATTTTCTGAATTTTTTCTTATTTTTTCTGAACTATTTTCTGAATTATTGTCTGAATTATTTTCTGAGTTATTCTCTTAACTATTTTCTGATTTGTTCCTGAATTATTCTCTGAATTATTTTCTGTGTTTTTTCTGAATTATTCTCTGAATTATTGTCTGAGTTATTCTCTTAACTATTTTCTGATTTTTTCCTGAATTATTCTCTGAATTATTTTCTGTGTTTTTTCTGAATTATTTTCTGAGTTATTCTCTTAATTATTTTCTGGTTTTTTTCTGAATTATTCTCAGAATTATTCTCTGAATTATTGTCTGAATTATTTTCTGTTTTTTTCTGAATTATTTTTCTCTGAATAATTCAAATGTTGAGTGTGAATTCTTGGGTCAAATCACAGCTCAGTGTGGGTCGTCTCTTTCGGTTGAAGCGGGATTGCGAAGCCGCATGCCAGAAGCCCTCCCTGCTCTCCGTTCCAATTCCTTGGTCCCCCTCTGACGGCGTTTTCCGCGCGCTGGAGGCGCCGCGCCGGGACGCGCCTCCCCGCTGTCCGTGGGGTTTAATAGACGAGCGGTTTAATAAGCTCTCTACCTGTAAGGATAGAGTGCTTGACCCGTGTGCCCTGCCAGGGGTAGACATAGTATAAGATTGCTTTGTGAAATAAAGCTGTCGGTAACATCAACAAAATAAAAAATGATCGTATTCCAATACTCTCTGCCGAGTGCGATGACAGCGCTGAAATATGGAATAAAATTGAAAGTAGATTAGTTTTGGGTCCTAAGTCATGTTTTGACAAGATATAAGAGGGGAGAACATATCTTTGAACTTTTAGTTTTAAAGTTTTTTAATGAAAATATTTATCATTTTGTGAGGCCCCTTCTTTCTTTATCGCGGCGGGGCCGCGCAGCCCTAAAACAATCCCCGCTCTCGTTGCGGGGGAATAAATACTCGGCTGGCCTTTATGGTAAGCGTCGTAAAGGACGCGCGCGCGGCGCGGAATTGCCTGGCGCTCGCACGTAGAGACGGTCACGCTAATAAAAACCTGATTGGGGAGGCCGAGGAATCAGCTGTTAATAAGCCACATATTTTTAAACTATGTAAAGCAGGGAAGCGCTGCGGACAAGCAGGCAGTTGGCGCCGTATTTTCTCCTCTCTGTTGGAAGTGCCTGAGGTCTGAGGCAGCCGTGTGAATGCGAGCGATCAGAGCGCCAGTCCTGGGCTTGTCGTGTGCACGTGGGTGGGGGTCACGGGGGTGGAGGAATTAATTAACTAACTGCAGGTTCATTCCTCAGAGGGACTAACTGTCCTCCTCCTAACCCGACCCTGCAGGTTCATTCCTCAGAAGGACTAACTATCCTCCTCCTAACCCAACCCTGTAGGTTAGTTCCTCAGAAGGACTAACTGTCCTCCTCCTAACCTGACCCTGCAGGTTCATTCCTCAGAAGGACTAACTGTCCTCCTCCTAACCTGACCCTGCAGGTTAGTTCCTCAGAAGGACCAGCTGTCCTCATCCTAAGCTAACACTGTGGGTTAATTTTAAGTCATGATGATTAACCAAATCAAATGGAGAGTTTGGGGAGTGATAGAGATGTGATGCTGGGCTGCTGGAGAGAGCCCAGCGCAGAGCCACAGAGATGATGGAGGGAGGGGAGCATCTCCCTGCTGAGGAAAGGCTGAGGGAGCTGGGGCTCTTCAGCTTTGGGAAAAAAGGAGCCTGAGGGGGGATCCCATGAATGTTGATCAGTACGTGAAGAGTGGGTGTGAGGAGGATGGAGCCAGGCTCTGCTCGCTGTCATCTAATGATAGGATAAGGGACCATGGGTGTGAGCTGGGACACAGGAGGTTCCACATCAGTAAGAGAGGGAACTTGTTCCTGGTGAGGGTGACGGAGCCCTGGCAGGGGCTGCTCAGGGGGTTTGTGGCATCTCCTTCTCTGGAGATGTTTGAAACCCTCCTGGATCTAGGGGATCCTGCTGTGGCGGGGGGATTGGACTGGATGACCTTTTGAGGTCCCCTCCAGTCCCTAATGTTCTGTGTTTCTATGGTCATTCTCATGTGGGTCATCTATTCTAGGAAGCTCTCAGTTTCATAATTGTTATTTATGTTCAATATTTCCAAGCTACTCATGTTTTAATGGCAGATACTTGTTTTTGAAGCCATAGGAACCAAACACATTTCCTGGGTGAAGTCATCATGATATTTGTACAAAGTTATGGGCCTTAGTTTAATTTCAGCAAATTAGGGTAATTCTGTACATACTGCAGGAAATCCAGGGAATTTTATGCTGCCTTGTAAAGCTTAATTTCAGCAAACCAGGATGTTCTCTGAACACTGTAGGAAGGCCAAGGAATTTTATGCTCCTTCATGGACAAAACCAGTCGTGTCAAATCAGGGAGCACCATGCGAACAGTGTGCCTGGTGCAGTGCCTGTGAGGGGACCCTTGTGGTAGATTTCAGCAGAGCATAACCCAAAAGGACCAGTTTTTAGGACTGTTCTCGGACTGCACCTCAGGTGGTTTGAAATGAAGTAGAAAAGCTTGCAGGAAGAGCTGCTTGATCTGTGTTGGACAGTCCTTGATGTCCACTCCATTAAGTGTGGTTTGCTGTGCCAGGGCTGTGTCACCCCTTCAGATCCCGTGAAAGCAGCGCGACAGAACGGCTCCTCGGCCCTGGCTGGAGATGCTCTGCTGCCCAGATCACTAGTGGAAGCACTGCTCTCCTACTCTTTGAATGAGGTTAATCCCTAAAGCCATTTCCGTGGTCGTAAGCCTTGCCCCTGGTAGCGGCGCTGGGGATGCTTTGAGCTCTCAGCATTTCAGTATCATTTTCATGCCGGCGTAGCCCAAGGAGGTGGGCAGGGTGGACAAGGTGTGGCCGTGTTCCTGTGTGCCTGGATCTAGGGGATCCTGCTGTGGCAGGGGATTGGACCGGGTGATCTTTCAAGGTCCCTTCTAATTCCTCAGTGACTGTGCGACGACGCGTCTCCTCCAGCACTGCTGTGTGTGAGTAAACAAAAGGTGGCAGCACTGTCTCCCCTGTCCCTGTGCCGGCTCTGAACACCTTGGCTCTCCTGTGTAGCAAAAGAGGGGGGTCCTGCGTGTTAAAATGTAAACTCTGCAGCGTTTCTTACAACAGAAGTGGTTTGTTAACGCAGAGCTGTGCTTCACTGCGTGCTCTGTGCAAACAGAGACGCAGGAGTCCTGCTCCGAGCGTCACGTGCTGGCTCTGCACACAAAACTTGGGTGACTGAGCAAATGTCTGATTGTGTAAAACCAAATATTCTCTCCCCCGGCTCAGGGAGTGGCTGTTGATAACACGAGCCTAACCCCGCTGCATTGCCCCCCGCTGCAGGCTGTGTGCTGCAGCCCCTCTTACCCAGGCTCTGCAGAATCCTCCGCTGCCTGGCTGGCTGGCTGGCCGCTGTTCGTGGGAGGTTTTGATTAATCACTTCCAAGGAAGAAAAGAAAAGACTTTGCAATGATGGTTTGTCTTCAGTTATCCTGGTAATTGTTTTTGTGAGCTGGACGTGCTGGAGAAACGCTCTGCATTTTGACCCAGCCAGACTGCTTTGGAGAACAACCCTTTTAGCAGCTATTACTGCTACATATCACTTTTATGATCACAGCGAAATCATCTGGAATACAACTTACTTGTGTTGTACAGAGGTTTTCTTCCTTTTGAGGATCTGTGTTGATTTCTTCTTCTCGTTGCGCTGAATGAAATCAGTGCTGCTGCTTGAGAGCTGAACAGCTTTCACAGAATCACAGAACATCAGGGACTGGAAAGGACCTCAGAAGTTCCTTCTGATATTCGTATGGAATCTCCTGTGTTCCAGCTCACATCCACTGCCTCTTGTCCTGTCACTAGATGCCAGTGAGCAGAGCCTGCTCCATCCTCCTGACACCCACCCTTCACATATTTATAGACATTCCCTTTCTTCTGCTTACGACAAGTGCTTTTCTGTTTGCTGTTTCTTGGCCTTGCACTCGGGGTTTCAGAGAAGGAGACAGAATCATAGAATCATTGAGATTGGAAGAGACCCCCGGGATCATTGAGTCCAATCATCAAACCTACTCTACAAGGTCACCCCTAAACCACATCCCCCAACACCACATCTAAGCGACTTTTAAACTCACCCAGGAGTGAGGACTCAACCTTCACCCTGGGCAGCCCAGTCCAGGGCCTGACCACTCTCTCTGGGAAGAATTTCTTCCCAATGGCCAGTCTAACCCTCCCCTTTGAAGCTTGAAGTCCTTCCCCCTGGTTCTGTCGCTAATGACCTGTGAGCAGAGCCCAGCACCAGCATCTCTGCAGGGTCCTTTCAGATAGTTGTAGAGAGCAATGAGGTCTCCCCTCAGCCTCCTCTTAAAACATTACTTTTATGTTCAATAAACCATTTTACTTCCCATCACAGCACCAGGTAGAGAACTAAATCTGAAGAAAACCAAGGAGCAGTCCTTCAGTCTGTATTGTGCCTGTTACTTCTAGGTCTGCAAGAGCTTCCTAGCGTAAGTTGCTTTCCTTGCTAACAGCTCTGTGCTGTTCTAACAGCTGAAGGAAGGGCTGAGAATCCAAGCTGACACGTGGATGGATCCCACAGCCAGGTGAACAGACCAAGGCAGGCCAGGTGCTGGCCCAGCACCTCCTACCACAGTCAAGGCCGAGACTGGGTTGACCTCTGTGTTGGCCACCAAGAAGAACTTTTAGCTCTGCTGCTGGCTGCAACCCAGTAGGTGCTGAGTGGTGGGGACACAGGGCAGGGCAGATTGTGCCATGAGGGATGGGCCACTCTGTTGTTCAGCAGGGAAGGCTGGGCTCAGGAGAAGCTCTGGAGGGGCCTTAATAGCCCTGAGTGGCCAAGCCTGTGCCCTCATTCCTGAGGGGCTGCACCTGGGCCCAGATTGACCCTCCTGGGCCCTGAGTGGCTGCACCTGGGCCTTGATTCCTGATTGGCCCCTACTAGGGGTCCAGATTGACCCTGCCTGGGCCCAGATTGACCCTCCTGGGCCCTGAGGGACTGCACCTAGGGCCCAGATCGACTCCTTGGGCCCTGAGGGACCCTGCCTGGGCCCAGATTGACCCTCCTGGGCCCTGAGTGGCTGCACCTGGGCCTTGATTCCTGATTGGCCCCTACTAGGGGTCCAGATTGACCCTGCCTGGGCCCAGATTGACCCTACTGGGCCCTGAGGGGCTGCACCTAGGCCTTGATTCCTGAGTGACCCTGCCTGGGCCGAGATTGACCCTCCTGGGCCCTGAGGGACTGCACCTAGGGCCCAGATTGACTCCTTGGGCCCTGAGGGACCCTGCCTGGGCCCAGATTGACCCTCCTGGGCCCTGAGGGGCTGCACCTAGGGCCCAGATTGACTCCTTGGGCCCTGAGGGACCCTGCCTGGGCCCAGATTGACCCTCCTGGGCCCTGAGGGGCTGCACCTAGGGCCCAGATTGACTCCTTGGGCCCTGAGGGACCCTGCCTGGGCCCAGATTGACCCTCCTGGGCCCTGAGGGGCTGCACCTAGGGCCCAGATTGACTCCTTGGGCCCTGAGGGACCCTGCCTGGGCCCAGATTGACCCTCCTGGGCCCTGAGGGGCTGCACCTAGGGCCCAGATTGACTCCTTGGGCCCTGAGGGACCCTGCCTGGGCCCAGATTGACCCTCCTGGGCCCTGAGGGGCTGCACCTGGGCCCCTGGTGCCCCTCCCAGTACAAAAGCAGGGCCCAGTTGCAGTGGGGCCTGTGTGTCAGCTGCACACTCTGTGCCGATGGCTCCTGTTGCTGGAAGGAAGGACCCCCAGGAGCTCCCAGCCGCAGCAGGACAGGATGAGCTGGACCAGGGTGAGTGACTGGCTTCTGCATTTCTCAGGTTTTTACCTTGCCGGTCTCTCGGTGGCCGTTGTGTCTCGTGGACTGCGGTTGGTTTCCCTGTTGCTGAATTGTTGGGTCAGGTTGCTTTCTGTTGAGTCTGTGGTGAGCAGGTCTGTTCCATTTGCTTCCTCCTTTGCTGGTTGTGCTGTTCTGCTGTTGTGCCCGTAGAGACAGATAATAAAATCTCTGTGTTTTCTGCTGATGGCTGCGTCCCTTCGGTTAGGGTGTGGAACTGGTAGAACAGAGTCTCGAGCCTTTCACAAGCACCTTTCTGGCACTTAAAGGGAAGCAGTTTGAAATGTGTTGGCTTGGAGAGGACGCTGAGGGGTGACCTCATGAATGTTGGTGAATATGTGATGGGTGGGTGTCAGGAGGATGGAGCCAGGCTCTTCTCAGTGTCCTGTGGTGATAGGACAAGGGGTAATGGGTGTGAACTCTGGAACAGAGGAGGTTCCACATCAATAAGAGAATGAACTTCTTCATGGTGAGCCCTGGAAGGGCCTGCCCAGAGGGGTAGTGGTGTCTCCTTCTCTGGAGACGTTTAAAACCCGCCTGGCCATGTTCCTGTGTGACTGGATCTAGGGGATCCTGCTGTGGCAGGAGGCTTGGACGTTCGCAATTTGAATAACTAAAGCACAAACAAGCTCATGTGTGCAGCACTCTGTAGATGCAGCAGAGGGCTGTTCTTCTGGAGGACAGGTTTTTGTACAAAAGCCGAGTGCTTCTCAGAAAGGGCCCCTTGGTGTGCTAGTCAGGCGCTTTTGTAAGCACACGAGGCCTGACCATCGCGATGCTCATCCTCTGTGTCCAGAAGAAACGCAGCTAAGTGTTGCTGGATGTGTTCCAGTGATTTCTGTGTAGCGCAGCGCAGCTGGGTGCAGCTCTTGCCCTTTTCTTTTGCTGTCTGTGAAAATTGCAAAGGCCTTTTCTTGTAGTTTCTGATGCCAGAATCTCTAGAAGAGGAATCTCTGAAGAAACTGTGTTCTTGTGTGGTCATGAAACCTTCCTTTTCCAGAGAACCACAGAATTTCTCATCTGGAGATTGGGCTAGATGATCTTTTGAGGTCCCTTCCAATCCCTTATGATTCTGTGATAACTGTGTGATACTTTGATAGTGAAGTGATGGTCTGGTGAACTCGCAGCCTGTTTTGCCCTGTCTGAGAGGCATCATGGGCTATTTTAGGATTTCTTTGGGTAACCAGCTCTAAGTTTTATCAGGAGCCCTGCAGACTTCAATTGTTCAAACTCCTGCTGCAAAGGTGTCCCAAAACAAGGATGAGATGTGCAGATGATGTGCAGAGATATTTTACCTGTCTGTGCTAATACTCTTAGATTGTTTCAAACCTTTTATTCTTTTATAGTGGATCAAGTGATATTTTTCATATATTTTATCAGAGTAGTTCCTGTGTGACTGGATTTAGAGGATCTTGCTGTGGTGGGGGGATTGGACTGGATGATCTTTCGAGGTTCTTTCCAATCCCTAATGTTCCATGTTCCCTGAGCAGGAAGGAGACTCCACAACCCCCCTGAGCAGCCTCTTCCAGGGCTCTGTCACCTTCTCATACAGATGTGGAGCCTCCTCTGTTCCAGCTCACACCCACTGCCCCTTGTCCTATCATTAGATGCCCCTGAGCAGAACAGACAGATGCTGCGCTGACAAGTTGTCTCCTGAAATAATGAGTTTGTTTACTTTTATCCAAGTTATCAGCTTGGCACCCAGCTATCCTATGTGCAGTTGCTGAGCTCACATGCTATCCTACTGCTTCTTAGTCTGGAACACCCTTCTGTTGTTGTTGAGTGTGCAAGTAGGAGAAAAGCCATGAGGAGGATGCATCTTCCCCTGAGTCAGCTAACAGATGTGGTTGTTAAGAGAGACTTGAGCTGCCAGCGCTAAAAATCCCGTCTGTGTTTGGGGAAAAGCAGAGGACAGGCTACCAGCCTGAGGGTTGTGGGTTTTTTTCCTGATTTCTTCTTTTCTGACTCGTCTGACTTTTTCCCAGTGCTCAGGGTTAGGCTTGTGTTGACCTCTGCCCTCGATCCTATGCCCATAGGTTTGTGTTGACCTCTGCCCTCGATCTGATCCCCGCGTGAGCACTGTGTGCACTTGTTGCACTGACTGGCTATAGGGCAGAGGGTAGGACTTGCCTGTTTGCCTTCATCTGACTGTAGAGCTGCTGAATCTCTCCTGTGCTCTTGACCACCTTTAAGCCTGGTTGAGGCAGCCCAGACTTCTCCTCCGGTCCGTGGCCGCTGTGATGTCTGTGAATTCCAAGTGTGAAGGCTTTAATAGCTTTGCAGCACGGCGAGGTACAAATGCAGTGTCTGTTGCATCGCAGAATCCCTGACAGCAATACCCGGCCTGGGAATTGTAATTGAGGTCCTGTAGCGGTAGCGAGTCTCTGGATCGTGTCACGCGGTAATAGACTGATTCTCGCAGCCCGAAGGGAGCACAGTGGTGGAAGGGGTTCCAGATGGCTGAACATGGTTCATTTGGCTCGCTTTGTTGGAATTGCAATGAGCAAATGGCCGAGCTCCACTTTAATAAAAGCTTTGTGGGTACCAGAACAAAGGAGCTGAGGAGAGAATAAGGTGTGACAAGACGATTGAGCCGGGCTACTTAGCTCCTTATAGCCCCCGGGGCTTGTTTGGCTGTGTCTGAAGGGTCTGTGGCTTACACATGTATCAGGTGCTTACGCATCAAATGGAGCAGTCTGAGAGAAGGTTCAGATCTGCTCTTCAGGCCAAATCTATTCCTTCACCGGCGGGAAGCTGGTCTCGAATGTGCCGTTGCAATCATCCTTGTTCAGATTTCAAGTAATGGCCCCGTCCCTCAGGTTTCTCTTTGAAAACAGAGATCAGCCAGGCAGTCTCCAACGTGTGGCTTTCTTGTAGGTCCTGATTCCGCGGCTTTTCACGGAGCAGTGTTTACCTGAATGAATAGTGCCATTGTGCCTGCTTGCAGGAGTAATTGCTGCTTTGGTTAGTCAGGGTGACAAAGTTGAGCTTTAATTTGCAGTGGCTAGGACATGTGCTAGTGATTTTCTTTGGGCTGCACATAAACAGAGAGTCAGCGCACAGTACACGGACAGCGTTAGGGTTTTCTGCGTTGGTGTCTTCTGTTTGGTTCTGTGGCACTGAAGGACCTTCCTCACGGTGGTGAGAGTGACGGAGCCCTGGAGGGAGCTGCCCGGGGGTTGTGAAGTCTCCTTCTCTGGAGACATTTAAAACCCTCCTGGCAACTGGATCTAGGGGATCCTGCTGTGGCGGGGGGATTGGACTGGATGATCTTTCAAGGTCCCTTCCAATCCATAATGTTCTGTGATATTAAAATACTCGCTTTACTCTATTGAAAAACACCCCCCTGAGATGAATGGTGAACATGAAAAACCTCACCCCAAACCCTTCATTCTCACAGCGCAGTTTCAATTTCTTTAGCCAGTTGACACAATTTTTTCCAGTGCCTCTGAGAAGCAACTTTGAAGAAGCCGCAAGATAGAAAAATGCAGGGACTTATTCACCTTGAGTAAAATAAGAGTGGAGAAACAGGGGCACTGAGGCTGCAAAAATTCCTATTAACATCTGAATAAATGACAAAGAGCACTGTCAGGCCTTTTGCTGTCATGATGAGCAATGAGGGCTTTTCTTTTTCATACATCAGAAGTAGTTGTTCTGAACTAGGTTTGTGTTCTTGTTTATCACAGAACATGAGGGATTGGAAGGGACCTCGAAAGATCATCCTGTCCAATCCCCCTGGCCCAGCAGCATCCCCTAGATCCAGTCCCACAGGAACATGGCCAGGTGGGTTTGAAACATCTCCAGAGGAGGAGACTCCACAACCCCCCTGGGCAGCCCCTGCCCGGGCTCTGTCATCCTCCCTGGGAAGAAGGTCCTTCTCAGACTGATGTGGCACCTCCTCTGTTGCCTGTGAGCATCCAGGGCAAACGCTCGGAGAACGCTAGGGGAATGCTAAGGTTTTGAAAAAAGCAGCGCAGTCCTCTAGCTCTGAAAGTATTAAATAAACCCCAGTGACACTTTTAGTAAGTGGTCTTCCTGGCGCATTAAGCGGGTGTGTAGGGACAGAGGTACATTTTCCTGTCTGTGTTTGCTCCCTTCCCTCTGCTGAGACAGTGGTGAACCTGTTCTGATGGGAACATTTATTCAGCCGGCCCGCGACCATCAATTCATTTTTGCAGAGGTCACCAAAAATCCATCAGGTGGTAATGACACTCAGTCACTACTGATGTGGGCTGGATGTGAGCCAGTGATCTAGAGGAGAAAGGCAGTCTAACCCATTACCAATCCCCTGGAGCCATCGAGTCCCCTACTTTTTGCTCATCTTTCTGCCTCCACAGCTCTCGTAGGTTAATCTTTCTTCTTCTAGGTCTAATGTGATAATCTTTCTTCTCTTACATATCTGCTTTTGATTTTCGTGACAGGATGGCTGACAAACATCCTCAGCATTTTTCCTTCTGATGCAGAAGATATTACTCAGGGGTGCAATGGTCAATAGATGTTATTAAAAAGAAAAGAAAAAGAGCCAGGGGAAAAAAAAAGCCCCTAGGCCAAAGGAACTCTTTATTTTGGACTTTCACATAACTCTGTGTTTAAAAATGTGTATTTCCCAGTGAGAGCATGGACTGGAAGGCCTGCTGCTGTCTGGTTTGCCTGTGGTACATGATGTGCATTTTAGGGTACCCGTGAAAGGAAGCAGAAACACCAACCTCCTGCAGCTGTCGCCACACTTTGTGCTGTTTTGGTTAGGCTCTGGGTGCTCCTGGTAGTGATGTGGAAATGTCCTGAGTCATCTGAGTGATGGCAGCAGTCCTCCTCCACTAAATAGCAGCAGTGTCTCAGCATCAGCAGGTCGAGAGAGGTTCTCTTCCCCCTCTACTCTGCCATGGTGAGACAGCATCTGGACTCTTGTGTCCAGTTGTGGGCCCCTCAGTTCCAGAAGAGAGGGTCCAGCGCAGAGCCAGAGCGACGATGAAGGGAGGGGAGCATCTCCCTGCTGAGGGAGCTGGCAAAAAGGGAGACTGAGGGGAGACCTCATTAATATTGATCAGTATGTGGAGGGTGGGTGTCAGGAGGATGGAGCCAGGCTCTGCTGGATGATAGGACAAGGGGCAGTGGCTGTGAGCTGGAACACAGGAGGTTCCACATCAATGTGAGAAGGATCTTCTTCACAGTGAGGATGATGAAGCCCTGGAAGTTGCTGCCCAGGGGCGTTGTGGAGTCTCCTTCTCTGGAGACATTTCAAACCCACCTGGACATGTTCCTGTGGGACTGGATCTAGGGGATCCTGCTGTGTCAGGGGGATTGGAGTGGATGATCTTTCGAGGTCCCTTCCAATTCCTAATATGCTGTGATTCTGTGAATTCTTCCTGGGTATTATTTTTCTGAATTGTCCCTCCTTACAGCTCTGCTGTTTAAAGGCTTCGAAAAGAGCGTTTCTGAGAGGAGCTGCAGAAGGGGCTATGAGCTGTGAAGTCCCAGGAGTCCGTACTCATTCTGGAACAGGGTTTGCAGCCATCCTGAGAACGTTCTGTTGCCACTGGAGTTAGGATGAGAAAATATCCTGTGTCAGATGAGTAACTTGTGGGAGTTGTGTGAATACCTGGGGAAGGGTCTGTGTGCCTTTTCCTAGCAAACCAGTCTCTATTTGTTTGCTTTGTCAACGTAAAAATAGCCTTGTTCCTTGAATTAAGTCTTGCTGCACCACCTAGGATCAAAACAGGCCCTTTGCCTTTTATCGTGCGGCGCTCCAGCGGACATCATCTCCCCCTGCATCCTGTGCCGCTCTTCCCCTTCCCAAATAAAGAAACCGGGGCTCACTGTTGCTGTTTAGCAGAAATTGTTTGAAATTAGCCTGGAGGTGGGGTTGCTCCTGTAACCAAACACACGGCCTGCCAATGGAACAGCGTCGGGTATTTTAATCTGATGTGAAGTGGGTCTGTGCCAAGAGTCTTTTTGTAGCAGTAATTAAGTCTATTTTTCAATGTCATGCCTTGGTCGATGCAGCCTCAGTTATAACATAGTCCCCAAAAATAATCTTGTGAACCTTTTGTGAGGAAGTAAGGTGGAAGTGCTGAAAATTACACCACGGTAAACACAGCAAGGGCTCCTTGCTCTGTGCATGGAGAGGTCCTTTGGTGTACATCTGTGAAAGCTGAAGGGTCTTCTTCGCGGTGAGGGTGATGGAGCACTGGCAGGTGCTGCCCAGGGGTGTTGTGGACACCCTTCTCTGGACACGTTTAAACCCTGTCTGGCCACGTTCCTGTGCGACTGGATCTAGGGGATTCTGCTGTGGGGGGGGGACTGGATGGGATGGTCTTTCGAGGTCCCTTCCAATCCCTGATGCTCTGTGATTCTGTGACTGTAAATTAATTCCTGTAAAGTGAATACTTTTGTGGGCTGAGGGTACCTGTGTGAGTTTCAACGCAGCCAAGTGTCGGGTCCTGCACTGTGGTCACACAACCCCCTGCAGTGCTGCAGGGTGGCTGGGGAGCAGTCTGGCAGAGAGGGACCTGGGGGTTCTCATTGATGGGCAGCTGAATCTGAGCCACCAGGGTGCCCAGGTGGCCAAGGTGGCCAATGCCATCCTGGCCTGGATTAGAAACTGTGTCCAGCAGGAGCAGGGAGGTAATTGTCCCCCTGGACTCAGCACTGGTGGGGCCATACCTTGAGTACTGGGTCCAGTTTTGGGCACTTCAGTCCAAGGGAGACATCGAGGTGCTGGAGTGAGTGCAGAGGAGGGCAGCGAAGCTGGGGAAGGGCCTGGAGAATCAATCTGATGAGGAGAGATGGAGAGAGTTGGGGTTGCCCAGGGTGGGAGTTGAGTCCCCATCCCTGGATGAGTTTAAAAGATGCTTAGATGGGTGCTGGGGGATCTGTTTTAGGGGTGACCTTGTAGAGTAGGGTTGGTGGTTGGACTCGATGATCCCGGCGGTCTTTTCCAACCGGAATGATTCTGTGATCCTGTCACCACTTCCCTGTTGCATTTTATTGCATCTGGTGTCTTTTCAGGAACAGTTTTCACTGATCTGTGGAGCTTTAAGTACTGCCAGGCAAATAAACATTTCATTTCAGTAAACAGTCCCCAGGAACAGAGTTTTACTGCACGTAGTTTGTTTTTAATGACACGCGCTGCCTCTTGGAGTCGGGTTCCTAAAGGAACTGCAAAACGAATTGCTGTCGTGGCGTCTGACTTCCCTTCTTTGTCAACCCCTTAACAGATCTGTTGGGTTCTCTGTAGTTACAGGTCAGACAGGGTTTATTAAGAAACAAATGCAAACAAACAGAAAGAGACAAAACCCCCCAAGGTGGGACGGGGGGAGGACGGCCCATGTGCCGTGATAGCGATTTAGTTTGTACATGAAAAACGCTGGGTGCAAAGTGTTTGGTCTGACTTCTGAGACGCTGGTTTCAAACTCTGAGGTTGCTGTCAGGAATTCAGCACCTTCATGGTGTCTTCTTCCGCGTGGAGCTTGCCGATGTTTTCAGGAATGAAGTAACTTCTGAGGAATAATTGTTCTAACGAGTTTGCTTTCTGTGCCTCTGGTGTCACACTCATTTCAGTGGCAGGCTCTCTTCTGTCTCCTCAGTTCCAGAAGGACACAGAGCTGCTGGAGAGAGCCCAGTGCAGAGCCACAGGGATGAGTGTCTCCCTGCTGAGGGAAGGCTGAGGGAGCTGGGGCTCTTGAGCTGGGAGAAAGGGAGGCTGAGGGGTGACCCCATGGATGTTGATCAGTATGTGAAGGGTGGGTGTCAGGAGGGTGAATCCAGGCTCTGCTCAGGGGCATCTAATGACAGGACAAGGTGTGAGCTGGAACACAGGAGGTGTGAGAAGGAACTTCTTCATGGTGAGCCCTGGCAGGGGCTGCCCAGAGGGGTTGTGGAGTCTCCTCTGGAGACATTTCAAACCCACCTGGACATGTTCCTGTGTGACTGGATCTGGGGGATCCTGCTGTGGTGGGGGGATTGGACTGGGTGATCTTTGGAGGTCCCTTCCGGTCCCTAATGTTCTGTGACTGTGCTATCCAGACCCGGTTCTGCAGCAGAAAGCTCCCCTGCAGTGTGTGTAGTTTTGGACACACCCGGCCCTGCCACTCGTTCTGTCGTAGACATTTCAGCGGTGAGATCTGTGTGGACGGAAGGGAGAACTGTGAATTCTCTGTGGATCCCTCGCGCCTGTGTGCGAGGATTAGGCTAATGCCGATTCGCAGGCAAAAATCAATACAGACCGCAGAATCCCTTCTGCTAACGATGGAACTGATCATGCAGTTCGCAGCCTTAATTATGTATCTGCTCTGTGAGACAGTGGTGATAACTCTTCACGTGGGCGTGCAGGTTGGGTTTAACCTTCATCCTGTCCCGATGTGTTTTCTTGCTGGGAAAGGAGACGTGCTCGGCGTTATTTGCTTGGTCAAGAAGCAATAAAAACGACAGGCCAGTGCGTGGTTTGTTCAGAATGATCCTGCTGTGAGGAAGAGATTCACGTCCCTCGTGTCCAAAGTAGTCTTGTCCACAGAAGCTGTGTCACTGGGCAGAGCTTTGTAGTGACTTGAATAGTTATCACTTAGATTTTATGCTTTTATGGAGTAATATTGCAGATATTAAGCAGAGGCCTTGTGGTCTTATGGTAGTAAATGTTTCTCAAGAGGAACAAAGTGCCCTTTTGTTTTAAAGGGCTGTGTGTTTCACATCAAATCACCCACCTTGCTCTTACAGTTATTGAGTGGCTGAAATCCAGTGAAGCCACTGGTGGGTTTTTGTGCCTGCGAGCTGCAGAACGATGCTCCAGGATGGAGTCGTCTGAAGCACAGGGGATTCAGGGGTGATCACAGAACATTAGGGATTGGAAGGGCCCTCGAAAGATCGAGTCTGAGCATTTACTGTAGCATCATATCAGTCACAGAATCACAGAACGTCAGGGATTGGAAGGGACCTAGCAACATCACCCAGTCCCATCCCCCTGCCACAGCAGGATCACCTAGATCTGGTTGCACAGGAACATGGCCAGGAGGGTTTAAATGTGTCCAGAGAAGGAGACTCCACAACCCCCCTGGGCAGCCCCTTCCAGAGCTCTGTCACCCTCACAGTGAAGAAGTTCCTTCTCCTAATGATGTGGAACCTTCTCTGTTCCAGCTCACAGCCATTGTTCCCCATAGTTATGGTGGTGCTCGTGACAGTTGGGGCAGTCCTTCTGAGCTCTTGCAGCACCTGCCTTGCTTTCTTTGGAACATCCCAAATCTGTATTGGGCAGAATTCATGCCCCAGAAAGGGTTTGTCTTCCTCCTTCTGCTTTCTGAGTGATTTGTTGCGAGTTCCACTACATGTTCTGTTCAATATCAGTTGAAGCCCTTCCCTCTGGTTCTGTTGCTAATGACAGTCAGAAGACCCCGTCTCTCCAGTGTCCTTTCAGACAGCTGTAGAGAGTGATGAGGTCTCTCCTCAGCCTCCTGTCTCTCAAACCAAACAGCCCCAGCTCTTGTAAGATTGATTCTCCAGGCCCTTCCCCGGCTCCGTTGCCCCCCTCTGCCCTCGCTCCAGCCCCTCGATGTCTCCCTTGTCCTGAGGCGCCCAAACCTGGACCCAGTCCTCAAGGTGTGTGTGTATTTTTTATAAATGAGAAGTGTACGTGCAGAGGAGCAGCGGTGAAGCCGCTGTGCTGCGGCGCTGGCGCTCGATCCGTTCTTTGTTGCTTCCAGAACAACGCAGCATATGGTGGTTATTGCTGGATTAAGGGGAAAGGCCCAATTTTAATTCCAGCTGTAATCATGTGATTTTTTTCTGTGACTTGCAAAGGCTGATGAGGACTGGATTTAGAATCTGGGATTTGAGTTTTATGACCTTGATATCTCTTAAAAGGGAGCTTTAGGCTGTCAGCTCGTTCTGGCTGGCGTGAGTGCGCTGTGCTGTTAACAGTGGTCAGGCACAGCTGGTGCTGGTTAGGATCATCTTCTCGAGGGCGCTGCGGCCGGCGACCACGGAACAAAGAGAGGTTCCATTTGTTGTGTGTTTAGAGTAGTCAAAATTAACCAATTAGCCCTGAAATTGTCTTTTTGAGATGTAATGTGTTTATAGCATAGAATGTGCTAAAGATGTTTTAGTTCGTGATTAACGAGTAAAGTGAGGAGGGAAATGCGAGAGATGACGGTAATTAAGGTCAGATGGAAGAAACTCTATAGATGGAAGAAATTTAGGGCTCTAGAGCCTTTTCAAAACTGCACTCTGCTTTTGCTTCGAATCCTGGCCATGGAGTGGCTGGAACATTCGGCAGGAGACATTGCTGGGTTGGAGGAGGTTGTTTCTGGTGTCAGACTGAAGTAATACTGGAAGGGATTCACAAGGAGAATAAAATTCACGGATGGGAGCTTCCATTCACTTTCAGCTGCTCTTGGCATTGTCCAGGGGAATAAATAAAATCCCTGAGCCTCATGAATGCTTCCAGATATTTTTCCCATTTCCTTCCTACAGTTTTCGAACATAAACAAGCCACTTCTGCACTTGATTTTGCCTCTCTTCTTGCTAATTTCTGCATGACGAATAGTCAGGAGTCTTTCTTTCTGCACCGCATTCAGTTTTGCCTTGAAAGAGATCCGTAACAGATTGTTCAAGGCAAATCTGCCCGCGCTGTTCTGCTTGGTTTTTTAAATACGAGCAGTATTGAAGGGAGTGGAACCTCTCCCTGCTGAGGAAAGGCTGGGGGACCTGGGGCTCTTGAGCTGGGAGAAGAGGAGACTGAGGGGTGACCCCACTGATGTTGATAAACATGGGAAGGGTGGGTGTGAGGAGCCAGGCTCTGCTCAGTGTCATCTGATGATAGGACAAGGGGCAACTGGTGTGAGCTGCAACAGAGGAGGTTCCACATCAGTGTGAGAAGGACCTTCTTCCTGGTGATGGTGCCAGGGCCCTGGCAGGGGCTGCCCAGGGGGGTTGTGGAGTCTCCTTCTCTGGAGACGTTTAAAACCCACCTGGCCGTGTTCCTGTGTGACTTGGTCTAGGTGATGCTGGTGATTGGTCTGGATGATCTTTCCAGGTCCCTTCCAATCCCTCATGTTCTGTGATTCTGTCAAATACAAATGAAAACCAAAACGAAAGCAAAGCTCGTGTTTTGACTCTGAAGGCTTCAGTGCTACAGCAGCAGTTTGTGCTTGTTTGTTTGTCTTCCTAAACACAGTAGAGCGTTTCCCCCTAGTTGTTGGTGTTGTCTCAGGGTGGATGGGGTCCCTGCTCAGGTTTCCATTGACTGCCAAAGGCTGTGAGAACTATGTGGACCCCTGTTTGCAGGAGCCTTTCACCATGTGTTAATTATTTTTGAATTACGGTTAAGTTAGGCCCTCTCCACCCCTCTTTTTTCCAGTGTGATCTCACTTGTGTGAAGGGTGGAGATGTCATGGGTCAACTTGCACTTGAGAGATGCCACAACATTTGTTAGAACTGAAATGCTATGGCTCTTAGCATCTGAGGGACTGAGGCTTTAATGAGAAGTATAAGCTACTGTGAGTTGAAACTTGGGCCACGTGATAAGTACGTGGTCTGAGATAAAAATCTTTGTGCAGTCAGGAAGCAGCAAATACCGTCAATAAGTGCACGTGAGTGTAAATGTGAAGACGCTGTTACCTGCTAGTGCTTGTGCTGCCTGGCTATTGCCGTGCTTCACTGAGTTTTGAAATCTGCCTATTTATTTGCACAGAATCACAGAACATTAGGGGTTGGAAGGGACCTTGAAAGATCATCCAGTCCAATCCCCCTGCCACAGCAGGATCCCCTAGATCAAATCGCACAGGAACATGGCCAGGCGAGTTAAAGGTCTCCAGAGAAGGAGACTCCACAACACCCGTGGGCAGCCCCTGCCAGGGCTCTGTCCTCCTCACAGTGAAGAAAGTCCTTCTCACGTTGCTGTAGTACAAGATGAACTAAACCAGCCATGTGCCCAGCTGCCCGCCTGACACTTTACGATTAACCGCTGATTTGCTGTCCAAGTCCTGTAAACCAGTGCGTGCAGAATGCTGATGTATGGCTTTGTACTGGGGTCAGCAGATGCTGTGTGAGCAGAGCAAGTCACACCTGGCCGTGTTTCTGTGCCACTGGAGGTAGGGGACCCTGCTGGGGTGGGGAGACTGGTCTGGATGATCTCTCGGGGTCCCTTCCAATCGCTGATGTGCTGTGACTCTGTGATAACTGTCTCGTGCTGCCTCTTGCCTCCCGTCAGTGGTGCTCCTGTTATGCAGCAGCCTGGTGAGTGCTGACTGAAGGGCAGCATGAAGAAGTGAAGCAGTAGTTGGCTAATACAGTGCTGAAGGAGCTGTTAGATTTGCTTAAGCCCATTTTGTTAACTCTTCTGTATCCTTTGGACTACTCAGAGGCTACCTGGATGGTGTCACCATCCCTGGATGTGTTTAAAGATCATTTGGATGAGGTGTTGAGGGATCTGGTTTAGGGGTGAACTTGTGAGGTAGCGTTAATGGTCGGACTCGACGATCCCAGGGGTCTTTTCCAACCCAAATTGATTCTGTGCAGTATTTCTGTTGAGTAATTGCACCTCCTGCTTTGGCTCTTCCTGATCTCAGGGTGCAGCCGGCGCAGTGTGTCTCCCGAAGCCCTCGCTTGCTCTGCAGTAGCCATTTCTCTCTTGTATTTACTCATGTAGAAGTGGATGGTGTTTTCTGCTCGAATTTTGGTGTGACTCCTGTGCCTCTGCCTCCAGTAAGTACTGCGGGTAGCATGGCTGGATGGGGCTGACAGGGCTGAGAACTAACAGTGTGTCAGACGCTTTTCTCCAATGAAGGCTATAGATCAGAGCTAGGAATCTGCTGGAGCCAGAGAGGGTGACAGGGGAATAACATCCCTTTCTTTTCCATCGACAGGGGTAATAACTCCTGGCTCTCTAGGGACAGATTGTAAAAGCCAATAGCCAGAAGCTGTGAAGCAGGGAGGGTAGAAGAATTGAAAATTAAAGAGGGAGTGAAAATTTTGTGTGAGGCTTTAGTGAGATGTTGGAATCAACCATCTAGTGTCACTCTTTTAATTGTCTTCTTGTTTATAGGCAGGGTTCTCGTAAGATTAGCTTTTATTACTTTATAAAATGAAAATATTAGCAAAATACTAGTTGAAATGATGAAGATGTACCGTGGTTGCTTTTATGTGGCACTGGGTATCGTATATTCTGCCATAACTGGTGCTATTCAGAGTGGGTGGGAGAAAGGTTTTGCAGATACTGCTTTAAAATTACAAATATCTGAGTAGTAAAAAGATTTACAAGTCTTTTGAGTGGGGTTGGTGTCCTTACTCTGTGTACACACTACGCTGCAGACAAACCAGGGAGTGAATCCTAATGATGGTGTGATTTATAGCCGATATCTCATTGTAAAATGTCACTCTGTTCAGTCTTCTGCAGTTCACAAGCGTTTGAACTTTGTGTCACAGAATCCCAGCACATCAGGGCTTGGAAGGGACCCCGAAAGACCATCCAGCCCAATCCCCTGCCACAGCAGGACCCCCTAGATGCAGTCGCACAGGAACAGGTCCAGGCGGGTTTGAAGTGTCTCCAGAGAAGGAGACTCCACAGCCCCCCTGGGCAGGAGGATTGTTCCAGTACTACTAGATTTTACTGATGTGGTAGTCCCCGTCAGTCTTCTCAATGTCTAACCTCAGCAGCTTTTAACGGTTTAATGGCAAACACTGAATATTATAAACGGACTTGTAAGAACCAGAAGTTCTTAAAGGAAGTGTTTTTGATATGAGTTGGTTTTGCTTAGTTTTTAAGCTGTGACTGGTGTTTAGTTAAATCTTTTACAGACTCAGTTCACTGAAGGTGACAGAAGTACTCACTTGAGCTCAATGAAAAGTAGACGTGACAATAAATTTTTCAGTCAGAGACAGGAGATCTTGTTATAGGAGTCAGTATGGGGGTCAGGGCAGAGCCTGTTGATGACTGAGGAAAAGAGAAGTAAATTCATTCTGCTTCAGGCACTTTGTCAAGTGCCAGTAGCTTACCATTGAGAACTAGTCACCCGTTCTAGTCTTACGGCCCTAGAGGTCACTCATTTGATATAAATCATAGCGCCGCGTAGGCTCAGCAGCCTATTGCCGTTCGGGATGAAATAAAAAGCGAGGGGTGCCTCGCTGTGAATTGAAATGACTGCGAATATCCCGCCACGTGTTGCTGCTCCAGCGCAATATGCGGCCGGGTATCGATCTCCAAAATCAAGTCATTAAAATGTGCAGGTTTTGTTTATTGGAATGAAGCAATTAAATGGTTCAGTTATGCCAGACCTCACCTTTTCTGATGAAAACTATTGATTTCTTGCCACAGCTTTATAAGCGACAATGTTTTTGATTACTCTTGACAAACCTCCTTGGAGTGTTAATTAAAATTGTACCAGATGAGCAGGTGTGGGAGATCATTAGATCGCCCGGATCACACGCTGCACTTCATATTCTGCAGCCTTGCATAATGAATAGGGCACAAGAGGGGGGAAACAATATCTTCATCAGCAGAATTAGCATCTTCTCGCTCTGCTCTTTTTTGACTAGGTGGCATTGCGTTTTACAGCGCATCCATTTGTGGGCTGTCGGGCACCTTCTGCGGCATCCCTCCGAGTTCAGCTTCGTCTGAGCTACTGCGCTGCTCCACAAGCACACAGAATTAAGCACTGGGCTTGTTTGCGTGCAAACACTCGTGGATTCACAGCGCCCGCTGCGTTCGCTCGACAGCGAGGCACGGGCTGGCGACGATTTCCTAGATAAGACCTTTTAATAACATCTGCATTTTTCTTGTGCTTAACTACGTGGCGATATAAAATAGCAGGAGATGATTGATTGTGTTGATTCAGAAAGAGCAAATTATTCCATGATTTATTAATTTACAATAGATTTCCTGTCTGGTGCGATAATAGCAAGTTGACGATTTTTCATGCCTTAGCGCTAAGCTAAGACAGGGATGCTTTGCATGGGTTGTACGTGGAGTGCAGGGTACAGGGCTGGACGCTGCTGCTGGGGGAGCTGCCTGCTGTGAATCACAGCGTCACAGAGCACTGGGGACTGGGAAACCCGCCTGGACATGGAATTACAGAATCACAGAATCATTAGGGGTTGGAAGGGACCTCAGAAGATCATCCAGTCCAACCCCCCTGCCACAGCAGGATCACCTAGAGCAAGCCATACAGTCAGTCAGGGTTAGAAGGGACCACACGTGTTCCTGTGCCACTTGCTGCAGGGGATGCTGCTCTGCCAGGGGACTGACTGGGTGATCTTTTGAGGTCCCTTCCAATCGCTGATGTTCTGTGGTTCTGTGGAAGCAAAGATTATGCAGACAGCTTACGTGGATGAAACCAGAGTGGTTCTTGTGGGGTGGTTTAACGCGGATCCCCCGTAACAACCAGTGCCGCCCGGTGAGAGGCTGTGGAACAGAGTGGAGTGGAAACTAATCCAAGCTTTCAATACCTGTCAGGGCTGAGGTATAATGGGAGAAACCTTGGGAGTGTTTTTGCTTGTGTGCTGCTTTTTTGGTGGATAAATAGGCTACTGCAACGGCTCCTGAGAGTCAAGCTTGTAGGAGCTGGACTCTGCTAGAAAATGCCAGTGACAGAAAATTAACTGCTGTAGCTGAAAGGGAAAGATGGGAAGATCATAGTTGTGAGTGTCTAGGGAGAATTTTTAATTGTTATTTGATATTTTTGTTCTGTTGTTCGTTGCTGATTTGAGGTTTTTTAAAAGAAGATGATTTCTATTAAGATTTTCCCTGGGTTTGTATATGTGTCACAGAATCACAGAACATTAGGGATGGGAAGGGACCTTGAAAGATACCCCAGTCCAATCCCCCTGCCACAGCAGGATCACCTAGATCCACTCGAGCAGGAGCAGTCCAGGTGGGTTTTAAACGTCTCCAGAGAAGGAGACTCCACAACCCCCTGGGCAGCCCCTTCCAGCGCTGTTCGGTGATTCCGTGACTACATAATGATAGTAGTTACTACTACTGCTTCTCCTTCACATGGTTCCTTTGACTGAGGGAGTGAAAATATTTTACAATCAGTGATGAAACATGAAGTGTCTAAAGCTTAAGGGCTGCCTGGGTCGCCCACAGAGAAGGCGTCACCAACTAGCCAAATGGAAGCAGCGTATAATGTAGTTAGACATGGTAAAAAAGGTGTCTGTCCTTCTAGCTGCTGATTTCAGAGGGTTGCAGAATCACAGAACATGACTAGATTGGACTAGATGATCTTTCAAAGTCCCTTCCAATCCCTAATGGTTCTATGATTCTATGAGGGGTTGGAAGTGACCTCAAAAGATCGTCCAGTGCAATCCCCCTGCCAGTGCAGGACCCCCTAGACCAAGTCACACAGGAACACGGCCGGGCGGGTTTGAAACCCCTCTTTTCACCAGAACAATGCCGTTGTCGTGCTTGATAGTAACTTCTCTCTGTGCTTGAATTCAAATGGCTGCCAGCCACGTTGTCTGTAAAACGAGTGAGACTGGGAATCTCTGAGGACTTCTGGCTCCCTCTGTTCTGTGCTCCGCATTGAAGAGCGTTCCTGTCAGCTGGTGCTCGCCAAGCTGCCTGGAAGAACTTTGGCACAGTTTTCCTAACCTTTCAAACAGCGAGAGCAGCACTCTGCTTTGATTTTCTCAAAAGAAGGGGGCAAAGAAAAGCACCTGAAGGACTTTGGCCCGGAGCCATTAAGGATGCAGGCAGCCGCGCCGCGGTCTGACAGCGTGTTCCACGCGACGCTGCAAAGTTCTCCTGGCGGTCCCTGGAGCGGGCTGAGGCGCTTTGCTCGCTCTTAACATACATCAGCTGTCACCCACCGGCGGTCGGTGTTGAGCCGAACACAATGGCACATCCAGATGGTCCAAACAAAGTGAACAAGTGTTCGCTGCTATTAAAAGCTGTTTACATCAACTTCCGGCGTTTCATGTGTTGGAGTTTACGCTGTGGCACTGCTGGGGTGCTCAGCACCATCCTCGGCTCGGGCTGGGTGTTGCGGAGCTGTTGTGGCTCCCGCGCGGTGGGTCCTGAATAGGAAATGGGTCACTGTGTGCTTGCCAGTGCTGTAATTGATGGTCTCGTCAGATTTCCCCCGGCTTCTCCCCCAGCGGTGCCCCCTTCCAGCACCTCCGCCCTCACCACGCACGGAGCGGGACCGTGCCGTGAGCTCTCGGTGCTGCTGGAGCACAGCACAGCGCTGCGTTGCCTGGGCACTGGGTGCCACCAGGGCCCAGCTCGGGGCCCCTCAGAAGGGCACAGAGCTGCTGCAGAGAGTCCAGTGCAGAGCCACAGAGGTGATGGAGGGAGGGGAGCATCTCCCTGCCGAGGAAAGACCTGGAATCATAGACTAGAAACACCAGAGGAAGGTTTTGCCCAGCGAGCTTGCCCGGTGTTTAACCCTTTTGGGGTCAGTGCCTCAGAAATACATGAACTGTGTAGGAGAACTAGGAGTACGCTCCGGGGGGGCACAGCAGTGCATCAGCAACACATCAACTGTGTAGCAGTAGGGTTGCACTCTGGTGGGCAGAGCACTGGGGGCTTCCTTTCTAGTTGCTGTGTTGTGTTGGAACATCGCAGTAAGAAACAAGTACGGCTCTGCGCTAAGAGTTAGGAACTTCTGCTGTTTCCATGCCAGATGCCAGAGTTTGTTGCCAAAACTATAGGAAGTAGATGCATAAGGAAATGTTTTAGAGTAAAGGTGACATCATTGGCTATGAGTGTATGTGCCCTTGTGGCCAAGAAGGCCAACAATCAGAACGGGGTGGTTAGCAGATTGAGAGAATTTCTTCTCCGTCGTGCTGCCCTGGGGAGACCACATCTGGAATGTTGTGTCCAGTTCTGTGCCCCTCTGTTCCAGAAGGACATGGAGCTGCTGGAGAGAGCCCAGCACAGAGCCACAGGGATGATGCAGGGGAGCATCTCCCTGCTGAGGAAAGGCTGAGGGAGCTGAGGCTCTTGAGCTGGGAAAACAGGAGCCTGAGGGGTGGCCCCATGGATGTTGATCAATATGTGAAGGGTGGGTGTCAGGAGGATGGAGCCAGGCTCTGCTCAGGGGCATCTAGTGATAGGACAAGGGGCAGTGGGTGTGAGCTGGAGCAGTGCAGGGTCCACATCTATATGAGAAGGAACCTCTTAGAATCATAGAATCATTAGGGATTGGAAGGGTCCTCAAAAGATCATCCAGTCCAATCACCTCTTCATGGTGAGGGTGCCAGAGCCCTGGCAGGGGCTGCCTAGGGGGTTGTGGAGTCTCCTTCGCTGGAGATGTTTAAAACCCACCTGGCCATGTTCCTGTGCGACTGGATCTAGGGGGTCCTGCTGTGTCCGGGTGATGGGACTGGCTGATATTTCAGGGTCCCAATCCCTAACGTTCTGCGATTGTTTCCCTAAGCAAGCCCTTTCCTGACGCACAATGACAGGCTAAGAAAGGTTGTACTTTAAATAAGAGAGCCCCGAGAGGTATCGGGGCACCAGAGTCCGACAAGCCCGTGTTTTTGATGCCTGCCAGGGGTCAAGCACCGTGCCTGGTGCAGATGAGCCGTGTGGAGCCAGGCTGTCAACCCCAACGCAGGCTGCGCCGTTTCCTGTTTATGCCTGTGCAGAGCTGCACATCCTGAGGCGCTCGCCTTCAGCTGCAGGTCTTTCCGCACTCCCTGGGAAACGTCTTCCTTTAGCTGGGGGGTTATTTATCATTTGAGCGAGCCTTTGGAAATCTGTTAATTCCTGTTTGCCTTAGCACATGCAGAACGGTGTCGTTAGCCCGAGAGAGAGACGCTAGCGCGGTAACTGATACTGCTAATTGAACGGCCTTTGCAAAACAAGAGCCGACCGGGCTCTGCCTGAAGCAGGGGTCTGATGCCAAGTTTACTGCTGCACGAGGCCTGGCCTATTGTATAGCTGACCTGAGGTTATCAGCCATCAAAACCTGGTCTACTCATTTAAAAATAAGCTTCATGTATCTCACACGTGTACGTTTTTCCATCTGTCTTAAAATGAGTTAAACTCGTCTGCACGTGAAAGGGGCTGCTTTGTCTCCTTCCCTGGAGACCTTTCAAACCCGCCTGGCCCTGTTCTTGTGCGACTGGATCTAGGGGATCCTGCTGTGGTGGGGGGATGGGACTGGGTGATCTTTCAGGTCCCTTCCAGTCCCTCATGTTCTGTGATACCCAGAGCAGCCAGGATGATTTAGAGGTGCCTGGACGTGTTCCTGTGCAATGGATCTAGGGGATCCTGCTCTGGCAGGGGGTTTGGACTGGGTGGTCTTTCGAGATCCCTTCCAGTCCCTTGTGTTCTGTGATTCACATGTGATACCTGTGTTCTGAACTCTGCACTCAAATCTTCCTGCCCAATAACACAAGACTCAGAGCAAACAGCAAACCCAACCGAACCACCCCGAGCCACAGCCAGCTTTGGAAAAGTCATTACAGAGAGCTCCAGTCACACACACATCAGAATGAATTCCCGTTCTCCCAAGGGATGATTGTATTTAAAGACAGAGGAGAACTGAGGCTTGGAAATTTGCTTTTAACAGATATTAAACTAAAGCTAAATGCAATTGGGTTTATTTCCTATGTTACTGGAAGCCAAAAGGGTGCTCAGAGTCTCTTTCCAGACATTCCTTGTTGTCTTGACGAATTTTGTTAAACAGCAGCTGATGAGAGTATTTATATCTCGAGTAAAGTGAGCAGTGCTTGTCTGGAATGTGCTGGCTTTATAATTTATGGTTTTCTTGCTTCTCACATTAGAGACATCACTGATGCAAACTGCGTTTTAAACCTCCCTCACAGCATCACAGAGCATCGTGAATTGGAAGGGACCTCGAAAGATCATCCAGTGCAGTCCCCCTGCCACAGCAGGGTCCCCTGGACCAGTTGTCTCTTCAGTGCATGTCAGGTCATGAAAGCCCTCTCCAGTCTCCAAGTGAAATCTGGAGTGGGTAAGCCCCAGTTCCCTCGGTGATGTGTTCACGCTGTGAGATGCATCAACACACGGGTTTTGTCTGTCAGGCCAAAGAATATCCCATTCAGTGCTTTTCTGTGCAAGAACCAAGGCCAAAGACAGCAGAACAGCTTTCCCTTCAGAGGATGCAGCACCGGCGTGAGCTCAGTGTTTGTTAAGGACGAGGACCCGGCCCTATTTCTTTTTGCAGAGCTGAGTCTCTTGAGCTGGGATAAAACAAGTCTGAGGGGTGACTCCATGAATGTTGATCAAGATGTGAAGGGCAGGAGGATGGGGCCAGGCTCTGCTCAGGGGCACCCAGTGACAGGACAAGGTGCCATGGGTGTGAGTTGGGACAGAGGAAGCTCCACAATAGTCTGAGAAGGACCTTCTTCCCAGGGAGGGTGACAGAGCACTGGAAGGGGCTGCCCAGGGGGCTGTGGAGTCTCCTTCTCTGGAGATGTTTCAAACCCTCCTGGCCATGTTCCTGTGGGACTGGATCTAGGGGATCCTGCTGTGGCAGGGGGAATGGACTGGACTGGATGACCTTTAGAGGTCCTTTCCAATCCCTAATGTTCTGTGGTTCTGTCAGGACAGTGTTTTACCAGCCTTTTCTTTGCAGAGTTCTCCTCTGCTCTGGTTCTTTGGCAAAGGCCACTTGTGTCTGGTGGCTCTGCCGTTGTTTAGTCATGTAGGTGTTGGTTGTGTACCCCCAGGATTCTTAACCTTTCCATGCTGCCAGTGTATTTTTAAATGAGTGCAAAGATTTCCCTTCCTTCTCCCGTGGCCAGCAGGAAGCCAGCAGGATACCGATGCTGCTTACTCACGGAAATTCAAAACAAAACAATAGGTAAGAAAAAGAAAGAGCTAGAATAAACAAGAGACACTCTTCTTTTCTGTTAAAGCTGCCTGCCTTGCACTGTGCAGTTACTCAATATACTGGGGCTTAAGGGGCTGAAACTTCTGTGGGACCCGGTGACGTTTCAAGGCCCCTTCCACCCCCTAATGTTCTGCGACTCAGTGACAGGGAAGACCCTGGTGCATGAATCTGAAAGGCTACTTGAGCTATAAAGCATGCTTTTCCGAAAGCCCTCTGGCTGGGCCAGCCTCTGCTGTTGGCACCAAAGGCACTCAAACACTGGCACTCGGTGCGCTGGAGTGCCCCAGAGGTGCAGCAGCAAGGCCTGCGTGCCTCCCGCTGCGGCACGCAGCTCGTGAGGGCTCCTTTCTGTCACCCTCCGCACTGCTGCCCTGCGGATGAATAGACAGGCAGTTCTCTCCTGCTTTATGTGCTGCCGTAGCGCGGTGGCTCTGCCCCGAGTGATGCTCTCCAGGTGTCAGCTGTGAACCCGAACTGGTGAGGGCTTCTGCAGGAACCGTAAATCCTCTCTGCTCCAGAGGTTATTTCTGCACTTACCCTTGGGTGCAGCGCTCGGGTTAATGCTTAGCTTGTCTTGTAGGTCATCTTCCATTCTAAAAACTAAATTGAAACCCTTCTGCTCACCTGTTAAGTCTGTGCTTTCTCTCTGGTGTACGTTGTGTTTTAGGGGCAGGGAATTCTGCTTTGAATTACAATTCTTCGAGTGAAATGGCTGGTTTCTCCATGACCCTCCCTGTCAGTACCTCAGGAAGACAGTGCAGCAGTGGGTTAGGTGCTGCTGTTTTCAATTAGCATCTTCTCCTTAAAAGGCATGTTCATCGATTTTATTAAGTAGAAGGAACTTCTTCATGGTGAGGGGGACAGAGCCCTGGACAGGGCTGCCCAGGGGGGTTGAGGGGTCTCCTGTCTGGAGACGTTTCAAACCCTGCTGGCCATGTTCCAGTGTGACTGGATCTAGGGGATCCTGCTGTGGCGGGGGGACTGGGCTGGCTGATCTTTCGAGGTCCCTTCCAATCCGTGATGTTCTGTGACTCTAAGCTATCTCTTCTGGAGGCAGAAAAGGAGGAGCCCATGGAGTGTGGGGCTGAGGGACGGGAACGCAGCTGAAGGCTTTGCACGCGTTGCTGTTGTTTTCCGCAATAATCGAAATTGTGTTTGAAGGGCTTCGAGTGAAGTTAATAAATAAGTGGTGAATAAATAATAGGAGGAAAGATTGACATTGTGTGTGTAAAAATAACGTTGGATTCACCTTTCCAGCTTTCACCTGCGCTTGTCCTGCTTCATCGGCTCAAAGAACAACCCCGCGGCTCGCAGAAGTGAACGCAAAGACACCTGAAAGCTGGTGAGACCCTATCTGAAAGCGTTTGCCACTAGAGATGCTTCTCACAGCTCCCATCGCATGGTCCACATCCTGCATTTGTGTCACAGCACGCTAGGGATTGGAAGGGACCTCAAGAGATCAGCCAGTCCGATTCCCCCACCACAGCAGGGTCCCCTAGATCCAGTCCCACAGGAACATGTTCTGGTGGGTTTGGACTGTCTCCAGAGAAGGAGACTCCACAACCTCCCTGGGCAGCCCCTGCCAGGGCTCCGTCACTCTCACCATGAAGAAGGTCCTTCTCACATTGATGTGGACCCTCCTCTGTCCCAGCTCACACCCGCTGCCCCTTGTCCTGTCATTGGGTGCCCCTGAGCAGAGCCTGGCTCCATCCTCCTGACACCCACCCTTCACACATTGATCAACATCCATGAGATCACCCCTCAGGCTCCTTTTCTCCCAGCTCCAGAGCCCCAGCTCCCTCAGCTCAGGGCAGGAGGCAGGTCTGCCCCAGCGCTCCCCTCCTCCCCAGCCGTGGATGCCCTGGCACAGTCGTCCCCGCTGCAGATGAGGGTGCGTTAGGTGATGGAGCGTGAAATGGCTTCTTAGCGGTATCGACATTTGTCGGCGGGTAACTCACTCTTCTGTCTCTAGTGAAGACTCTTGTTTCTGGAAAATCAAAACTAAGAGAACCCAAAACTCACATAATATAAAGAAGTTGGAAAAAAGCCCCACCAAACTTCATATTGAGAGCTTTTGGGTGGTTGCTGTGTTTTGGAGTAATGCATTGTCCCAAGTATGGCTCCGCTGTGATGTATGAAACGAATACTTCATCAGAGTGCCACAGCCTTGATGATCTATGCGTATAATGCGTCGTTAAGGTGCCATTGCTTCTGTGATGCATTGCTCCAAACGTCGTCAGCGGGCGGGGTAGCACACAGGCACCTCTGGGTGAAGTAGTGCTTCCACTGGGAGAGAACAGGACTGAGGGGTGACCCCATGGATGTTGATCAGTATGTGAAGGGTGGGTGTCAGGAGGACGGAGCCAGGCTCTGCTCAGGGGCACCCAGTGACAGGACAAGGGGCAGCGGGTGTGAGTTGGGACAGAGGAGGTTCCACATCAATATCAGAAGGACCTTATTCAGGGTGAGGGCGACAGAGCCCTGGCAGGGGCTGCCCAGGGGGTTGTGGAGTCTCCTTCTCTGGAGACATTTCAAATCCACCTGGCCATGTTCTTCTTTGACTTGATCTAGGGGATCCTGCTGTGGCAGGGGGATGGGGCTGGATGATCTTTTGAGGTCCCTCCCAATTCCTGATGTTCTGTGATTCTGCATTTGGGGAAATCAAAGGGGAGAGAGATCCCAGGAGGGTTGTTAGCGAGACTGTCAGAAAATACCTGCTGAAATCTCTGCTGATCACTGTACTGGAATCTCTGCTGTCGAATGCTTGATTGAAACGATTTCAAACTGCTCCGACAGAGATCCTTTGAAGCAGAATTTGTCCCCATTTGTGTTTCCTCCTGGGAGAGCTTTGCCTTCTTCTTTGATGCTTTGTCTTTGCTGCCTTAGTACCCTGGGACGGAGGGAGTCTGTCAGCAGAGTGCCCAGAACACCGTCCCCAGCGCCAGGCTGCGTTTGCACGTGCCGGGTGGTGCTCAAAGGCTGCCTCTCCAGAGCAGCCCGGGCGAACCAGCCCTCGTGGCTCTCACCAAGTGCTCCTCGTGCCTGCTGCAGGCTCTGAGCACTGTGGTGACAAATCCTGGTGTCTGTGGAGCGGCGCCGGCTGCGGGGCGGCCTGGGCTCTGGGTTACAGGTGAGGCGGCACGTGCCGGGGACTGTGTTCTGCCGTGGCGGGGATCGGACTGGATGATCCGTCAGGTCCCGTGCAGCCCCTCGTGTTCTGTGACTTCCCCAGGACCCTCCGCCCCACGCGAGGTGCCAGCCTGTGTTCTCTGGCAGCAAGGCAGGTGTCTTCATCTGTCACCTCCGAAAGCACAGGGGGTTTTCGTTTCACGATCCTTCCTCTGAACAATGCCTGAGAGGGGAGGTTGTGTCAGTTTGATGTATAAAGGTATTTTCCTCCACTAAAGGAAGAGAAGGTGTTTTCCTCAGCTGTTTTGGCAAGGGCTGCCGTCGTGGTGCTCTGGAGTGTTGCTAAGTGCCTTGCAGGAGAAAAATAGTCTGTCTTAAAATAATTCCACACGAGCTCTGCTGCCACTTCTCTGGATTCCACTGTTAACATTTCCAGGCCATTTTGGAACTGAAGTTCTTGGGCGTTTCCTATTTTCCCTCTGAAAACAATGTTTGGTCCAAACTGGTGATTATTTAGGGTCTGCAGAGCTGGTCGTCGTTAGCCAGGGCGGCGCGGAGCGGGCTGGCTGCCGACCTTGCCTTGCTTGTGGCTGGGCTTCCTCGAGCCTGCTCTGACCACCTCCAGCAGACCCTTTCCTGTCTTGGACATTTTAAAGCTTCAGGACTTGCAGACAGTGTGCTGTCCTTGACCTTGCCCCCCCAGAAATACAGGTGACTCTCCCACAAGTCTGGATTCATTGCATGGAGCTGCCTTGGGGGGGTTATTTGTGATGTGAAGACAAGGACAGCTGAAGTGGATTGGGTTCCAAGCGTGGAAAGGCTGCAAGAGGCTCATGTGGAGAACAGGGGCTGTCACTGGGGGGGAGCAGAGAGGATCAGCTGTGGTTTTCATAATGTGAAGGTGCAGATGCCCCTCAGCTCCAGAAGGACACAGAGCTGCTGGAGAGAGCCCAGCGCAGAGCCAAAGAGAAGATGGAGGGAAGCATCTCCCTGCTGAGGAGAGGCTGAGGGAGCTGGGGCTCTGGAGCTGGGAAAAAAGGAGCCTGAGGGGTGACCTTGTTAATGTTGATCAGTATGGAAAGGGTGGGTGTCAGGAGGATGGAGCCAGGCTCCACTCAGGGGCACCCAGTGACAGGACAAGGGGCAGTGGGTGTGAGCTGGGACAGAGGAGGTTCCACATCAGTCTGAGAAGGACCTTGTTCCCAGTGAGGGTGACAGTGGGGGCCCCATCCCTGGAGCAATTTAAGGTCAGGCTTGATGAGCAGCCTTGGTATGGGGGGATTGTCCCTATGTAGGGAGGTTGGACCAGATGACCTCTGGAGGTCCCTTCCAGCCCAGAGCATTCTGTGATTGAGTGGTGTAAAGAGAAGACCAGAACGGTGAGCTGTGGCCCAGCCCCACCTTCTCTAGGGTCAGCGCCTCGCAGCCTCAGCAGCTGCAGTTCTGGAGGGAGGTTGCAAGTGTAGATCCAAGTGTCATGGGGCTCATAGGAATTATCTGCTTAGGAATCACAGGGTGACAGAACATGAAGGATTGGAAGGGACCTTGGAAGATCATCCAGCCCCATCCCCTGCCACAGCAGGATCACCTAGATCCAGTCACACAGGACCATACCCAGACGGGTTTGAAATGTCTCCAGAGAAGGAGACTCCACGACCCCCCTGGGCAGCCCCTGCCAGGGCTCTGGCACCCTCACCATGAAGAGGATGATGATGCTGTTGAACAGTCATTTGCCAAGTGAAAAAGCAGTTTGCCCGTTTGTGAGGGAACAACTGTGTTTGATTTTAAATAAAACACAGGCCAAGAACAGGCTTCCGTGTTCACAGCAGGGCTGGAGTGATTGGACTGAACGGGTTCAATCAGTTATTCCCTGCGGTGGTTTTACTCTGGAATTTATACCCCCTGTAAAGTACAGCTACGTTTATTAAATGAAAATTAAAACCAATATAACCTAGTGTGGCAGGTCCCTAAAAATACATCGCTGATAGTTTACTCAGGGCCGTGTTAAGGCTTCAAAGAAATGATAGTCTGGCAGATTTTATCTACGGGTTTTTTTTCCCCTTTCCTCCTCTTCAGGGAGATGCTCCCCTCCCTCCATCACCTCTGGCCCTGCTGTGTAGCTCTAGGGTCTGATGGCCCTAAGAGTTAATGTGTGTTGTGCTTGCTTAGTGTCCTTTGCCTGCTGCTTCAAGCTGTGTGCTGTTCCACCCCTGCAGAACTTCCCTGGAAGACAACCACTGCAGGAGATGACAGTACTGGGAGAGGCTTTGTGCCGCGTCCAGACCGTGAGCGCCAAGCGAAGGGTTAATGACGAGTGTTCTCCGGCGTTCGGGAACCGCAGCATGGGTGAGTGTTGCACGGAGGTGACCTGTGGTGCCACTGGACTCACTCGTCCCCTGGTCCCAGTAAAAGCGCTCGGCCGATTGTTCCCAAACCCGTGTCAACCTCAGCTAAGAATAAGTCCCCTCGGAATTCAAATGGGGTGTAGGTACCAAATGTATCCCCCCAAAATAGCTCTCTCCTAATGAAAGCTGTTTACAGCGCAGTGACCCTGGAGCCTTCCAAGGGCCCTTCCAGCCCTGGTGCTCCGTGCTCTGGTGACTCTTCCCAAGGGAAGTCGTCGGGTTTGTATCTGATTCCTGGCAGCTAAAAGAGTCCTCCGTGGCTCGCAGGCGCCGGAGCGCGCGTGTCGGGCTCTGCTCGGATCGCAGCGCTGGGCTCGGGTGTGGGACTTACAAATCACTAACCACAGCCCCGATCCCCCGGAGGCGTGAAGTGTTGGCGCCTCAGAGAGCATCCCCTTCTCAGCCAGCACACAGTGGTGGGCCCAGTCTCACACCAGCAGGGTACCGCTGACAAGCTCTCTTGGACCACTTCACCCCCTGCTCTCACAGTGGCCCTCAGAGGAGCCGGAGGGCAACTTGAGGACGGTGTTTGTCTCTGGTAGCAGTAACATCTGCCTCCTTGGCAGCCTCCGCTGGCGCTTGTGCGGGAAGCTGTGGCTTTGCCCCCGGCCCTGCCGAGAGGTCGTCCTGAGCTCTGCTGGATCCTGTTACCTGGTCTGCTTTGTTCCCTACTTTTCCCTGGCTGATGCTTGGGCTGCTTAACTCTTTGTGGGTAGCACAGAACCACAGATCATCAGGGATTGGAAGGGACCTCGAGAGTGCAGTCCCCCTGCCACAGCAGGATCCCCTAGATCCAGTCACAGAATCACAGAGCATCGAGGATTGGAAGGGACCTTGAGAGATCATCCAGTCCCATCCCCCTGCCACAGCAGGGTCCCCCAGATCCAGTCACACAGGAGCGTGGCCAGGCAACTGTTCCGTGTGCAGCGTGAGTCGGAAGCTGCTGATCTGCTGTGGCAGGGAGATTGGACTGGATGATCTTTCAAGGTCCCTTCCAATCCCTGATGCTCTGTGATTCTGTGATCTAGGGGATCCTGCTATGTCAGGGGACTGGACTTTCATGGCCCCTGATGCTCTGTGGTTCTGTGATTTGTGTGATTTGTTTTGCTTGAGCCAAAGGAACCTCAGCAGAGCTGCCTGAGCTCCTGGAGGTGCTGCTCCCCGCATTTGGATCAAATTGTCTTTGCTCTTACTTCTCCTGCTCTTCTACTTCCCTCTCCTGAGTGAGTGTGCGTGGCCTGGGGTGTCGTGCTGCTGTGGCGATGGCATCATGCAGACAGCACTCGGGTGATCAGCACAGGCATATCAATATTTATTGGAATACTGAAAAAAGAGAATCCACTGGCGATGAGAGACTCCTGGCAAGAACTGACATGACAACAGGTATTTCACCGATACAGTAGGAGAACTTCAACTTCAACAAGTAACTCACTGCACATTCTAAGAGTCGCGTGGATTTCCATCCAAGGCAGCTGCCGAACATCGGGAACACAAACAGTCAGACTGAACAGATTGTCTGGTTACAAACACAGAACAACGAGCATCAACCAGCCACAGCCAGACCCCGGGCTTGTCGTCTGCTTTCACTGACCTGTCCTGGAATCAATAAGGCAGTCAGAAGACAGCGTCTGGTTACAAAGTGGTTAACAATTAACACGGGGGGGGGGGGGGGGGGGGGGTCGGGGTGATTTTTGGTCTGTTTGTGTTCTTTGAGCAATCTGGTGGGATTCTTGGAAATAGTTCCCGTTACACCGTGTGAGAACTTGTTGTTTTGCAGCCTTCCTTTAATTCCTGCGTCCCGCAGGTGGACAACAGGGCTGTGACGAGTTAGTGACACTTGGAAGCTGTTTTCTTACTGGATAACAAGTGAGATCCACTGTAGCAGCTCAACAGGAGGAAGCAAGAAAGCACAGACCAGTTGAAATCTGCTCTGGTTTCATTTCAGAACGGAAAGAGTCACCGCACTCATCGTGCACACGTGGGAAAAGTACTTGACAGGCACTGCTGATTGCCACCCACGTCTTAGTTTGTCTGAATTTAGCTTGCTTAGCGTCTCCCTGCTGAGGAGAGGCCGAGGGAGCTGGGGCTCTTGAGCCTGGAGAAGAGGAGACTGAGGGGTGACCCCATGGATGTTGATCAGTATGTGAAGGGTGGGTGTCAGGAGGATGGAGCCAGGCTCTGCTCAGGGGCACCCAGTGACAGGACAAGGGGCAGCGGGTGTGAGCTGGGACAGAGGAGGTTCCACATCAGTGTGAGAAGGACCTTCTTCCTGGTGATGGTGACAGAGCACTAAAGGAGCTGCCCAAGGGGGTTGTGGAGTCTCTGGAGATGTTTCCTACCTGCCTGGCCATGTTCTTGTTTGACTTGATCTAGGGGATCCTGCCGTGGCAGGGGGATTGGAGTGGATAATAGAATCATGGAATCATTCAGGCTGGAAAAGACCTCTGGGATCATCAAGTCCAACCATCAGCCCTACTCTACAAGGTCACTCCTAAACCAGATCCCCCAGCACCACATCTAAGCACGTTTCAAACTCATCCAGGGACAGGGACTCAGCCCCTACCCTGGGCAGCCCAGTCCAGCTCCTGACCACTCTCTCCACGATCTTTTGAAGTCCCTGCCAATCCCTAATGTTCTATGATATCCCAGAGCAGCCAGGATGAGTTGGAGGTGCTCGGCTGTGTTCCTGTGCGACTGGATCTAGGTGGTCCTGCTGTGGTGGGGGGATTGGACTGGATGGTCTTCCGAGGCCCCTTCCAGTCCCTCATGTTCTGTGATTCTGTGAGGATGCTGTTACCTAGATTAAATCACAGAGTGACAGGACATCAGGGATTGGAAGGGACCTCGGAAGGCCATCCAGTTCAATCTCCGTGCCAGAGCAGGACCCCCTAGGCAAAGTCACTGATGCTTCCGCGGCTGCCACGTGGGGTGACTAAGGGCGGTTTGCTTTTGGTCCGTAGCACGGTGTGTTCTGTGGGACGACCGGCACCTGGAGCTGCAGCCACCAGGCTTTGCTGCGCTGAGCCCTGCCCGTGCCCGTAGGACTGGAGCCGGTTACCGCAGGCGGTCACGCAGCGCGCTGAGCTGATGCCGACGTCTTTGGTGTCCAGTGGACGAGGGGTTGGGAAGAGAGGGAGCGAAGTGCACCTGTTCGAGTCCATGTGAAGCACGAGAAGCTGTGACTCGCACAATTTACAGTAGATTTAAATAAAGTACATTTAGGGTTATGAAGATTTACAGACATTTAATCACGTAACTGATCGTAATCCGTCCAGCCCCCTACGTGTCCCTGAACGACGTTCCGCCAGCTCGAAGACACGCCGCAGCAAACACGCACATTTGGCTTCTTCGTTCTGGCCAGCGCTTGTGGCTGAGAGGAGGATGAGGCCGAAGGACAATAAATTAGCATCGTCATTGTCTACAGTGAGAACTCCAATGTACAACATAAATAAACTATTCCAAAGCCTGCGATCTCCGTGGGGAAAACCCGAAAGGACTCCACTTTCAAACAGTCTCTGCAAGTGATTGTGCAGCCGATCATCCCGCCAAATCAAAGCAAAACTGAAAGCCACCCTCCTGATTTTAGTGTCTCACGACATCCAGCAATTAAGGACTGGTAAGGTAACTACCAAGTGGAACGAAACGAGGAGGGAGGTGCTGCTCTGCGCTGGTGTCGCAGTTGGCTTCCCCCAGGACCTAAAGAACGTAAACACCGTGGGTCTGTTGATGCTCGAGACTAACACCTTTATTGGAAGGGTGCCTGGCCCCACGGCCACGCGGGTTCCCTCGGGAGAGTGACGCAGGGCCAGGCTCGACGCCGTGGCACCGCTCGCTAATACTGATAGGCTTGCGTGGGCAGGGAGAGGGCCCTTGGCCTTCTCCAGTGTTTTGTTCCAAGCTGGGTGTTCTCCCTTCCTCCCTCTCTCCCTACCTCACCGGGCAGGTCCTGCACCTCTGGCTTGGACTAGGTGAGCCATGGAACTAGATGATCTCCGAGTGCCCTGAGGTCCTGGGTCACTTCTGGAGTCCCCAGCATCAGGACACGGAGCTCCTGCAAGGGGTCCAGAGCACAGCAACTCAAATGGTCAGAGGGCTGCAGCAGCTCCCCTCTGAGGACAGGCTGAGCAAGGTGGGGTTGTTCAGCCTGGAGAAGAGGAGGCTCCCAGGTGACCTTCGAGCAGCTTCCCAATCTCTGAAGGAGGCTACAAGAAAGCTGAGGGAGGGCTTTTTACATGGGTGGTAGCGAGAGGACAAGGGGAAAGCGTTCTGGACTTGAAGAGGGGAGACTGAGGTTGGACATGAGAAACAAGTTCTTTGCTGTGAGGGTGCTGAGATGCTGGAGCAGGTTGCCCAAGGCAGCTTTGGTTGCCCACTGCAGTTGTGGCAGTGTTGAAGGCCAGGTTGGCTGGAGCCCTGAGCAACCTGCTCTAGTGAAGCTGTCCCTGCCTGTGGAGGTCCCTTCCAATCCCCAATGACTGGATCCAGGGGATCCTGCTGAGGCAGGGGGATGGGACTGGATGGTCTTTCGAGGTCCCTTCCCAGCCCTAATGCTCTGGGTTTCGTGCTGGAGCATTTCTGTTAGCTCCGCGCGGGCAGCAGAAGGGGAGTGCTGCCGGATAGAGCGACACGAACACGTGGCGAAACAAGCACGGTGAGGATGCCGAGCTACCGGGGTAACAGACTCTTCTTGTTGGCCATCTGCAGGTCTGAGAGCCCAGCGGTCAGACCCAGCCTCTGCGGACTCGGTGACCGTCCGACACGGAACATGGCCTAAGCCGTCGCTGCCCTCTCCTGCAGACTGCTCCAGGGATGCCGCGTCGGTTAGCGCAGACGCAGTAAGTGTTGGGCCCTTCGAAGGGTGGCGGGAGGTCCTGCAGGTGCGGCTGCGCGTCTTCCGGCAGCCCCACCACGCGGTGACGGAGCTCGGTGCGCCCAGACCCCCCAGTCTCTTAGCTCAGTGACACGGGTCAGGTATTTTCCTCCCAAGTCCCTTCGTGTCGGTTAACGCGAAGCAGAGGTGAGTACGCGAGAGCCGCTCTGTCCTCGTTCACGTTGCCGTTGGTGCTGATACCCGCTGCTTGTGTTCCCTCCACTGTCCAGTCCCGTGGAGATTCCGTTGGGGCGTGTGGCATACCGTTCACAGTTTGCAATACAAATACCCTGATACATCACTTAGTTACTATTAGGATTTGATTATGATACCATTCCACACAGTCTTTGAACCACATTTTAATTAGCGTCGCTCGGAGCGGTTCGGAATATAGATGGGCATTTCTTTCCTTTCAAGCAGAAGCTATGGGGGCTATAATTTATGCTCTCTTTGCATGCAGCATCTCAATGAGAAGGTTATTACACGGCACATCCCCGTTCAGGTGCTTGTAGTAGAGGTACTCCTCGGCCTGCATACTGATGGCCCGGATCTCGGGGAGTCGCAGGAGGAGCTGCCCGAACTTCTCTGTTTGCTGCGGGTAATTGCACAGCGTGTAGTCCAGCAGGGCAGCGTTCACTTGCTCCTGAACACCTTCCACGAGCTGGAAGTTCTCAAGGTTTTTGACGTCTGAGTAAAAGAGAAAGGGAACAATTCAGTTGCACTTTAATCATAGGATCACGGCATCATAGGATCACAGCATCATGGAATCAGGCTGCCCAAGGAGGTTGTGGAGTCTCCTTCTCTGGAGACATTTAAAACCTGCCTGGCATGTTCCTGTGTGACTTGGTTGAGGTGATCCTGCTCTCACAGGGGGACTGGACTGGATGAGCTTTGAAGGTCCCTTCCACTCCCTAATGTTCTGTGATTCAGTTTGGAAAAGACCCCTGGGATCATCGAGTCCAACCATCAGCCCCACTCTACAAGGTCACCCCTAAACCAGATCCCCCAACACCACATCTCAGTGACTTTTAAACTCATCCAGGGATGGGGACTCAACCCCCACCACCCTGGGCAGCCCAGTCCAGGGCCTGACCACTGTATCCAGGAAGAATTTCTTCCTGATGGCCAGTCTGACCCTCCCCTGTTGGAGCTGGAAGCCCTTCCCTCTGCTTCTGTCACTACTGACCTGTAAGAAGAGCCCAGCACCAGCATCTCTACAGTGTCCTTTCAGAGAGCTGTAGGAAGCGATGAGGTCTCCCCTCAGCCTCCTCCTCCTCAGACTAAACAGCCCCACCTCTCTCCATCTCTCCTCATCAGATGGATTCTCCAGCCCCTTCCCCAGCTTCGTTGCCCTCCTCTGCACTGGCTCCAGCCCCTTGATGTCTCCCTTGTGCTGAGGCACCCAACACTGGACCCAGTACTCAGGGTGCAGTCTCACCAGTGCAGGGGGACACTCCCCTCCCTGCTCCTGCTGGACGCACAGTTTCTAATGCAGGCCATGGTGCCACTGGCCTTTTTGGCCACCTGGGCACCCTGCTGGCTCATATTTGGCTGCCTGTCAATGAGAACCCCCAGATCCCACCAGTGCTGAGTCCAGGGGGACAGTCCCCTCCCTACTCCCACTGGACATCCTGTAGGATCCACAAGATATCTGGATGATCTTTCGAGGTCTCTTCCAATCCCTAATGTTCTGTGATGCTCTGGTGTCTGCAGGGTCCCTTCAGACCGTTGTAGAGCGCGCTGAGGTCTCCGCAGCCTCCTCTTCCTCAAACTGAACAGCCCTTTAGCTCCCGTTCGCGAAGGCAGCGCCTCACTAGACGCAGGCAGGCTCTGCTCCTCCTCGATGAGGCCAGCTTCACGATCTGCTGAATATTCAGCGAGACCCTTTGCCAGCCTGCGTGGGAAAGCGGTCGCAGAAGCGCTCTGGCCGGGCGTCCAGTTGAGACTCTGCCTCTACCTCCAATCAATTAGAGGCCGGTGGAGCCTGAGCAAGGTCAGCTCTTTTCACGGCTTGCAGAAGGGGAGGCTGAGGATTCCTCAGGTAGGAGACCATAATATATTGCTGGCAAATGAGTCCCCAGAGGAGGCCCCATCTTTAACCTGGTGTGTTCCACAATTCGTATAATTCCCTATTAATTTTTCTGACCCAAGGTGAAATCTGTGTCCAGGGTGTGATGTAGTTAATTCTAATCAAACGCGACAGGGTTCTTGTTTCTGTTTGACATTTTCTAAATGATTCTGAAAGCCTCTGACTCGTCCGGCCCATGTTAATGAGCCATCTGGTACACTCCAGTGGCTGCCAAAATACCCTGCCCTCCTGGAAACTCTCTCAGATGTGTGTTTCGGAGGCTGATGACCCCGTAGAACGGAATCGTCATCCTTTGGGTGGAACGCCAGGTGCCCTTTCACCTGAACGCGGCTGCTGAAACCCAGCTCCCGCTATGTTCTCCGCTCCTGGCCAGCGGGGCCGCTTGCCTCAGCGAGGTGGGTACAGTTTGTTCGCCCGGCCTCTGTTTGATCAGCGCCTGTTCCTGCGCTGCCAGTTCAAACTCTGGAGACGCTGCGCAGAGATAAACACCCGCGTGTCAGCTCCTCGTTGTTTGCTCCCGCCTGGACGCGTCCCCGTGCCACTGGATCTGGTGGCAGGGGCACTGGACCGGGTGGTTTCTCCAGGTCCCTTTCAGTCCCTGATGTCCTGTGGTTCAAAGCGAGTGAGCGGCGTGGTTGTGCTCACGGACGCCGCGCGATTCTCACCACAACTAGGCCGCCCATTCGCTTTGGAGAGAGACAAAGCTGCTCTTCTGTGGGTGTTCTGGGAGCACAGGAGTCAGGGCATTTGCCAGAATCAGGTCCATTGTAAACACCAGCCCTTGATTGGAGGGGAAATGAGTGTTTTCCTTTGCAGAACGGGAACACGCGTTGGTCCCGCGGTCCGTCTGCAGCCCGGGAGCCCTGGGTGAGCGCGGTCCTGCTGCAGCTTTTCCTAGAAGTGCTTAAATGCTGGTTCCTGCAAATGATAGTGTCCTGGAACACGAGGGGCTGGCAGGAGGCAAGCGCTTCTTCGGGACAAGGAGACAGGAAGGGTGCCAAGGATCCCGGTGGCAGGCTTTGGGCCGGAGCGTGCCGGCTGCTGGCCGCACTCCAGGTTGGCTCCTGCAGGAGCTGGAGCGAGTGGTTTTGCTGTGGTCATTCCTGCCTGCCTTCCTCCTGACCCAGTGTCACTTCTGGGTTTGTGCTGCTTGTTGGGGAACGGGTGACACAACCTCCACGAGAATTTCTCTAGGTAGCTGGAGGACACCCCTGTGATAACTGTGCAGCCAGAATCATCTGACACTTGCGTTGTCCTGATTGAGGACAACTGGAGGCTTCAAAGCTGGGGCTCTGGAGCTGGGAGAAAAGTACACTGAGGGCTGACCTTGTGAATGTTGATCAAGATGTGAAGGGTGGGTGCCAGGAGGATGGAGCCAGGCTCTGCCCAGGGGCATCTAGTGACAGGACAAGAGACAGTGGGTGTGAGCTGGAGCAGAGGGGGTTCCACATCAGTGTGAGAAGGAACTTCTTCCCAGGGAGGGTGAGAGAGCCCTGGAAGAATGGTCTGCCCAGGGGGGTCGTGGAGTCTCCTTCTCTGCAGCCGTTTCAAACCCTGCTGGCCATGTTCCTGTGTGACTGGATCTAGGGGACCCTGCTGTGTCAGGGGGACTGGACTGGGCGATCTTTCCAGGTCCCTTCCAATCCCTCATGTTCTGTGACTCTGTGTAATTGGAGTGGCCCCTCAATCTTTACACCAGTTAGTACCAGTTTAGTGTGCACAGCTTTGGAGCTTAACGCCAGAAATCACCTTGTGAGGTTGTAAATGAAATGAGTAGGAGTAGCCCCCCTTCCCGCCCGCACACCCTTTAAATCCGAGCTGCTGGAAGCAGCGCCTTGTGTTGCTGCAGTAAGTATTGGTCTCTTATCTCTTCTCCTTCAGCCACTCAGGGACTAATTACCAACTTTTTACATGAAACAGCCGTTCTGTGCGCGCGCGGTGGGGCACGCGGCGCTTTCTGTCCTGATTGGAGAGCGAACCCTGAGGTCTCGCGGAATACATTAGATGATTTCCGAGAGAGGCAGCGGCTCGTCTGCCAGACAAAGACTTGCTGGTCTCTGTAGCTCGTTGTGACGATTAAGACAAAGCCCCGCGCTGCCGTGTCGGGCTCTGCTCTGCAGTCGGAGCGCAGACCGGCCCCGTTCCCAGCAGCCCCCCGTTTTGATCACCTGCTCTGAAGCTGAGAGTGCAGAGAGCGCTCAGCCCGAGGAGAGCGCTTCTGCTCGCGTGCTCCCCAAAAATGGGTCTGGTCTTTGGAGGGGAGAGCACTGAGGTTTCAGAGAGATTTCATCCCTCTCATACTGCAGACATGAAACACCGACGAGCTGGTGGTTGGCTAGTCTGCAGAGAGCTTCCCTTGGCCTGGGAATTTTGGAGGGAGAAATGAAACGGAATGCAAGATTTGCATCTGAAAAGGGGGAGCTGCTGAGGAGCAGCAGAACTGGCTCCCACAGCAAGGCGCTTCGGTTGCGCCGCTCGTGCCTTTTATCGGAGAAGCGCCAAGGAGGTGTGTGCGAGGGCGGCTCGCTGCCTCCCGGCCGGCGTGGGGCACCGTTACGAGCTCTGGGATGAAGTGAGGTGGTTTTAGTCTTCTCCTCGGGGAGCAATGTCTCACTTTCGAGAGCCCTGCAGGTACTGCAGGCAACAGGACCAGACACCAGACCGGGGTTGAGCTTCCTGACCCTCAGTGGGCTGATGAGTCCTGTCATTTACAGCATCACAGAACGTCAGGGATTGGAGGCACCTCGAAAGATCATCTAGTCCTGTCCCCCTGCCCCAGCAGGATCCCCTAGATGCAGTCATAAATCACAGAACATCAGGGATTGGAAGGGACCTCAAAAGACCATCCAGACCAATCCCCCTAATAATGTGTCATAAATATTTACAAAGCCCCTGGGAGTGGTGATGGGGACATCATACAGAGTCCTTGAAGCTGTGAGCTGAGGCAGAGCGGGTGTCTGATGTGACCTGTGGTACTGGACAGGGCGGTGCAGTGTCGGAAGGAGCAAGAAGCAGTCTACTCTCTAGCTGAGAAGGAGCTAAATGCTCAGAAAACTGGGGGTAAAGGCGATGGAAGGATTTACTAGAGCGCATTGGTTCTGCCTTTGCGCAGACGTTGGCCGAGCTGTGAGTGACTGGGTTTCCTGCACCCGTGAGGAGCTTGGGCTGGAGCTGTCCTTCCCCTTTCTGTCTGCCTGACTGCTCGAATCACGGAGCGGGTGGTTATCCTCTCAGAGGTGTGGCTGCGGCCCCGCTGGAGCGGCCCCGGAGGGGGATCCAGTCCCGAACCAAGAAATACAAACACTTGCTGGTCCAGCACCGAGCAGAAAGCTCTCCTGAGCGGAAAGCGCGGCGGTGCAGCTGGCGCGGAGGCCCTCTGGAGTAGCAGGCTGGATCCTCTCCTAAAGCCCATCTGTCTCCGCAGAGCATGAAAAATGCATGATCGTAAAAAGCAGCGCTCCTCGGGGAAGGGTCTCTCTGTACTAATCTTGTAGTCACTTTACAAGACACTTTTGCTCCCAAATTTGCATTTGATTTTCAGGCAGGAACTTCTGTGGTCTCTGCAAAGTTTTCTTGTTCTATTAGAATAAGAGATGAGGTAAAGTTTGTTCAGGTGGCGAGCCCAGGCTATGAATAAACCAATGTTATCATATGAAAGAGAATTAAACAGGCAGATCCAAGTGGGGATTTATTAAGCCAAATTTAAGCTCCAGTAGTTGAATTTAGCCGGTGCTAGATGTCTGGTTTGCCTCGGGATATATCCAGCTTTCCAGCTAATCGACTGCGGAAAACTGCCTCGGGTCTGATAAAATTTACAAGAGAGCTCAGTCGAATGGCTCTTGTTATAAATACTAGCTCAGAGGCATTCTTCTGGTCTTTGGGTCGCGACTGCATTTGCATCTCATTAGCGCACCGCAAACTTTCTTGAACTTGGCACAAGTACTAGGCCGGCCGGTTGTAACGTCGCAGCCGTTTCCGTGTCCGGGCGACACTTGGTGCCGCTGGCGGCCGGCCCCTTCACGCGCGCGGGAATCAAAGGTGGCCATTGATTTTTCTGTGGCGGCTTGTAACTGTTATAGTTGATACATCAATAGGAAAGGAAAGCACCATGTTTCATCGGAGGCAGAAAATCAGAGGCTACATGATGCCGCCACAGTAAATCTCGGCATAATCTCAGGAGCTGATAGATGGTTACTGCGGGCGGCAGAGCCGCGGCTCCCGCCCAGCGGACCCCCCCATAATCGCCCCGTGCGTTCTGGCAGGCTGGCTGCCCCTCGCAGTGCTAAAGGACACAGCCAGTGCTTCATCCTTCAAAGTAATGTTCTCCATGAGCCAGTGGAGTGGTTGAGCAGATAGAGAGGGGTTCTCCCCCTCTGCTCTGGCCTGCTGAGATCACACCTGGAATCTTGTGTCCAGCTCTGGGCCCCTCAGTTACAGAAGGACATGGAGCAGTGGGTGTCAGCTGGAGCAGAGGAGGTTCCACATCAATGTGTGGAGGAAATTCTTCCCAGTGAGGGTGCCAGAGCCCTGGCAGGGGCTGCCCAGGGGGTTGTGGAGTCTCCTTCTCTGGAGACGTTTCAAACCTGCCTGGACTGTTCCTGTGCGACTGGGTCTAGGGGATCCTGCTGTGGCAGGGATGGGACTGGGTGATCTTTCAAGGTCCCTTCCAACCCCTGATGCTCTGTGACTGTGTGACTCTGTCAGCTGGCTGACAAAAGAGGCTGCTGATGTTAAACCCTTCTGCCAGTAGAAGCCAAAGTCATCTGTACAGACCTGTCCCTTTTCAGTTACCACATCACACCTTCAACTGCATCTTTAACATCAAAAATGTAAATTAAATATGGACAGGAACTGTGCAAGTATGCCAAAACATCAGGAAGAAGTTCTTCCTGGAGAGAGTGGCCAGGCCCTGGACTGGGATGCGCGGGCTGGGGGTTGAGTCCCCATCCCTGCAGGAGTTTAGAACTCGCTTACACATGGTGTTGGGGGGCCTGGTTGAGGGGTGACCTTGCAGAGTGGGGCTGCTGGTTGGACTCGATGATCCCAGGGGTTGCTTCCAGCCTGAACGACTCCATGAAACCAGAGACACGCGTGAACGCAGGTGAACGCAAACGTTGCTGGGCGCCCGGCTGCCTCACTGCTGCCGAGGTCTGTGTCTAACACACATATGACCTAATTTTCTCTCCAGCATCTAATCCTATTGTTTTTCAAAACCCTCTGAAATCTGCATTTTTGAACGCACCAGCAAGAAAGGAAAAAATACTTGCTGAGAGAGTTGAGTCTTGTTTTTCATCCCTGGCTTGCAGCTGTCAGACAAGCAGACAACATAAACTGGTGGTGGTCAGATGGGATCGAGTTCATGCCTCACATACTGCTGTTGGCAGAACCACAGACCATGAGGGGTTGGAAGGGACCTCAAAGGATCATCCAGTCCAGTCCCCCGGCCCCAGCAGGGTCCCCTAGATCCAGTTGCACAGGAACACGGCCAGGTGGGTTTGGAACATCTCCAGAGAAGGAGATGCCACAAGGTTCTCGGGACCGCATGGTTGTTTGTCAGTGTCATCGCTCCAAAGGTTGTCATTTAGCATCTGTAAGAAATGTTAAGGGGTGGTTTGAGCTGTTTGGCTTTCCCATGGGTTTTGGCAGCTGTAAGGGTCTCACCAGGGCAGAGTGGAGGGGGAGAAGAACCTCTTCTGATCCACCCCAGGATGCTGCTGGTCTTCTTGGCCACAAGAGCACATTGCTGGCTCGTGGTCATCCTGCTGGCCACCAGGACCCTCAGGTCCCTTTCTCCTGCCCTGGGCAAAACCCGCTTTGTCCTGTGTGCACTAGAATTGTCTCTCAAAAGCTGAGTTTTAAAGTCTTCTTGCAGTTTCATCCCGGCTCTACCAACACAGCAGCGAACTTTCGTGCCGAGTAACTTAGGAAGGGAAGGTTCAAACGTTCTCAGCATCTGTCCAAGGTATTTACAGCAGATCCTTTCCAGCAGTGGTCTGTGTTAAGGTATCTGGAGATAGCTCAGACAATGCTTTGTGAGTTCGGGTCTGCTTTAGGCAGGGTCTTTACTGCTCTGGGTTTCCCCTCTGTTTGCAAAGACCGACGGCGATTGTCCTTCGCCAGATAGGACAGCGGAGATACCGTTTGAGAGACTTCAAAGCTCCACAGCCACTAATAGAGTCAGAAGCAGAATTCGACAAGAGGGTTGATTTCTCTGTTGGGCAATGCCTGCGCCGTGAAAGCAGAGCGTCCCTCGTGAGAGGAGTCTGAAATGAGGTTTTGTCCATATTCATTTGCTTTGCTTTCCCGGAGGATTAAAGAAGCCAAGTGGGACAGACTGGATCTTCCAGTGGCAGGGCAGAAGAGCTGGCTGCTGTGCCTGAGACCCAGAGGACAGTTCAGTACTCCTGGCGCCCATCACAGAACACAGAACATGAGGGACTGGTTGGAAGGGACCTCAAAAGATCATCCAGTCCCAGCAGGATGCCCTAGATCCGTTGGCACAGGAACACGATCTGCTAGTCCCTAGTTTCCAAGGCAATGTGGGGCATAAATCATCAGAGAATCACGGGACATTGAGGGATTGGAAGGGACCAGTCCCCCTGCCCGAGCAGGATCCCCTCGATCGAGTCATTAGGGACTGAAAGGGACCTTGAAAGATCACCCAGTCCACTCCCCCTGCCAGAGCAGCCCGGCTCATGGAATGGACCTTAAGGATGATCTGCTTGCAGACCCGCTGCCGTGGTGCTGGCAGGCTCCCTTCTGAGCCTGTTGCTTCGCTGTCTTTTCTCCTCTGCCCTTTTCCCTGCTCCGTCGGATGTGGATGGTGTCCACTTGCAAGACCTTGCAGCAGTTCACCACCAGGTAATGCCAGAGCTTCCGTGTCACTCTTGCCTCTGACTTGCCTTCGCTGCCGCCTCTGTTTCCCACTCACCACCTTCTCAGACCAAGTAGTTTTCTGCTTTCTCCACTGAGCCTTCTGCTGAGGACCCCAGACCTGATTGTCCTCCCAAGACCTTCTGTTGTGTCATCTGAGGCAAGCTGGGCCCTGTAGGTGGGTGGGGTTGTGCCTGTCACCCCGGTGCTGTCTGCCAGTCAGCTCCAGTTCGTCGTCACCTGCTCGGACTGCTTGTTGGAAGAAGCATTTTACAGTGTTGGCTGGGCTTGGGCTAGATGAGCTTCTGGGCCCCTTCCACGCCCTGGTGTTCTGTGTTGCTGTGACGAAGGACTGCTGATGGTGCAATCAGAAAGGTTCCTGACCTTGGCACAGCGAAAGGGTTGTCCTCAGGAGCTGTCTCGTCCTACCTTAGAACCATAGGATGTTCTAGGCCGGAAGGGACCTCTAGAAGTCATCCAGTCCAACCTCCCCACACAGGGACAACTCCACCTAGGTCAGGCTGCTCAGAGCCTCCTCAAGCCTGACCTTCAACGACTGCAGGGATGGGAACCCCAGCACCTCCCTGGGCAGCCTATTCCAGGTATCAACCACCCTCACATCGAAGAACTTTCTCCTAATATCCAGCCTCAATCTCTCCTTTCCCAGCTGGAACCCCCTGCTCCTTGTCCTGTCTCTACAAACCCTCTTGACAGGGCCTTCCCCTGCCTTCATGTACTGCAGAACCACAGAACGTGAGGGATTGGAAGGGACCTCGAGAGATCATCAGGCCCCCCTGAGGTACTGGAAGGTCAAAAGAAGGTCCCCCTGGAGCCTTCTTTTCTCCAGGCTGAACAAGGCACCTCCCAAGGGTCTTTTCCAGCCTGAATGATTCTGTGATTCTCTGTTTTCCCCTGCGGGTGAGATGTTGACTTCAAAAACTCTGTCTGAAATACTGTCAATACAGCAGGAAAATCATCAAGAATCCCAGGGAGACAGCATTTTGTGAGAATTACTGCGAGAGGAATGAACCTGGATAAATCCTGGCTCCATCTATTAGTCAGCCATCAGCTGACCATAAATTACAGCCGGTCCCTCCCTCGCTGTAAATACATATTGATTAGTTCTAAACTCTGAACTTGGGAATGAGCGATGCCGGGTCCTTGCTAAACTGCCCTCTGCAGCACAACAAACACCCCTAACACCTATTATACTGCGTTTAATTAAGACAAGCATCAGCTTTATGCTCCATTATTTGCTCCTGCCAGGTCTCTGCGGTATAGATATTGAGCAGTCACTTCTCCTGAATGCTAATCGATCCTCCCTGAACTCCAAGGATTACAGGAAGTTTAGGAACTGTTGTGGTGGCGCCATGAGCCTCCGGTGCCTCCTCTAGTTAGGCAGTAGGGTTGAGATGAGCCTGGAGCACCGAGCGTGGTGTTGAGGGCAGCCGGAGCCACAGCACGTCAGGGGCTGGAAGGGACCTCAAGAGATCAGCCAGTCCAACCCCTCCTGACACAGCGGGATCCCCTGGATCCAGTCACACAGGAGCACGGCCAGGAGGGTTTGGAATGTCTCCAGAGAAGGAGGCTCCTGGGCGCCTCTTTCCACTGCTCTGTCCCCCTCACCATGAAGAGGCTCCTTCTCACACTGATGTGGAACCTCCTCTGGTCCAGCTCACACCCGCTGTCCCTTGTCCTGTCACTAGATGCCCCTCAGCAGAGCCTGGCTCCATCCTCCTGACACCCACCCTTCACACATTGATCAACATTCATGGGGTCACCCCTCAGGCTCCTTTTTCCCAGCTCAGGAGCCCCAGCTCCCTCAGCCTTTCCTCAGCAGGGAGATGCTCCCCTCCCTCCATCACCCCTGTGGCTCTGTGCTGGGCTCTCTCCAGCAGCTCTGTCCCCTTCTCGAGCTGAGGGGCCCAGGACTGGACATAACATTCCAGGTGTGACCTCACCAGGGCAGAGTATAGGGAGAAGAGAACCCCTCTCCATCTGCTAACCACCCCCGTTCTGATCCACCCCAGGGTGCCACTGGCCTTCTTGGCCACCAGGGCCCATTGCTGGCTCCTGGCCATCCTGCTGGCCACCAGCACCCCCAGGTCCCTTTCTCCTCTGCTGCTCTCCAGCAGGTCAGTCCCCTCCGACCCTGGTCCGCGGGGCTGTTCTTGCCCAGATGCCAGGCTCTGCCCTGCCCTGGTTCTGGTTCGTTGCTAGACCCAGGCTGCCCTCACACCCGTTTGCAGGAAGCCTCCTCCAGCCCTGCGTGCGGGGAGGGTGCAGTCTGCCTTGGCAGAGCTTCACCTCCGCCTCCTGCGGCTGCGCCCCGATCCCCGCAGGCACGCTTCTGTTCCAAGACTGCAAATGGTGCAGCCCAGTACCTCCAGAACCTCCTTCAATCTCAATTCTGACACTTTGGGGAGACTTCTGCCCAGGGTGGGGGCTGAGTCCCCCTCCCTGGATGAGGCTGATAGTCGCTTAGGTGTGGTGCTGGGGGATCTGGTTTAGGGGTGACCCTGTAGAGTGGGGTTGCTGGTTGGACTGGATGATCCTAAGGGGCTCTCCCAACCTGAACGATTCTGCGACTAATTTGCTGCTATTTCTTTTCTTTCCAGAACCAGGACCTAGCTGATCCTTCGAGGTCCCTTCCAGCCCCTCGTGTTCTGCGACCGGAGCGCTGCACAGCCGGATGGTTCCTGCAGAACCCGTAAGTCAGGCCGAGGTTCCTTGGCTCGTTTGTTTGTGTCTGTTATTTGTGCAGAGATGAAATGTTTGCCATTTCCACAGGACCCTCTTGTCCAGTCCTAGGTGATAGGTAGGATCAGTAGTGGCTCTGCAATTATTTGCCCACTGATAAACCTTCATTTCTTAACTGCAGTGCGTTTGTCTGCGTCCTGGCAGTGACAAGGGAGCAGCACCAGGCAGCTGCTGCCCAGCCTGGCGTTTGCTTCCGCGGCAGACACGTGCCTGGACGGGGGTCAAGTGGTGTCTGCCTGGCTCCCTGTTGGCATGTCGCTTTACGAGCCACCGGGACGGGGGCTGACAGATCATCCCTGCTGAGTCAGACAACACAAGCCAGCAGGACAAAGGGGGAACTTTTGGGAGTGAGAAAACGACGGCTGCCTTCAGGTTAATCGACCGGAGTGACCGGTCTGGGAGGCTGCTGGGGGTCAAGTGAAGAGATCTGTTGCATCAGAACCACAGAATGTCAGGGACTGGAAGGGATCTTGAAAGATCATCCAGTCCCATCCCCCTGCCACAGCAGGAGCCCCTAGATCACAGAATCACAGGTAATTAGCGATTGGAAGTGACCTCAGGAGATCACCCAGTCCCATCCCCCTGCCACAGCAGGATCCCCTAGATCCAGTCACACAGGTACATGGTCAGGTGGGTTTTCAGCATCTCCAGAGAGGGAGACTGGCTGAGTCTGACCTTATTTATGTTTTGAAGTCTGTCCTCTCAGCTCTCTGCCAGTAAATACAAATGTACTTGGCCAAATTTGTTTAGCCTGGCTTCATTAAGAAACAGAAGACAGGCAGAAGAATCTCCTCCCGTGAGGTCAATAGGAATCCGTTTCCTGAAGTCCTTCACATATTGATCAACATCACAGGGGAGGTGCCTCGGCCCTCTGCTCAGCTGAGTTGCTCTCCTCTGGACACCCTCCAGGAGCTCTGTGTCCTTCTTGCGCTGGAGCCTCCAGAACTGGACACAGGGCTCCAGGTGGGCTCTCAGCAGCGCAGAGCGGTTTCCGATTCACGAGTTAGCGCGACAGCCGTCGTACGCGGAGAAGGATGTGTGTACTTACCGGCGATGCCTTTGAGAAAGACACACGTCAGCCCCATCCCCGCTCCACCACTGCACTTGGCATTAGAGACCGAGACGGCAAACTCTAGCCTCTGGGATTGCCAGTAGGACTTCACCCGTTGCCCTGGCCTAGTCAGAGCTCGCGTGCAGCGGTACAGAGAGCTCGTGGCACTCTGCCCACTCCTCCTACCGAGGAGGCATTTCCGAGGACACCCACTTAGTCCTCACACGCCGTTTTCCTGCAGTTGCTGATTGCCCAACCCTGTGAGCCTCGTTCAGTGTGGAGCCCCACAGATCAGTAATCGGCCGTTGATAGATTCATAGTCTTCAGTACGGACTGAGGAGTCCTGTGGGCATCATCCCACCTGCCACAGAAGCGTGCGTTTAGGGGAAGAATGGGTGAAGCCAGATGTTTGGACACCAACAGAAACAAACAGCAGCACTGTCAAGGATGGAGAGCAGAGAGCACCTACCTAAACTAAACAGCACCAGGAATTTGAGACATACGAATTCTCGTAGGTCGAACTGCAGGGAACGAAGTTTGGCTACTAGTTCTTGTGCGTGGCTCATGAGGTTGTTGAGGGTGGCCCCAGCTTGGGATGCTATTACGGAGTAGTCCACCTGTAAAAGAGAATTGTGTTTCTGTTTGGTTGTTGTGGAGTCACAGAGCATTAGGGACTGGGAGGGACCTCCAAAGATCAGCCAGTCCCATCCCCTGCCACAGCAGGATCCCCTAGATCCAGTCCCACAGGAACAGTCCAGGTGGGTTTTAAAGGTCTCCAGAGAAGGAGACTCCACACCCACCCTGGGCAGCCCCTGCCAGGGCTCTGTCACCCTCACTGGGAAGAAGGTCCTTCTCAGACTGATGTGGAACCTCCTCTGTCCCAGCTCACACCCACTGCCCCTTGTCCTGTCACTGGGTGCCCCTGAGCAGAGCCTGGCTCCATCCTCCTGACACCCACTTCTCCCGTATTTATCAATATGAACAGGGTCACCCCTCAGGCTCCTTTTCTCCCAGCTCCCTCAGCCTCTCCTCACAGGGCGACGTTCTGCTCCTTTCATCACCTGTGTAGCTCCGAGCTGGACTGTCTCTCATTGTACACCTTGGAAAACTGAAACAGTGACAGCCCTGGATGAGTGTGAAAGTCACTTAGGTGTAATGTTGGGGGATCTGCTTTAGGAGTGAGCTTGTAGAGTTGGGTTGACAGTTGGACTCGGTGATCCCAAAGGTCTTTTCCACCTGAATGATTTAATCATTCTGTCATTCTGTATAAACTTGTTTACTCAGGGCCAAAGCAATCTGTGACAAAACTTGGGTCTGGTCTTTCAAAGTCTTGTCTAAACTATCTTACGTAAACTACTCCTTCTCTGGAGACATTTAAAACCCACCTGGATATGTTCTTGTGCGACTGTGCTGCTGTGGTGGGGGGATTGGACTGGATGGTCTTTTGGGGTCCCTTCCAATCCCTGATGTTCTGTGATCTAGGGGATGCTGCTGTGGTGGGGGGATTGGACTGGATGGTCTTTTGGGGTCCCTTCCAATCCCTGATGTTCTGTGATCTAGGGGATGCTGCTGTGGTGGGGGGATTGGACTGGATGGTCTTTTGGGGTCCCTTCCAATCCCTGATGTTCTGTGATCTAGGGGATGCTGCTGTGGTGGGGGGATTGGACTGGATGGTCTTTTGAGGTCCCTTTTAACGTCCTGGGATTCTGTGACTGAAATGATACTGCAGTAAGTGCTCAGACTCGATGCTCTTTGAAGGTCCCTTACAATCCCTAATGCTCTGTGATTGTAGTTCACCTGCTGTTCCCCTCTCTGTTTGTGTCCATGTTCCTCCCTCCCTGTGCACACACGCTCACATAAAAAGAAAAACCAAAGGGTACCTCCAGTCCTTCCTGCTCAAAGAGCGATGTGACGTAGAGACACGACTCCCCTACTTCCTATTGACAAACCAGTCACATCAGCATCCACTCTCACAACTTAATTTCCCTTTTGTAATTGTGAAGAGGGGAAAACTCTCCAGGTGCCTCACGGAGGTTCCCGTTGGTGGGGTAAACGCGCCGCTCGCCTCACGACGAGAAGTTAAGATGTCTGGATGTCAGGAGTGTCAGTGGCTGTGGTGCAGCAGCGATGCCGTAATGGAAAAACCCCGCAGATGCCTGACTCTCCCAGCACCCCGGTGCTGGAGAGCTCTCGGGCCAGCCGCCGCTCTTTCAGGTGCGTTTAATATTTGCAGCAGCAGCAGATTTGTCTGGGAGGCAAGTCCTCGTCTGCCAGTCACCGGGAGCAGGCTGTATTAAATTTTTATATTTATTGACATTTCATTATCATAATTGACTGCGGTTGGCTCTCTAGGAGAAGGCACAGGGCTGCCTCCTAAGCAGGAGAATTGGTCCCTCGAGCCGGATTTGCAATTAAAAACAACGCGGAATGGATTTTTTTTTTAATTGTGTAAATATGATGAGTTGAGTTTTCAGCTTTAACTAGAGACTGCCGGGCGTGCAGAAGGGGCTTCTTCCGAGAGCGAGCAGGATTGTGAGTCAGTGGAAAGGCGACCCCCCAGAGGTGTCAATCAGTTTGTACAGAACCAACTGTGCATGAAACAGCCTCCGCTAATGTCTGCGTGCAGGAGCGGCCGCTCCAAAGAGGAGCTGTCCTGCTGGCTCAGGCCCGGGCGCAGGAACTGGTGTTAAGAGCCGCATTAACTCTGCTGCCATCCAAGTAATGATGGAGAATTACCTCACAGGACAAAGACTGAAACAGCCTGGAACTGGTGCAAAATGCTTCATCACATACTGGGGCCACACGGGATCACGGAGCGTCGGGGGTTGGAAGGGACCCCGACACGTCACCGAGTCCTAGCGTTTACCGCAGTGTCGTAGCAGGCACAGAATCACAGAACGTCAGGGGTCCCAAGGGACCTCAAAACAATCCCCCCACCACAGCAGGATCCCCTAGATCCAGTCCCATAGGAACAGTCCAGGTGGGTTTGAAACATCTCCAGAGAAGGAGACTCCACAACCCCTTCCAGGGCTCTGGCAACCTCACCATGAAGAAGGCCCTTCCGATACTAGTATGGAACCTCCTCTGTTCCAGCTCACAGCCACTGCCTGTCATCCTGTCACTAGATGCCCCTGAGCAGAGCCTGGCTCCATCCTCCTGACACCCACCCTTTGGAAGATCAGCCAGTCCAGTCCCAACGCCACAGCAGGATCCCCTAGATCCAGTTGCACGAGAACATGGCCAGGTGAGTTTTAAACATCCCCAGAGAAGGAGACTCCACAACCCCGTGGGCAGCCCCTGCCAGGGCTCTGGCACCCTCACTGTGAAGAAGGTCCTTCTCTCATTGATGTGGACCCTCCTCTGCTCCATCTCACACCCACTGCCCCTTGTCCTGTCACTGGGTGCCCCTGGCTCCATCCACCTGACACCTGCCCTTCACAAATTTATCAACATTAATGAGGTCACCCCTCAGGCTCCTCTTCTCCCAGCTGAGGAGGCCCCAGTGCAGACAGAACCAGCAGATACCAGGTTTGGGTGTGTTAATTAAAACTGGGATGATCTGGACAGTCTGAGGCGCTTGTCACTTTAGCGTGATGCACAATAATAGAAGGTAATGAATTAAGTTGCCAGTGGACCTTTCCCCATGGACCATGTGATTGTGCCTGCTAATTAGTTCCAATATGCAAATAGCAGCACTCCAGAGCGCTGCCTTTACTTTGTCTGACTTGGTTTCATAAAGGCTGGATGAAAAGCTGTGTCCTGCAGCTGGTCACCGAATGGAGCCAGGCTCTGCGCAGTGACATCTATTGACGGGGCAGCGGGTGAGAGCTGGAGCAGAGGAGGTTCCACATCAGGCTGAGAGGGAACTTCTTCATGGTGAGGGTGCCAGAGCCCTGGCAGGGGCTGCCCAGGGGGTTGTGGAGTCTCCTTCTCTGGAGATGTTTCAAACCCTCCTGGCCCCTTGGTCAAGGGGCTCCTGCTGTGGCAGGGGATTGGACTGGATGATCTTTCCAGGTCCCTTCCAACCCCTCATGTTCCGTGAGTCTGTGACTTAGACTTAAAACTTGTGCTCTGGTGGTTTCACAGTGACGTGGCAAAGCAAATAGAGAGTTGGAGGGGTGTGATCACAGGTGTGTCCATAGCTGCTTGGAGGGTTTGAAATGTTTAGTGAGCATTTGGACGAATGTGAGCTGGGAGCTCCATCACAGAACCCGGGGTTTTGGTGTTTGACCTGTTTACCTGAGAAGGCCTGGTGCCACCCCCAAAAGCAGCTAGCGGATGTCCTCGCGGGGTGTGAGACGCTGGACAACCAGAGGAGCCTTTTCCTTTAGTCAGAAACCGCTGGAGTGAGCAACCGTGCCGCGCTGGGTGCAAGGGACCGGGTACCTAACAGCAAAGCGCCTGGTGTAGGGGTGACCTTGATGCGCGGGGCTGCTGGCTGGACTCGCTGACCCCAGGGCTCTCTGCCACCCCGAATGGTTCTGTGAGTGTGAAGGAATCAAGGTCCTGCCGTCAAAACCTGCCGGTTCCCGTTCCACGCCACGCGGCGAGCCTCTGCAGCCGGTGCGGGGTCCGCGTCTGCAGCGCGGTGCCGCTCACCCGAGCGCTTCTCCGGGGAGCTGCGACGCGCGTTCGTGCGACTGGAGGTCGTTTTGAAATGGTAATTGCGAGTGCTGAGGGGCAGCCCGGTGCAGGGAACCCAGCGCGCAGCGAGGGAGGACTTGTTTTGAGGAACTGCTGAGAAGCTGGAATGATCTGAAGGAAGCGCTTCCTTGAACACCAAAGAGCTTCGTGCCGAGGCTCCAGCCACGTCTGAACACAACAAAACCGCGCACAGCCCCTCCTCTGCGCGCGCGAGGGCTACTGCTCCCCACTTTGCTGCCGACTGCACTTTTCCCCTTCAGAGTGGGAGCAGCTGATTGACGCTGAGCAAAACTCACAAGCCCGTGGCTGCGGGAAATGCAGATGTATGGAAATGTGGTCGGGTGCCCTGAAGTGGTGGGGCTGGAGCCAGCGCAGCTGGAGACTGCCGAGCGTGCTCCTCGCTGCCGGCCCGCTTCAGGTGCCCGGTGGAGACCCGACAGCGCTGTGACCCCGGGGAGCTGGCTGGAGCCTGGCTGCTGTGTCGGAGGGACGGAGCCGGTGCCGCGCAGGGCAGAAGGCAGGTGTGTTCTCATGAAGTGGCGAGAAGTTCCCTCTCTCCCTCGCGCTTCCCCTTGGTTGCGATTGTAAAGAGGACTGGTCTCACGAGTAGCTTTTGTGGAGGGACGCGGTGAGGCGAGCAAGGCGCGGAGCTTCTTGTGACAGCAGCAGTGAGCTCTGAGGGAGCGCAGTGGGACGTCCTGCCCAGAGCCCCGTTTGGATCGGCGGTCTTTGAAAGCCAGACCGCCGACTGCGGTTTGCTGCGAGCGCCTTGCTGGGAGCAGTGCGTAAGGGCTTCTGCAGCGCTTTCCACCAGAACTCGCAGAGGGCTTTCACACCTCAGTCGGTTTGTCTGCAGGACACGATGTCCTGGTTGTTTTCCCTTCTCTGCTGAAGGAACTGCAAGGATCAGGACAGCGACTAGAACGTGCACAGTCTGTAGTGCAGCAGCACAGTGTGGCTTTCCTGGAGCTGCTGCAGAGAGCCCAGCGCAGAGCCACAGAGATGATGGAGGGAGGGGAGCATCTCCCTGATGAGGAAGGGCTGAGGGAGCTGGGAGAAAAGGAGACTGAGGGGTGACCCCATGAATGTTGATCAATATGGGAAGGGTGGGTGTGAGGAGGATGGAGCCAGGCTCTGCTCAGTGTCATCTAGTGATAGGACAAGGGGCAGCGGGTATGAGCTGGGGCAGAGGAGGTTCCACATCAACATGAGAAGGAACTTCTTCCCAGTGAGGGTGACAGAGCCCTGGCAGGGGCTGCCCAGGGGGTTGTTGAGTCTCCTTCTCTGGAGACTTTTCAAACCCCCTGGCCATGTTCCTGTGCGACTGGATCTAGGGGATGCTGCTGTGGCAGGGGGGTGGTCTTTTAAAGACCCCTCCAGTCCCTAATGCTCTGTGATTCTGTGATCTGCTTTGGAGACAGCACCTGCATTTACAGCCTCAGGACTGAAGACTTTTCCTGGGGTTAGATGTGTCAGCTGCCCAGTGTTTCTCACACACGAGGATTCTTCTCTAAACCCAAGACATTTCTGAGGTAGTAATGAAGGTTCTCTAGGTTCCAGACTCATCTGGTGATTCTTTTGAATAAATTCCAGTTCTTAAGGGAAAATAAGCCGTAACTGCTGAGACCTGAAGCACCGGGTCGGGACTGCTGTGGTTGCTGTCAGAAACCCTTTTAGCCCCAAGGCAATATGACTCCTCGATAAGCCCTTCTCATCTGCTCTTTTTCAATCACTGAAGCATGCAAGTATATTTGGAAAACAAAGTGCTTGTGATTATGTCTGCTTTTGTAAGTTTAAAGCAATCAGCGGACTCGGAACAGAGTGCACAAGCAATTCTGTGCACATTATTCGTGGAGATTCGCTGCGAGCACAGAAGTGCCTCTGCCCTCCTGCTATTTCAGAAATGATTATTAAAAAGCCATCAATACTGCCCCGAGCCCGCGTACTCACTTGTTGCCCGGTAACCAGGAGGATGGAGCCCTCTTTGCCGTGTACCACTTGCCGGTAAATGTGATCCAGAATTAAGAGTTCACTCCAGCAGTTCTGAAGCAACTTCATTTGGTCGTCAACCTGGAAGGCAAACGCGAGCGTTGGTGGCGTTAGGTCTGCAGCAGACTGCGGGGACAGTCCTTCTGGTTAACACCTGGTTAACGTCACGAGAACAGAACCGCTTGCAGAAGTCATTCGTCCACAGGGCTGCTCTTCTCAGCTGAGTGAGTAATCACGGAACATGAGGGACTGGAGGGCACCTGGAAGCATCATCCAGCCCAGTCCCCCCAGCACAGCAGGATCCCCTAGACCCAGTCACACAGGAACAGGGCCAGGTGGGTTTGAAATGTCTCCAGAGAAGGAGACTCCGCAACCCCCCCGGGCAGCCCCTGCCAGTGCTCAGGTAACTCCTACAAACTCTGTATCCATAGGCAGTGGAGATGGGAGACAGGAGGTGGTGTGGGCTCTGCAGATGGATGTGTTATGAAGTCATGGCACAACCAGTGCTGTCACAAGCTCAGCCTTGCTCTGCCCCCGTGCTGCCTGCGCCCATGGCACCTCATTTCTGTTCTGATCAGAGTGCAAGGCTGCTGCTCTGTTAGAGATCCCATCCTCTGCTCACAACGTGTGTTTGATCCAGGGGACCCTGCCGTGGCGGAGGGGCTGGACTGGATGATCTTTCCAGGTCCCTTCCAGCCCCTGATGCTCTGTGATTCTGTGAAGCCATGTGAGCGTTTGAGTGGTCAGTGTCCACGTCACCAACTGCTACCCGAAGAAGCAGTCAAGCGTTTGATTTTGTGGTAAACGAAGTCTTTCTAGCGCGCTCCTGTGTCGCAGCCGCATGCTTCTGAAAACAAACCACACCGTGCCGGTCTGCCTTTCTGAGGGCTCCAACAGCAGCTGGTCTGCAGTCAAAGCTTCCCTCCCAAGCTTTATGGTGTCGTTACAGAGCCAGTGCTGGGAGAACAGTGGGGGATGGCAGGATCACACAGAAAAGTGTTTTGCACAGAGTCTGGTCCTGCTGTTCTACGAGACTCATAAAACTAGCAATAGTGAACATCTGCTGGTGGTTCACAGAGCTGCTGGAGAGAGGCCAGCACAGAGCCACGAAGGGAGGGGAGCATCTCCCTGCTGAGGAGAGGCTGAGAGAGCTGGGGCTCTTCAGCTTGGAGAAGACTGAGGGGTGACCCCATGGATGTTGATCAATGTGTGAAGGGTGGGTGTCAGGAGGATGGAGCCAGGTTCTGCTCAGGGGCACCCAGTGACAGCACAAGGGGCAGTGGGTGTGAGCTGGGACAGAGGAGGTTCCACATCAACGAGAGAAGGACCTTCTTCCCAGTGAGGGTGACAGAGCCCTGGAAGGGGCTGCCCAGGGGGGTTGAGGAGTCTCCTTCTCTGGAGACATTTAAAACCCGCCTGGACATCCTGCTGTGGTGGGGGGATTGGACTGGGTGATCTTTCAAGGTCCCTTCCAGTCCTTAATATTGTGTGATTCATAGAATCATAGAAAGATTATCTAGTCCAATCCTTCTGTGATCTGCAGAAAATGCACCTTGTGGACTTGTGCCTGCAAAGCCAGGACTTGCTGGTTCACCACTGACAGGGTCAGAAGGTGAACAGATAAGGTCTTTAACACCACGATAACTTTCATCCACTCTGTGACTTCCCTGTAATTGACATAATTTTTAATCATGGTAATCATTTAGTTAGAAACTAGCTCATGGACTTGGACTACTGTGTGACTGGCTCTAGGGGATCCTGCTCTGGCAGGGGGATTGGCCTGGATGATCTTTTGAGGTCCCTTCCAACCCCTGATGTTCTCTGATTCTACGACTGGATCTAGGGGATCCTGCTGTGGCAGGGGGATTGGCCTGGATGGTCTTTCGAGGTCCCTTCCAACCCCTGATGTTCTGGGATTCGGTGAAGCACTAAGGTTTAGTGTCAAGCTCTGTGGTGACATGCTGTCTCCTGGCAGGATAAAAGGATGGCCCGGGCTGGGTGTGGGAGCATCGCGTTGGTCTGCTGAACCCCAGGCTCCCACTCAGCTGAGCCCTGAGCTTGTGGAGTGGGACTCAGTGGAAGTTTGTCGGGCTTGCCAAAAGCTCTGTTGCTGCTGTGGGACAATTGGGCTTTATCAGCTGTGGTCAAAGGAAGGACTTATCTCAGAAATGCTGGCTACTCATCTGAAAACTGTTTGTGCTGGCGTTGTAGCTGAGGAACCCTCGTGCGACACAAGAGCAGTATTGTTGGGGAGCGTCTGCTTCCCACAGCACGGAGCGTTAATCATTATAAACCTCTCTTTTCTCTGAAGAAGAAGGCTGGGGTTGCCAAACAGGAGAATGAAGAGTGATGTGTGTGCTCTGCTGAAACGTGCCCGCATCTTATCAGACCCACACGGTGCCTTTCTGTTAGGGAAGGGTTGCACAACCGTTAGCATCCTGCAGCCACAACTGCAGGTTTATCACAGTTTTTCCTCTCAGTAGGTGTTTTCATCCTGATGAATTACCTGCTGAGAGTTTTGGGATCGCAGGGGGTTTCTCTTGTGCTGCTCTGAGTTAAATATTTTCCTTGTAGTTACTGCTGCGGATTCAGTTAACAATGTGCTCCCCTTTTACCTGGTCAACCCCTCCCTTCCAGAGAAGTTGGAGACCCTTTCTTCATCTCATTGGCACCCACTTGCGTACAGCCTTGGGCCTTTCGACCACAACAGATCAGGGAGGGGATCTCACACAGTCACAGAACGTTAGGGGTTGGAGGGGACAGCCTCTGCCTCCCAAAGGCCCACGCTTGCAGTGCTGTCCTGTTAAAGAGCGTTAAAGGAAGGAGCGTATCCGAAAGACAAGAACCACAGAGCATCAGGGACTGGAGGGCACCTCGAAAGATCACCCAGCCCAGTCCCCCTGCGAGGGTGGGACCCCCTAGATCACAGAGCATCAGGGACTGGAGGGGACCTCTAAAGATCACCCAGCCCAGTCCCCCTGCGAGGGTGGGATCCCCTAGATCCAGCCGCTCCGGAACATGCCCAGGCGGGTTTGACAAATCTCAGTTCTTGAGTTGCCAGGGCTGTTTCAATAAACTTTGAGTGTGTGTGTGTAGCCCAGTGTGTCAAACACAACAGATAACACTCGTGTTTTTATCCTTCCCATACATTTATCTCTGAGCAAACGGCATGGAAATGGCTTCTTAGTATTTCCCAGTCAGCATTATTTCTGATGAATTATAAATGTGTTTTCCTTACATTCGTTTTGGGGTGGGTTTTTTTAACTGAAAATAAGAGAGGGATGTCTTTTTAGTCCCCACGAAAAATTTTGCTTACGAGGCAGCGCTCCTTCCTTGTCAAAGCGAGCGCAGAGAAAAGAGGGAAATTAATGCTTCTTCTCAGCATCTGTTTCACAGGGTGAAGAAGGAGGTGCTTTCATCGCGCACAGAACTGACCTTCAAAAGCCTGCTCCTGTGAGTATCGCCACTGATGTGGCTACGGCAGAAGTTTTTGCAGAGTTGACTATAGAATTTATTAAAAGTCAGATAATGCGATCTCGGTTGGGTGGCAGGTTGGCACTGAAGTTGTTTTCCTCCCTTGACTTACTCTGCTAATACAGAATCACAGACCGTTAGCCCTGGCAGGGGCTGCCCAGGGGGCTGTGGAGTCTCCTTCTCTGGAGACGTTTAAGACCCACCTGGACGTGTTCCTGCGTGACCAGATCTAGGGGATCCTGCTGCAGCAGGGGGACTGGGCTGGATGCTCTTTCGAGGTCCCTTCCCATCCCTGATGTTCTGTGATCTAGGGGATCCTGCTGCGGCAGGGGGACTGGGCTGGATGGTCTTTCGAGGTCCCTTCCAATCCCTGATGTTCTGTGATCCTGTGATTAGGGATTGGAAGGGACCTCCAACGATCATCCAACGGGCGAGAGCTTGCCTTGAAATGGCATCACTTTTGCCAAAACGTACCGGTTTGGCATAGCTTGTGTCCAAGTGTTTGCCAAGCTACTGCTGATCTGGCTCTGAGAACCACCGACTGTGGTTGGTAATGAAGTTCAATGGGTGGTACTTTGGAAGATGACTAGAACGTTCTCTGACACCCAGGTGTAATCCCCGATTGGTTAATCCCAGATTCATCCCAGACTTCCTGAAGATGCTCTGTGACTCTGCCTTTGTTTTTCCTGGGGTGTATTAGAGCCTTTTTAGATATGACTACGAGAGTCTATAACAGGGCAACTTCCCTGCTCCATAAAGTAGCCCGAATGGTTTAGAAGTCTAAACGAACGCAAGACTAGGAGGCCATGGTCTCGGGGCTAGGGGGCTGTTGGGATGAGGGCTGGACTTGATGATGCTGGAGGTCCTTTCCCGCCAGGATGATCCCGTGTTTATACAAATCTTGAGCATCACTTCTGTGACAGACAAGAATTGGATTCTCCTCTTTCTGCTAAGCAGTGCCTGAGGGGCTGTTTCTGACCACATCCTGGTGCCCTGTGTGTCACCACCCAACAGTGTGGGATTGAACCCCATCCCGACGCCCTCGGTGCCGCCACCCTAAGTGCAGAATTGTACGGTATCCTCCGCTTGGGTGGTAGATAAGACATCATCTCATGATAAATGGGTTTGGGACTGACTCTCCAGCTCATAAGCAGAGAGAAATACCAGAATGCCTGGAGGGCTCAGTGGAAGACTTGAAGGAGCCAGCCCTTGGCCGTGTTGCTTTGTACGTGCACGGGCGCTGACGACGCGCGCAGTACAACCCGCGCCGACTTGGAAACGCAGCTCCTAGCGACAGCCCCCTTACGCTTCCTCGTGCATAAGCACACAGGGCACAGCCTGCAGCCTGCCCTGTCGGACAGGTGCTCTGGGCAAATATGTGGCTACCTGAGAGACGGAGCCTTTCAGGGTACTTCAACAGCGGAGAGCTGTGCGCTGGTGCTTTTGTAGCTCGTGTGTTGCAGGCGGGCGGCCTCTTGCCACCCTGCAATGTGCAGGTGAAGTTCCCTGGATCACAGAATCATTCCGGTTGGAAATGACCCCCGGGATCATCGAGTCCAACCAGCAACCCCACTCCACAAGGTCACCCCTAAACTGGACACCCCAGCACCATAGCTAAGTTACTTTTAAACACATCCAGGGATGGGGACTCAAGTCCCACTCTGGGTAGCCCAGCCCAGGGCCTGAGCACTCTCTCTGGGAAGAATTTCTTCCTGATGGCCAGTCTGACCCTCCCCTGGTGGAGCTGGAAGCCCTTCCCTCTGCTTCTGTCACTAATGACCTGTGAGCAGAGCCCAGCACCAGCATCTCTGCAGGGTCCTCTCAGAGAGCTGTAGAGAGCGATGAGGTCTCCCCTCAGCCTCCTCTCCCTCAAACTGAACAGCCCCAACTCTCTCCATCTCTCAGTCCCATCAGACTGATTCTCCAGTCCCTTCCCCAGCTTCGCTGCCCTCCTATGCCCTCACTCCAGCCCCTCGATGTCTCCCTTGTCCTGAGGTGCCCCAAACTGGACCCAGACTCAAGGTGCAGCCTCAGATCCCCATCTGAGATGTCCGACCTGGTTTCTCCGTGAGTGCTTCTCCAGAATACGCAATTAAAATGCAATTCATTTACAGATATCATCAATATTCTGTCATTGCCTGAGGGGAATGGACTAGATGACCCATGAAGCCTGTTCCTACCTTCATGTCTATTATGATTACCTTGTATTAGTGCAATTGCTTCTTAAGGTCACTTGTACCTGGTGCTTCCCTCTACGCACACATCTGGTACGTGTGGCCGTCCGTGTGTGTTTTTCACGCCCAGTGTAGAAGGGATCCAGCACAGCTAGAGCACAGGATGGAACCAAACCCTGATGTTTTGCTGTAAATAACTCACCCAAGAACGTTACGACCCTTGTTCCCCGCGAGGCAGCCGCACAACGCGCCACCCAAACGAAGCAGCGAACGCATCCGCTCCCCTGCCACGGGTGTGCCGCGCGCAGACTCCTCAGGGTCAGATACCCATCGCTCTCTTTTCACACGTGAGCTGATCAATTCCAGGAGGGAAGTGCCAATGAGCTATTGGATCAATGTGGTGAAGTATGGAGATTGATCTTATCCCAGAGTGACTGCATTAACAGACCCGGCGGTGTGACCTCTGCCCCGCAGAGCACATTAGACGGGGGCTGCAAGTCTGAAGTCTGAGCGCAGACCGCAGGTCATTGCTTTTCATAATCTGCTTTGCTGGAGGAATTAGGTCTGTAAAGAGGTGACTAATGAAAATACAAAATGCTTTCTTCTCCTCCAGTCTGGGCAGGCTTGCAGGAGTCGCAGTGGCTTCTCGCAGCCCCCAACAGCCTCGACTGCCTCCCACAGAAACCTGCTCAGCGGTGCCTGGCTCTCGTGCGTGAGGTGACTGGTGAAGTCACAGAGCGCTCGGCATGGGAAGGGACCCCGAAAGATCGTCTAGTGCAAGCAGTGATACCTCACTTCCTGCCACACAATTACTACAAGAAACTGAACATGAAACGATAACAAGCACCGGCCGTGCCAAAATCAGGTGAGGCCTCGGGTGAGTGACTCCAGTTGTCGCCTGTGAACTGCCAGGGCAGGAGCTGTTGCTGGTGGTCTGAATTAGTTACCTGGCTGCAAACCTGTGCGACTGGCTCTAGGAGCAGGGGGATTGGGCTGGGTGGTCTTTCGAGGTGCCTTCCAGTCCCTAATGTGCTGTGGTTCTGTGGAGATGTTCAAACCCTGCCTGGGCACGCTCCTGTGCGACTGGCTCTAGGGGTGGGGGGATTGGGCTGGGTGGTCTTTCGAGGTCCCTTCCAATCCCTAATGATTCTATGATTTCTTTCCCATCACAGAACATGAGGGACTGGAAGTGACCTCGAAAGACTATCCTGTGCAATCCCCCCATCGCAGCAGATCCCCTAGATCTGGTCCCACAGGAACACGTCCAGGTGGGTTTTAAATGTCTTCAGAGAAGGAGACTGCACAACCCCCCTGGGCAGCCCCTGCCAGGGCTCTGGCACCCTCACTGGGAGAAGTTCCTTCTCACACTGATGCGGTTCCTCCCCTGTCCCAGCTGACACCCACTGCCCTGAACCTGCCTGTGCTGGTGAGCACCACCAGCCCCCAGGCAGTGCGTGCACGAAGAGCTGCAAGTCATGCAGCAAGCAGCAGTTTCAGGTGGTGCCTCATTTTGAAGACTAATCTTTTTTCAGGTGTGCTTTAGAGAGGCTGAAAAGATGCACGCGCCGTGCCGTCTCCGAGGAGGATATTAACGTTGCTCGTCGTGTTCTCGAACCTCGGCAACCTCCTCGCAATGAAATATGCAGGTCTGTACGGCAGTTAGTGCGGTGTTTGTCTTAGGATCATAAACACTTTCATTGTTCGTTGTCTAATTGAATCGATGAATTAGAAGGAGGTTACGAAAAAAGGATGAATGCATTTTTAATGAAATTAAATGACATAACTTGTGCTAGATCTGTCAGGTTCATACAGGCAGGAGCTTGCTGGGTTTATCTGAAAGGCTCTCACTTAGCAGCAGTCGTGCTCAAGGGTTTAATTCATTGGTTGTGTTTATGATCTCTCTCTCCCAGCTTGTGATCAGGTCATCTGTCTGATCGCATGAGCATGAATCTGTTTAGCAGGTACATCCGTTTCCACTTGTAAAACTCATTGTTGAAAACAAGCTCTTTCAAAGTCCAGCTGGAAGAAATGAGCTAGCCACATGTCACTGTGAAATGTTAACTCTCAGGCTAATAGACAGAGGAATGGGTGAGGGCTTGGTCCATCCCAGAATCACAGACATGAGAGATTGGAAGGGACCCCGAAAGATCACCCGGTCCAATGCCCCTGACACAGCGGGGTCCCCTGCATCCATTCACGCAGGAACACGTCCAGGCGGCTTTGAAACGTCTCCACAACCCCCTGGGCAGCCCCTGCCAGGGCTCTGTCACCCTCACTGGGCAGAAGGTCCTTCTCACCTTGATGTGGAACCTCCTGTGTCCCAGCTCACACCACAGTGTCTGCAGTAAGTGCGATGGCTTTTTGCCTTTCGACAAAAATGACTTGAAAGCTGCTCAGGAACATCAGGAAGCAGCAGCGAGTTAGCGTTAAAGGAGGCCCTGAAGGTCATGATAAAGACAACTCAGCTGATAGTTTTGCAGTTTGCCTTGCGGCTTCGCAATCCAAACCTGCAGTCTCACTGTCACACGTGCTGTCCACAGCTGCATCTGCCTGGCCCCGGAACCCGTGGCTGCATTAGCAGTATGTGCTAGTGGCATCTGTTTAGACGGTGTTAGGTGTCTGTGTCCAAACAGGTGATTCACTTGTCCCTCGCTCGCTAGATTGTTTCTCTGTCAGTAAACAAGTCGCTGGGTTCTGTGTAACGCAGAAATGACTGGATGGATTCGGTTTTGTTTAAAAAACCCCCTCTTTCCAATTTCCACTGTAAGCAGTGGACTGCCCAGGGGGGTTGTGGAGTCTCCTTCCCTGCAGATGTTTAAAACCTGCCTGGACATGATCTTGTGCAGCTTGGTCTAGATGATCCTGCCGAGGCAGGAGGATGGGACTGGGTGATCTTTCGAGGTCCCTCCCAATCCCTGCCGTTCTGCGATTCTGGGCAGAGAATGTTCAGGAAAACTTTCAGAACAAAGAGAGAATCTTCTGGGAAAGTTACAGTAGAGTGAAGATACACGTCTGGAATCAGAACACTTCCTCAGCCTCCGCAGAATAAATAATGCATGCTTTCTAGGTAACTGGTGCAGCCCTTTTGGTAACACAGATCCCAATAAATTAAAACTGCCTGCAGATTGACAAGTGGCTTTGCGGGCCTTGTGCCGGAAAGCCGACAGCTAATTACCACAGCCTGACTCGACTAATCAATTATTCAGATGAACATTAGGTGCCTATTATATGCGTAAACATGGGAGTTGTGTTTCCCCTAAGTACCGTTCTCAAGGAGCAGCCCCAAAACATGCAAATTGGAAAGAGCGAGAAGCGGCACCGCTGTGCACGCATTGCCCACGCGGAGCCCCGCTGGATTGCCCAGGGCGCCCGGCACGGGGAGCCTCAGCCTTTGCTGCTGCAGCGGCAGCTCGTGCCACCTTGCATCTGTTACGCGGCTACTATCCACTTAGCCCTTCCTTGCCAGTCGTGTTTCAAATTCACTTCATGCTGGGCTGGTATTTGCAACGTGTTTCTCTGCCTGTTGAGCCCGATGCTATCTGCTGCATCGGTAAGAGGACGGGTTTTGAGCGCGGGAAGAATAAGCCTTTAGAATGGGGCACGGGTCGGGGTAATGGAACTGCGGTCCTTCGCGGTGGCGCCCACCTCCTCCGTGTAAAGACTGGGAGCGCGCCGGCGCTGCGGAGCGGCGCTTAATGCACAAGGCGCAGGACGCGGCGGGGAGGCGCGTAATTGTCCTCTGCGTTCCGAGCGGATCGTGCTCCGCAGAGTACAGCAACAGGAAACCAGAAATAGATGCGGCCAGACACCTGCTGACAAACAGTGACAAATCCCACTGACACCGCGGTGACCCCCTGTAAGTCAGGATTTAATTAAGGGGTATAATTAAGCCAGTGGAACAGAACACTAATGAGCGGTGGTTTTGATGCGGGTAATTACACATAAGAATACAAAGGCCCCTAAACGCGCCGCTGAAGTGAACAGCGCAGAATGACAGCCAGAGCTTTCAGCACTTTCTCGCCCTCCTGTGCACTGGTGCCGGGTGCGAAAACGCATCTGTACAGATGCCGTCGGCCCGGTTCTCCTGCGTGCTGGCACTGCGACCCTGGCGGCCCAGTGCCGACCAGTAAGGCTAGGTGGGCATGGGTTGGTTGGGCCCCACCCGTCACCGTGTTTGCGCGCGTGCGCACCGTGCGGGGGTCACTTCGCCTTGTTTCCTAACGAACAACGTTCTGTGGCTGTTCTCTTCCCAGTAACACGTCCTCTGGGTTTGTCCAGTGTGTCGGTCGCGAGGAGGACGTACGTTACGGATCGTCCCCATAAGTACCCGCACAACCCAACAACAGGCAGTTCTCAGGGCACTGGGGTTTTCTGCCGGCTCCCGTCCCCTGGCATTTATCTGGGGACTCTCTAGGCGTTTGAATGAAATAGCTGAGCTAGCTTTGTCTGCGTGATGGTCGCTCGTGTTTCAAACAGAAAAGTACTGCGAAGTAGATTAAATAGACCAACGTGTTAAACGGGGCTGGAAAACATCATCGTGAATAATGATGACGATGAGAGCGGGGAAAGACATTTCCTACAGGCTCGAGGACTTAAAAGAATGCTTGTGGAGTCTGGGGCCAGCACTCTGCTGGGATTACTCTAGCTGCTCCCAGCTGGTGGCCTGCAGCTCATGACAGCCTTTTATCCGCTATCAAAGCAACAAGTGGAAAAGCAGATCCCCCCGCCTGCTAACCTCTGCCCAGCTCCCTCTGTGACATTTCTGCTTCTAAATCTTTCCTTTTAGCAAGCGTTCAGGTTTCCTTCCCACTGCTGCAGGAGACACTAAATATGTCTCTCAAGTCTTTGGCTCGCTTGTCTAACTCAGCTCTGCAGGATGCTAAGGGAAGAAAGAGTAGCTGCATTGCAGCAGGGTGTTTGGTACCGGAACCGAGTGGAGCGCAGGACGGGCCCGGTCCCGCTCACACCAGAGGGCTGAGGGTTTAGCAGTGGAGCGCGTGCGGCAACGGCAAAGGCAGGTCCTGCTTGCGCCAACAGCACGGCGCCGATGGAACGCTTCGCCTGATGTAAGCTGGGCTTACGTTTCATTTACTAGCCTGCCAACCTCCTTTTGTGTCGGTTACATCGGTGGATCTATTTTATCGGTTATATTTACGTGATTGATAAAGCACCGTGCTTCTATAGAAATATATACTAGAGCGTAGGATCTACGCTCATCATATATATAATAGATGATGTCATTAATACAGTTATCCACAACATCAGGGACTATATATTTGTAATATGTGCGAAAATCAATATTGTGTAATCATAAAAATATAGTAAATAACTATTCATTTGTTTCTATCTATAATACACTCATATACAAATAAATATTGTGTAGTGTAACATATAATATACAATAGGTGATGTCACACATTCATCCATAACATCACGTGTTTTATGTATATATATATAATAGATAGAAAAATGAATATTATTTAATAATAAAATCTATAGCTAAATAGCAATATATTTATTTTATATATCGTGTATAAATGCATATAAATATTTATATCTAAATTATTTATAATTTGTGTATTAGAATTTACTGGAACAAAAGCAAACGAACGACACGGACACTTAGGACATCCGCACCGCTCTCACTTTCCTTTCTTACTAGTACAGGAAGAAGCAAAGGTAGAATTAGGGAGCAGAGAATGATGATTCATGAGAATTCTTTCCAGAAAAGTCTGTGCACTGAAAATGAATCAGAGAATCACAGAACACAAGGGATTGGAAGGGACCTCCAAAGATCACCCAGTCCCGTCCCCCTGCCACAGCAGGATCCCCTAGATCCAGTCGCACAGGAACAGTCCAGGTGGGTTTGAAACGTCTCCAGAGAAGGAGACTCCACAGCCCCCCCGGGCAGCCCCCGCCAGTTGTTATGAAAGGAAATATAAATAAATACACTTTATATAGTTCAAAACCAGACATTCTGCTTTCCGTAAATCACGTTGCTGGGCAGTAATAGGTCTTGGAAGTGCAGTTCTGCAGCTGTGACCTCAAGTGTCTTTTTCCAATCAAGACACCAACTTCAGAAGCTGTTTCGTAGGGCTGGTTAAAACGTATTTCAGGGGTTTGTTGAGCTCTGTGTTTAAGCAGCTTGTCGTCCTGTTTATGCAGTGTTGCAGTGGCAGAAGGTGCTGTGCCAATGGCAGTGTGGCAACGAACCCAGGACTCGCTCCCTCTCTGAACCAAGGCCTTGCCGCCGGGCTCCTCCGCGCAGTGCCGAGCGCCTCCTCAGAGCACACACTACCCATGGTGCACATCCTGCCGGTGCTCGGCTCTGCCTGCCAGGCAGACTTGCGCGTCCCTTCCAAGCCCTAACGTTCTGTGATCCTGTGACTAGACCTCTACTCGTTTTAGCCCGTCGGAGGATTTTCATTCACGCAGAAGCCTCATTTGGCTTGGGGTTCTGCTCGGGGTAGAGTCCCAAGAGACATCATCTTATGCTGTGGAGTCAGAGAATCACAGGACACTAGGGACTGGAAGGGACCTCGGAACACCATCCAGTCCAGTTCCCCCACCACAGCAGGATCCCCTAGATCAGGTCACACAGGAACGTGTCCAGGCGCGTTTTAAACGTCTGCAGAGAAGGAGACTCCACGACCCCCCCCGGGCAGCCCCTGCCAGGGCTCTGTCACTATTTTACTTCTTTCCCACAAGGTGAAGCGCAGACAGAAACTCTAACAGAACCAAAATGAGAACAGTAACAGAAGAGAGGTCAGAACAGGCCTGGCCACGTTCCTGTGCGACTGGATCTAGGTGGACACAATAGTCCAGATGTGGTCTCACTAGGGCAGAGCAGAGGGGGAGAATAACCACCCCCCTTCAATGACCTTTCGAGGTCCCTTCCAATCCCTAACTGGGGATTCCAATCCCTCTTTCACTGATTCCATGATCCTGTTGTGATGGGGAGGGATTGGACTGGATGATCTTTCGAGGTCGCTTCCAGTCCCTGATGCTCTGAGATGACAGTGATCCACATGATTTCCCTGTCTTTGTCCTTGTCCGGGCACGTGCCAGCGCAAGATATGGGATTAGCCCGAATCGCCTCTACCTGGGCTGCCGAGCCAGCTCCGAGTAAGGGATGCTTGGCATCTCCTTGCGCCCCGTTTTGATCCCTCCCCTGGCCCGGCCACGCGAGAATGAGCAGAAGCGCCTTTCCTCCCCCCGGCCCGGCACTTCAAAAGGAACTACGAAAATAGCAGCTGCAG
>VXBP01000375.1:268185-524865 GCA_013400115.1 Rhinopomastus cyanomelas
TTTTGAGGTCCCTTCCAGTCCCTAGTGCTCTGTGGTTCTGTGACTGGATGATGTTCTGAGGTCCCTTCCAGTCCCTGATGCTCTGTGGTTCTGTAACTGGATGATCTTTCCAGGTCCCTTCCAGTCCCTAGTGCTCTGTGGTTCTGTGAGGTTGGAGTTAGTACTGGAGATGCTCTACTGCACCCAGGTAACGTACGTCTGCACTGACCCGTGTTTTACAGAGAGACCTAAAGGCTACACAACCACAATGAGGGTAGTTTGGAACTCAGTCTAATCAGACTGATGATTAAAAAGCTCGTGAGTTCATTCTGCAAGCTGTGTGCCACGGAGGAAGTTCCCCAGGTGCTTTGTACGTTCAGGACCTCTCTCGTGGGTGCAGACAAAAGCAGAGGGCCCAGTGCAGCGTTTCCCCTTCCCTCCCCGTAACCTGCGAGCGTGTCTGCAATGGATGTTTAATTTGGACTATTGCATAGATTTCAAAAAGAACCTCCACGACTGTCACAGTCATCCCTGGCATGGTGATGAAATAAGAAACAGAGCTGGGGCTCGATCAGCCTGAATCCCATTCTGATCCTAAATCACTTTGGCACTTGCCAACACCTAGCTGATGAAACACTCAGTTTAACCCTCGAATGTGTAGAACAAAATACACGTGTGCAGAGGGACAGAGGCAAAACCTGAGTGCACTGCCCGCGAGCACGCTGAACGCGAGCGCGTGGCTATTTCATTCTGCAGCATCAGCATCTGCCTGGAGTTTTCACAGAATCACAGAGCAGCAGGGATTGGAAGGGACCTTCAAAGATCATCCAGTGCAGTCCCCCTGCCAGAGCAGGATCCCCTAGATCCAGTTGCACGCACACACATGAAATGATTGGTCCACTTTAGCTCCCAGCACGTGACTTTTGTGTGTATAACCCTAAGCATCAAATATTTTCTAAGATTCAAGTTTACAGCACCCTCATTCTGAGAAAGATTTGACTCTGACCCTGCTGTGGCTGGAGGAGGCTGAGGGAGCTGGGGCTCTTGAGCTTGGAAGAAAGGAGACTGAGGGGGGACCCCATTAATGTCTATCAATATGTGAGCTGTCAGGAGGATGGAGCCAGGCTCTGCTCAGGGGCATCTAGTGATAGGACAAGGTGTGAGCTGGAACAGAGGAGTGTGTGAGAAGGACACACCCATCAGTGTGAGAAGGACCTTCTTCCCAGTGAGGGTGACAGAGCCCTGGCAGGGCCTGCCCAGGGGGGTTGTGGAGTCTCCTTCTCTGGAGACGTTTCAAACCCACCTGGCCATGTTCCTGTGCGGCTGGATCTAGGGGATCCTGCTGTGGAGGGGGAATTGGACTGGGTGATCTTTCGAGGTCCCTTCCAATCCCTCATGTTCTGTGATTCTTGATCGTTTTAATGTAGCATGACGTCTTGTCTCAAGGAAAAAGCCGTGAATTAATTGGACGTCATGCTCCTCAGACACTACAAGTCCAATTAATTACAGACTGCTTGTAGCAGCCTGATTCATTCATTTGGAAGCAAAGAAAACAAGGAGCATTTGTATGAAAAACACCAGCAGAAAGAATTTGGGCCACGAGTCATTCCATACATTCCTTCCAGCTACAGCCAGTCCCTGCTGGGAAAGGTGCCATGTGGAATCAACAGTGACAACAAATTATATTGTCTGGAGAACATCTGTTTCCGACTCCCACACTGATACTACAGGTTGGCTACTTTTGATTTAGCCTCCACAGGCTGCCTGACCGCAGAGGAACTGGAAATTACTGGTAGATTCAACTTTTATTATTGGAACACAGGAAAACTTTATCATCGTGCTGGGAAGTTCTGTCTCTTTTGAAATATTGGGAACGTGAGATTAGCACAGAGAGCCACATGCGATGGTTCTTAGCAAGGGGAAGGCAGCGCCTCCCCATCGTGTCCATGGGTACATGTGGGTGTGCAAAGCTGAGGTGAACATCTCAACGTGGGGCAGTGCTTTTGTTTTTAAATGCAAGGACTGATGGTCAGGGGTTGGGTGGAGAAGCAGGTCAGTGGTGGGGTTTACTTTTGATAAAACAGTGGCACTGCACAAAAGGATTGGATCCTCCCAGTCTGGGCTCGGTACAGAACCACTATCACAGAGTCACTCTGGTTGGAAAAGACCCCTGGGCTCATCGAGTCCGACCATCTATGGCAGGTGGACGGGACTGGATGATCTTCCGAGGTCCCTTCCAATCCCTAGCGTTCTGAGAGTCTTAATAGGTACCATGTGCCAGTTTGATAAAGCTCCAACTCCTGATCCGTAAATACACCAGCCAGTGCTGGCACAAGCTACTGCAAACTATTCTCTTCTACATGGAAAGAGGAAGAAACTCCACTTAAGCCTCTGTTAACACTGATTAGAGCCAGTCTGATAGAGCTCCAACTCCTGTTCTGTAAATACACCAGCCAGTGCTGGCATAAACTACTGTAAACTATCCTCTTTCACATAGAAAGAGGGAGAAACTCCACTTAAACCTCTGCTAACACTAATTAGAGTTGCCAGCATGCAAGGGAATCAAAGGCAAAACATGTGGAGCCCCCACTGAAGCCAACAGGAGAGGGAGATGCCTTAAAGGAGAAGCACGCAAATGGAAACCGTAAGCTCTTCAACATTAGAATTACAGAACTGCAGACCAGTAGGGATTGGAAGGGACCTCGAGAGATCAACTAGTCCAACCCCCCTGCCACAGCAGGATCCCCTGGAAACGAGCTAGCCGTGTAAACACTGACTTTGAGGTCCTGTCCTTCCTACAGGGAACACCCCCTCTGAAAGTCTGGTCTCCCTGGACCGCCTGGAGGTTCGTGCTCAGCCAGAAGACAGCCTGTCCTTGGCCACCGTTACAGAGTGAAAGCCACCTTGTGAATGAGAGGTCAGAAGCAAATAATTGCCCTGAGTTTATTTCTACTCGATGTTTGAATGTTTATTGTTGCCATTGTTAGTTGTTCTATTGTTTGTTCACTGTTATCACAAGCAAGGACCATTGTTTTCCAAGCCATGCATCAGAAAGACAGCTTTTTGGTGCTGCTCCCTGCAGCACTTTTGGATGTTTCCAAGTCTAAAAGGCCGGGTAGAACGTTATTAATATGGCAAATATTCCAAACAGATTCTAGGTCTCGGCCTCCGACGCAGAAAATTGCCTGATCTCATTTTTCATGCTAAGTCGGACGAGCCTTTGCGCGTAGCTTCCTTTCTAGCTCCCTGTGTCCCCTCCACGTCTTGATCGATGGACTGTCAGCCGTCAGTGACTGCGGAGTGGTTACAAAGCAAGCTGAAACTGTTTTGTGTCGTTGTGACTTGGGTGTGAGCTACGCATTAGTCTCAGCTTCTGCCTGCTCACTGGATGATCTGCACCACCTCCTATGTAATGGCTGTGGCACTAACACTGCTCCCAGGAAAGAGAAAGGAAAAGAGAGGGAACTAGTGGCAAAAGGGCTTTTAGAAATAACATGTGGAAAGTTAAACGTGAAAACGTGGCACGAGCAGCTTTACAGAGCAGAACAGGCAGCTGGAGAGAAACTGGAAGATCACAGAGCATTAGGGAGTGGAAGGGACCTTGAAAGATCACCCCTGCCACAGCAGGATCCCCTAGACCAAGTCACACAGGAACATGGCCAGGTGGGTTTTAAACACCTCTGGAGAAGGAGACTCCACAACCTCCCTGGGCAGCCTGTTCCAGGGCTCTGTCACCCTCACCGTGAAGTAGTTCCTTCTGATATGCTCTGTTCCAGCCCACACCCATTGCCCCTTGTCCTGTCACTAGGTGACACTGAGAAGAGCTGTTCAGACAAAATGCTCATTGCCTTTTTCTGCTGTTAAGCAGCCCATCTCTGAGCCCATAAGAGCCACCTGATACCCAAAATGACTGCAGGCAAGGCAGTCTTGTTCAGCTCTCTATTAGCAGGGCTAGGCAGCTGTAGGGACTGCAGTTCATTTGCTTGTACTGGGAATTCTGGCCATAGGGTGAAGACCTGGCCGTGGGGTGAAGACAAGGTTTGTTTCCATCACTCTATTACCCTTTCCTCCCCACACCTTGGAGGGGGATGAAGTAGATTGGAGTATGACTAGGCAACCCTGTCTCCACCTCCCTGAAAGTGCTGGATTAGCCCTCAAACTAAACAAGTAGTGGTGCAAGCTGCCTCTGGAGCGATGAGGAGTTATGACTCAGCACCACCAGTCACTCTGCTGTTACTCAGGGCAAACTGAGAGGCTGCAGTAAGTATTCCCCCAATAAACACCAAAAGGGATCCAGGTGAAACAAAGAGATCAGATCGCGCTGACTGTTTACACCAGACTAAAGATCCAATTCTTCATTGCATCCAGTGTCACTTAGCCAGGGCGATGTTTCCTGTATTCAGCAAACATGCCAGTAAAGGAATTTCCTTGGCACAGAGACAACGTGGAAGTGTCCTTTGACAAAATCAGTTAATACCCACAGAACTCATGAGCTAGCTGTAACCATTTCCTATGCTATGGAAAGAACACTTGAATAAGGTTAATCAAGACATTTCACCCTCCCAACCTCCCCCCTCCCCATCTATTTCTGGATGTCTTCTTTTGTTCACCCTTTGCTAATTATAGTGGCCTTGCTTAGGTGATATTTATAGTCTTAAAAGAGTTGCCTGACTTTCAGAACACTTTATTCATATATATTTCCTGTGTTTATTGTTGACTTATTTTTTAAATTAAATTTACTTGATCCAAGATTTTATTTAGCAACAACTATCAAAGTAACTTCTCTTTCAACAAATGCAGGAGCTGTATTTAGATGCAAAAGGCATATTTCTATTTCTGATATTCTGAAAACAGGTTTGGGTTTTCTTTCCCTCTCCCAAGTGGTGGCTCTGAGAGATGATTCTAGAACTGGACACAACAAAACGTCTTTTTTCACCACAATATCATTATTTGGTAGGTTATTGTACCAATTTATCTAATTTTTTTTATGACTGGGGTCTTTCCAAGACACAGTGTTAAGTATTTGTTTGCTCAGATGCCCCAATATTTACATGACCACCTATAATGACCGGTTACACAAGCAGAAAATGGACACTGAAGGATGTAAATACTGCACTGGATTTTATATCCCTCTCAGTTATCCCTAATTCCTTCTTAAATCTGCTGTTTAATTCTTCTCTAGTTGCTCTACTAATGTTCACAGAGTCATAGAACATTAGGGATTGGAAGGGACCTCCAAAGATCATCCAGTCCAATCCCCCTGCTAGTGCAGGATCCCCTAGGTACTAACAACTTCCAGTCAAAGCAGCAAATAGAATCACAGAATCATTCAGGGTGGAAAAGACCCTTGGGATCCTCTAGTCCAACCACCAACCCCACTCTTCAAGTTCACCCCTCAACCAGATTCCCCCAACACCACATCCAAGTGACTTTTAAACTCATCCAGGAAGGAGCTTGGTGCACATCTTTCAAGCCTACTGAAAGCAGAGCCCTTTCACACAGAGGAGTAAGTCTGAGGGAAGGAAGAAGGAATGTGCATGTGAGGTGTATGTGCAGCCCATGACAGAGCTGCTCCTTTAGGGTTTGTTCCCAGAGTTCTCCACAGGTGCCCCACGCTGGGCACAGACGCTTGTCTTGACAGGACCCTGTGGGCACAGGTGGGCCCTGACAGCCCTGACGAGCCTCCCTGGCCTCCGCCCAGACGGCCATTCAAGCTCCAGCCTAGGTCCTGCCCGGCTCTCCCTGGGCTGCCTCACAGGTAAGGTTTCTTGACTGCTTTGTGTGCCCTTGCTTTGACCCTTCAGACCTTACTGTGCCCCTTCAGGCCTCCCCTCGTTCCTTCGGACCCTGATGTGTCCCTTCAGGCCCCCCCTCGTTCCTCTGGGCCCTGATGTGCCCCTTCAGGCCTCCCCTCTTTCCTTTGGACCCTGATGTGCCCCTTCAGGCCTCCCCTCTTTCCTCCGGACCCTGATGTGCCCCTTCAGGCCTCCCCTCGTTCCTCCGGGCCCTGATGTGCCCCTTCAGGCCTCCCCTCTTTCCTTTGGACCCTGATGTGTCCCTTCAGGCCTCCCCTCTNTGCAGGATCCCCTAGGTACTAACAACTTCCAGTCAAAGCAGCAAATAGAATCACAGAATCATTCAGGGTGGAAAAGACCCTTGGGATCCTCTAGTCCAACCACCAACCCCACTCTTCAAGTTCACCCCTCAACCAGATTCCCCCAACACCACATCCAAGTGACTTTTAAACTCATCCAGGAAGGAGCTTGGTGCACATCTTTCAAGCCTACTGAAAGCAGAGCCCTTTCACACAGAGGAGTAAGTCTGAGGGAAGGAAGAAGGAATGTGCATGTGAGGTGTATGTGCAGCCCATGACAGAGCTGCTCCTTTAGGGTTTGTTCCCAGAGTTCTCCACAGGTGCCCCACGCTGGGCACAGACGCTTGTCTTGACAGGACCCTGTGGGCACAGGTGGGCCCTGACAGCCCTGACGAGCCTCCCTGGCCTCCGCCCAGACGGCCATTCAAGCTCCAGCCTAGGTCCTGCCCGGCTCTCCCTGGGCTGCCTCACAGGTAAGGTTTCTTGACTGCTTTGTGTGCCCTTGCTTTGACCCTTCAGACCTTACTGTGCCCCTTCAGGCCTCCCCTCGTTCCTTCGGGCCCTGCTGTACCCCTTCAGGCCTCCCCTCGTTCCTTCGGACCCTGATGTGTCCCTTCAGGCCTCCCCTCGTTCCTCTGGGCCCTGATGTGCCCCTTCAGGCCTCCCCTCTTTCCTTTGGACCCTGATGTGCCCCTTCAGGCCTCCCCTCTTTCCTTTGGACCCTGATGTGTCCCTTCAGGCCTCCCCTCTTTCCTTCGGACCCTGATGTGTCCCTTCAGGCCTCCCCTCTTTCCTTCGGGCCCTGCTGTGCCCCTTCAGGCCTCCCCTCGTTCCTTTGGACCCTGATGTGTCCCTTCAGGCCTCCCCTCTTTCCTTTGGACCCTGATGTGTCCCTTCAGGCCTCCCCTCTTTCCTTCGGGCCCTGCTGTGCCCCTTCAGGCCTCCCCTCGTTCCTTTGGGCCCTGATGTGCCCCTTCAGGCCTCCCCTCTTTCCTTTGGACCCTGATGTGCCCCTTCAGGCCTCCCCTCTTTCCTTTGGACCCTGATGTGTCCCTTCAGGCCTCCCCTCTTTCCTTCGGGCCCTGATGTGTCCCTTCAGGCCTCCCCTCTTTCCTTCGGACCCTGATGTGTCCCTTCAGGCCTCCCCTCTTTCCTTTGGGCCCTGATGTGCCCCTTCAGGCCTCCCCTCTTTCCTTTGGACCCTGATGTGTCCCTTCAGGCCTCCCCTCTTTCCTTTGGACCCTGATGTGTCCCTTCAGGCCTCCCCTCTTTCCTTCGGACCCTGATGTGTCCCTTCAGGCCTCCCCTCTTTCCTTTGGACCCTGATGTGTCCCTTCAGGCCTCCCCTCGTTCCTTTGGACCCTGATGTGTCCCTTCAGGCCACCCCTCGTTCCTTCGGACCCTGAGACTCAGCCGATGAAGGCCCTTGTTCGCTCAGGGTAAGACTGTGCTGTTTTATATTCAGAGCTGAGGTGGGACTTGGTAATGAAGAGGTTTCTTATTTAGAAAAATCATGAAATAAAGGCTGTCCTAAAGACAGTCAGGTCAGGTTTCAGCTTGCTGCTAACTGAAGGAAAAGTGGGAGGGTTTCAGTTGCTCCTCGATATGTTGCTGTTCGGAGAGGCCTGTACTCGGGCCTGCACTCAGTTAATGGAGGGCCAGGCTTTGGGCCTGACGTTGAGTCATAGAATCACAGAATCATTCTGGCTGGAAAAGACCCCTGGGATCATTGAGTCTGACTCTCAACCCTGCTCCACAAGTTCTCCCCTAAAGCAGATCCTCCAACACCACATCTGAGTGAATTTTAAACTCATCCAGGGATGGGGACTCAACCCGCACCCTGGGCAGCCCAGTCCAAGGCCTGGCCATTCTCTGTGCCAGAAGATTAGTGCTGAGCAAGTTGTTTAGAAAGGCTGCAAAATTACCTGCCCACAGTCTGAAATACAGCATTCAGTCACATCCTTGGTTCAGAGGATAGCTGCTAGAAGATCATGAAGTCTGCCCTGGTGAGACCACAGCTGAGGTCTTGTGCCCAGTTCTGGGCCCCTTAGTCCCAGAAGGTTAGCTGGAGAGAGCCCAGCCCAGAGCCACAGAGATGATGGAGGGAGGGGAGCATCTCCCTGCTGAGGGAGTTGGGGCTCTTGAGCTGGGAGAAAAGGAGCCTGAGGGGTGACCTCATGAACATTGATAAATATGTGAAGGGTGGGTGTCAGGAGGATGGAGCCAGGCTCTGCTCAGGGGCATCTAGTGATAGGACAAGGGGCACTGGGTGTGAGCTGGAACACAGCAGGTTCCATTTAAATATGAGCAGGACCTTCTTCCCAGTGAGGGTGACAGAGCCCTGGCAGGGGCTGCCGAGGGGTGTTGTGGAGTCTCCTTGTCTGGAGACGTTTAAAACCTGCCTGGCCATGTGTCTGTGCAACTGGATCTTGGGGATTCTGCTGTGGCGAGGGGTTGGACTGGATGATCTTTCGAAGTCCCTTCCAATCCCTGATGTTCTGTGATTCTGTGTTTCCCTACAAGGTTTGGCTATGTGGCAGGTAGAATTCATTAAAGCTTTTCTGCTGAACTTTCTTTCTATAGCAATTATTTTACTCTTTGTGAAATTATTTTGATGATGGTAAAGAGAAGAATTATTTGCTTATCTAAAAGAAGCGCTTTTGCCCTTTCCCCACTTTTTTAAATCTTTGAGAAATACTTGGTTTGGTCTGGCTCAAGAGGATCTGGATCTAAACATCGACTGCTACCCCTGACAACACATTAACTAATCTGATTACTGATACCCTGGATCTCAGTTTCTGGCAGCTTACCTGTTTGAAAGAACATTGCAGAAGTTTTATTTCGTCAGCTCTGCTGGTTACATTTCCTGTCCTGATAAAAGCTACTACAAAGTCCAAAAGCACTTTGAGTTATCAAATTGCCTTTGATTACTTAAGACTAAATCATGTATCAACCTTTTGTCATCCCAAAGAACTTTTAAGATATTCTTCTGCTGATTTAAAAACCCCACAAACCTCCCCAAAAACCCCCTCTGAACAAACCATAAGGTTTTTTCCTGTTCTATGTTAATTCTGCTTAATAATTTGATTTCTGTACTGGGATTCCTTATTTCTTAATAATTATGTAGTGATTGAAATTTGAATTGAAGGCTGATTGAGTGTTATATGACTGTAGCTGAATACATGGATGAGAGCTCCAACACAGGAAGTCTCACCTCAATATGCGGAAAAGCTTCTTTACAGTCAGGGTTATTAAGTATTGGAACCAGTTGCCAAGGGAGGTTGTGAGTCCACTTCTTGGACATGTTTAAGAGCCATCCTGATGTGTTTTTGTGTAGCTGATTTAGGCTTTTTAGGTGCTTTGTTTTTCAGTAAACTGCAGCCTGTTTAGTGGGAGGGTTGGACCCAATGGCCTTTGAAGGCTCCTTCCCAACGTTAGTAATCTCTACACATTTTACAAAAGAGTTTAGGAGACTCCAAAGTTCTACTAATCCTCTTCACGCTAAGTTTGCACTGATCACAGAATCACAGAGCTTTAGGGATTGGAAGGGACCTCGGAAGATCATCCAGTCCAAACTCCCTGCCACAGCAGGATCACCTAGACCCATTTGCACAGGAACATGGCCAGGTGGGTTTGAAACATCTCCAGAGAAGGAGACTCCACAGCCCCCCATGGCAGCCCCTGCCAGGGCTCCATATAGTTGTGCTTACGGGGAACACGCAGTTAAAATCCGAGCTGCTGTTCATTTGTTAGCTGCCAATCCACCTGTGTTACCATGTGCACTCTTCTGGTGATATAGGCTTAAGCCTGTTTTTTGAAGCCCACAGTTGCAGCCGGTGTTAGCACAGACAAATCTATAGCTCTAGCAAGAGCTCTGCCCCAGCACCGATGCGCTCCGACATCAATGAACAGCCTAAACTCACAGGCTCAGTAAACAGCTCTAGGATGAGCTTCTCTAACGTGAAGGGCACTGGCTTTCCTGAAATCATTCACTAAGTGGGTATGTGCTCACACAGTACTTTGACCTGTGATATCCTCGGTAAAATGGCCAAATAAGACAGGGTAATATTTTGTGAGTCATAAGTCCTTTAGTGCCTTCCTCGTAGCTATCAACACTGAGCTAGTTCTCAGACCCTCACACAGGAGAGAGCATCCTGCGGAGTGTCCCGCAGTTCATTCTGTCCCAAGCAGAGGCTCCTTTTTACGTGCTCGTGAATACCTAGCTTTGGAAGCAGTTGTTGCATTTTCCCTGATGAGGAAAGACTGGTCCAACGGAACTGTCTGCTTCCTTTGTTGGGGCCAGGCAGCCTTTGGACTCTAGACACTCTTGCGATATTTTCTTCTTCGCTTTACACAAAGACCTTTCACCTGATAATGACAGCTGGCCGCAAATCCAGCATCCCCAGGAGATTCCTGTGTTTTCTTAGTTGAGGATAAGATGGATATATCATACTCTTACATTTACTGAGCCTTCTGCAACCCCTGAACTGAAAAGAAAGGCCTTCTTTGCTGATAGCATCATCCTGAGTGTACTGTGAGGTTATCTCCACATCCTCGCATCGCCTGTGCATAAAGAACTATGCAAAGCAGATGTCATTAAGGGTAAGCAGGTGATAGGTGGTGTCAAACCCCAGGTGTCACAGTGCAGTTACCGACTACAAAGTGCTCTGTCTGTGGTGAGGGGATTGGACTAGATGATCTTTTGAGTTCCCTTCTGATCCCTAATGTTCTGTGGTTTAGCACAACAGTTTCTCTCCTTCCCTCTGCATTTAAAATATATCATATATTTAGATGTTAGCTTGATCTAACTTTGTTTTCCCCTCCTCTACAGGTATTTGTATTCTGTGGAGTGATCTGAAAGAGCTGCTTTTGCTGCCTTCATCAGAAGGATCTGAAACCACGGACAGACAGAAGAGAGCTGTCTTCAGTAAAGGTCTGGAAACCCTTTGTCTGATTCTGATTCTCCTCTCTCTGTTGCAAAGAGATGCAAAAAGATGGGGTTACCTGGTGCTGGCAACTGGTGTGGAGTCTGATCTAAGTGTGTTTTGAGCACCTCGCCTTTCTCGAAACGGAGAGTTTGAAGTTCTTGGGATTGTGTGTGATCTGTTCCCTAGATGTTGGAAACAGATGGCTTTCCTGGTGTGTTGTTCTTGCTCTGGTGTGCCGTGTAGGTCAGCTGATCTTGTCCCATTGAAAAGCAAATCGTCTGGATATGCCAGAAGGGATGAAACTCGGGCTGGAAAATGCCCTTGGGATCATAGAGTCCAAGCAGTGGTGTCCCCCAGGGCTCAGTGCTGGGGCCACTCCTGTTCAACACCCTTCTCAATGATCTTGATGAGGGGATTGAGTGCACCCTCAGTAAGTCTGCGGACGACACCAAGTTGGGAGGGAGCATCGATGTGCTGGAGGGTAGTGAGGCCGCACAGAGGGACCTTGACAGCCTGTGTTGATATCAGGGCTGAGGATAACTGTCTGCCTTTCAGTAGAGCTGAGTGTGGGGTCCTGCATTTTGATCACAACAATCCCCCGCAGCGCTGCAGCCTGGGGGCAGGATGGCTGGAGAGGGACCTGGGGGTTCTCGTTGGCAGGAGGCTGAATATGACTCAGCAGTGCGCCAAAAACTCCAAGTTTCTAAAATGCTACAAAACCTAAGATGAAGCCAATGCCACCTAGACCTGCGGTGAAAGCCACAGCTCTCGCCAAGGTTGTTGACAGTTTTCAAAGTCTGAGTGACTTTTAGTGCTGTTACTCCTGACAAAAGTAATCCTCATGCGTGGGCAGGATGATCTGATCCCTGATATTTAGGATGTAGTCTGTTAGAAACATAAAGTTTGCGTTTCTAACAATTTAAATTGAATTTATGATGACATATTTGTTATTATCATGGTTTATTATTTGTAATAAACTATAAGCAAGGCTTCTAGTTGATTATAAAAAGGTAAACAGCTTAGCAAAGGTGTGACTGTCTTTTCCTCTCTTTAATCCACTTTTTTCCCCACTGAGTAAACATCATCCCTTCAGGAGATCCTGCTGTGGCAGGGGGATTGGACTGGATGATCTTTCCAGGTCCCTTCCAATCCCTAATGGTTCTGTGATTCTTTCTCTTTCATGTAGACTGTTTTTTGGTTTTTTTTTTTTAACAGCTCCTACACCTGTTCTCATGAAAAGCTGAGAGGAGCTGGAGTTGCACACACAACCTGTGCAGCTTGCTTTTCTGTAGTCAGGCTTTCTTTCACGTGTCTGCGTCATGTCTGCATCAAATCCCGTCGCGGCAAGCATCCTAGTCACAGCGTTTTAACGGGATCTCCCTTCCGTGCTCTTGATTCGTGTAGATTCAATTTGCTGTGAACTTCTAGAGTGACTGACTGTAGTGTTTGGGTATTGGAGTAAATCTGGTTTGGCAGTAGTCAGCAAGAATTACAGGTAGTCACAGAAACGCACAGATTTCAGCAGCAAGTTATTGTGGTGGAAACATCTCTGTGTAGTGGGCAGAGATTCAGCAATTATCAGTATAATGAGTTGAGTCTCCTTCTCTGAACATTTAAAACCCACCTGGATATGTCCCTGTGTGAGTGGATCTAGGGGCTGCTGCTGTGGTGGGGGGATTGGACTGGATGATCTTTCGAGGCCCTTCTAATCCCTAATGTGCTGTGATTCTGTGAGACTGGGATGTGGTCTGAGTTGATTGTGTTGAGGGTTTTTTGAAACAGAGGACCTTTCAGAGAATCACAGCACATTAGGGATTGGAAGGGACCTTTGATTCATCCCAGAGCTAATTTCTGTGTTAAGAGTGTGATCACAGACTGTAGTTTGTCTCTGTTGCCTGATTCCAAGTACCTGGATTAAAATTTCAGACCTGACCACCACAGAACACAAAATTGCCTTAACAAAGGGTCCATGAAATGTTAAGTGGGAGAATTTCTGGCCATCAGAGAGCTTGCATGAAAAATGTTGAGAAAATTAAGAGCCTAAAGGTCATCCTAGCCAGCCTAGATGAAAGAAATCCCCCATCTGTCAGTAATGATGAGAACCAAAACAGAGTCCTTAAGGTATCGTCTTCCTCCATGCTTTCTGTTCTGTGTACACCTTGCTTAGGATTCAGCTTTCGTGCTTAACTGCACACATAGGAATACACCAAATACACCGAGTAACATCCCCGTGGGAAAATGAAGAGTTCATGTTTGGGCTTGTATATGGAGCATGCAGAATCATTCCGGTTGGAAAAGACCCCAGGGTCATCGAGTCCGACCATCAGTGCTGCTCTACAGGTTCACCCCTAAAACAGGTCCCACAACACCACAACTAAGTGACTTTTACACTCATCCAGGGCTGGGGACTCAACCCCCACCCTGGCCAGCCCAGTCCAGGGCCTGACCAGTCTCTCCAGGAAGAATCTCTTCCTGATGGCCAGTCTGACCCTCCCCTGTTGGAGCTTGAAGCCCTTCCCTCTGCTTCTGTCACTAATGACCTGTGAGCAGAGCCCAGCACCAGCATCTTTGCAGGGTCCTTTCAGAGAGCTGTAGGGAGCGATGCGGTCTCCCCTCAGCCTCCTCTTCCTCAAACCAAACAGCCCCAACTCTCTCCATCACTCCTCATCAGACTGATTCTCCAGCCCCTTCCCCAGCTTCATTGCCCTCCTTTGCACTTGCTCACACACAATGGCTCTCCTTGTACTGGAGTGCCTCAAGCTGGACCCAGTACTCAAGGTGCACCCTCCCCAGAGCCGAGTCCAGGGGGACAAGCACCTCTCTACAAGCAGGGACAGACGGAAGTGACACTCCCCTCTATGTTCAGTTAGCTACCAAAGCAATTACACAGATGAATGCAGAAAGGTGTCACAGGTGTGGTTACAACTCTGAGTATGGGCCTGGCAGCGAGCAGTACTGACAAAGGAGGAGCAAACTTCATGTGAGAGTCTGTGGACACTAGTAAGAGTTATGACAAATGGTAAATGCAGGAGAGCTGAACTGAAACTCTACGCTCTCTGCTACAGCAGGCCGAGGCAGAAGTCAGCTCAAGGTTTCTCCTCGTGAGCCTGTGTACGTGAAGCCAACTAATGTAAGAACCAGGTGCTTTGGGAAAAGGAAAAGATAAACCATACTTTCTTGATTAAGTCCAACGTTGTAACCAGAGGTGGTTACTTTCTTGATCAAATGATAACGTGATATAAGACTGTCACCTACCTTAAGTTCTCTGAAAAAGATGCTACTCCTAGCCCACTCGACAATGGAGAAGAGGGTTTGGTCGGCCATTTTGCACATAAGTCCAAATGTGTTGAGCTTCTCGTGCTTGCTTCTGTTGGCTTGCTCTTGCTGCAAGTAGGCCATGATTTTAGCTTGCACTTGTGGCTCATCTGGCTCACACTTCAGGAGTTCCAATATCAGATGTGGAATGCTCGCTGGTGAGCTCGTTTGATAACCATCCATGTATGAGTAACCCATTATTGACTCTGGTGAACTAGTGTAAGGGTCAGGGTACTCAGACTTGATAGCGCGGCTTGGAAAGTGGCCATAGGTCTGGTAACCTTGCAAACTGCCGTGGGGCGGCATCGTCATGCTAATCGGAGAGGTTACGAAGGGACTGCGGTCATAGTCTGTAGGAGGCAAGGCGGTGTGGTTCAGAGGTAGGCCCTTGGAGGCAGAGTGGATGTTCTGGATCGCAGAGGATATTGTCAGGTCAGTGGGCATCGCCTGGATCACCTGAGTCATGGCTTCCAGTTTGAGTCCGTTTGCTCGGATAAGAGCTTTCTTCTGCTGCTTCAGCGCCCTGTCTCTCTTGTACATTGGTCCGAACTTGTTTCGACCGCCACGCATTCGGTCGGCTCGTACAGCTGTCGGGGGAGAGGAGGATGTAAATCAGAATTAAGACTTGGAATCAATGCTCCGTAATGAAACACACAGTAGAGTACGGCAGAAATGTACAACCTAAGTCCTTTTCTTCCCACAAATTTTGCTCCTTATTTTGACTTACCAAATGTCACTCTTTTTGAGTAATTCAAATACCACATTTAATTTACCAGTATATCCCAAGTAGAGCAGTAATTTGAATACCACATTACTAACATAGATGGGCTTCTTTTTACGTTGATTAGGACACAGGGACGAACACAGTGGTCAGCTACAGGATTTTCACACCTGCTATGGGGCCGTGTGGAGATCTCAATGTATATTTGGGCTTATCTCAAGCTACTATGGCATTAAGAAACAAGGGCTGATGTCCAGAATCTGTCTGAGACGTATCCAGCAGACCACGCTGCCTCATTACAATCAATCCATTACTGCCTTCCATCGCAGCAACACATCGGAAACGTAGATTGTGGGATGTTCAGCGGTCACAAAGGGGAGTGTTTGTCTGGGCAAAAAGGAGCCATTTCCCTTTGATTACCCTGTTCAGGTTGGTGAGCAGGGTTTTCAGGAGGTTTGTAGCTAGCTGAACTAGAGGAGGTGTTGGGAGGTTTCTAGTTAGCCGAACAGCTCTGCAGAAACATTTAGCTGCAGCTGGAGCGCGCAGAGAGAACGCTACCAGCCTGCTGCCTTCCACACGGAAGGTGGAAGTGAAACAGAAACTACGGCACAGTTCTGGCCGGCAATAGCATCTTGTGGTTAGAAATAATCACAATAAATCCACCTCAACAGCTGCCCTGGGAGTCATACTGGTGGTCTGTGCCCCAGCAGTGACTGTCACCGCGGCGTGCGTGTAATGGACTAGCGAGGAGCTCTCACCAAGACCACCTTGCCCAACGGCAATTAGATTGAAAGAGGAACCTTTGACAGCCCGGTGACATGTTGAGACTGCTGAGATTGCTGGAGGTTAAGTTCTTGAGCTTTTTATCTTAGGGATTAGTAGGACATTAAAAATTTATTGTGAACGCTAGGCTCCACATTATCATAAGGACCCTAACGTTTAATGATTTCTTTTTGGTCCGCGGTAATTTGTGAACTAGACTTTCAGGAGATGTGTGTATTGCTACCAGGGAAATACACACAACGTGTCGTAGCTATTTACGGTGACGGCAGCATGTGTCCTTCCCGCTGCTAAACAAAGGAAAAGAGAGTCTGGATGGATGTAAGGAATCCAAAGCACATTCATCTAGAGTTTCTGCAGGCACCTTGTAGTAAAAACGCGGCTGCTAATGCTGCTGTCGAAAGTTGATTTAGAGCAAAATGCCATAAATTAAAACAATTCCATTCCCGTGCTGGTAAACACAATTCACATTAGGGCTGTGCACAGAGTATCCTTTCGGGTACGCTGAAACGAACACCTGAGCAAGCTGGATGAGTTTAAAATGGATGAGATTAAAATGTCTATTTGAATGGAAATTCAGTGAACTGGGATTGCAGAGGAAACATTCTGCTCCTGCATCATCATCAGCAACTGAGAGGAGTTGAAAGTAGTAGACAGACGTATTTTATCCTTATTCTTAACATCCACAATGAGAAAAGGGTTCAAAACACCCTGTTATTAGACTAGATGATCTTTTGAGGTCCCTTCCAGTCCCTAATGTTCTGTGATTCTGTGAAAATGCCCTGTGCTTGTAACATTTGAATTTGGAAGGACGTGCAGTAATTCACAGGACCACAGAACGTTGGGGATTGGAAGGGACCGCGAAAGATCGTCCAGTCCAGGCTGCCCACCGCAGCAGGATCCCCTAGACCAGTACAGGATGCTTAGTGCAGTGCATGGGCACTAGCAAACGCAAGAATAGTGTTGAATCCCCCTGAGTGTGGGAGCTGATTTTCTTTTCATCTGCAGTCACAGCAACAGCTTTCCCTCGCCAGGCTCAGGTGTGATTGTCCTTTATCAGACTCCTCTATATATCCTATAGAAGGCTGGGGTCTTACCCTTTATGGCTCCCCAGTTGATGGTTTCCCTCCTCGACCTGATTTTTCCTGGTTAAGCGTCTAAGGTAAATGACATTTCAATGCAAATATTAAAGGAGTAAGGAATTTAGGAGCTCGTCCTTGGTCGAGCACAAGTGTCATGATACCTGAGTTCTGGTGTGTTATGTACTTGATCTAGGGGATCCCGCTGTGGCGGGGGGATCGGACTGGATGATCTTTCGAGGTCCCTTCCGATCCCTCATGTTCTGTGATTCTGTGATACAGCGAAGCTAGGGTGAGCTGTGTGTGATTCTCAGATCTGATTCAATGCTCATTTTGGCTTATTTCAAAGGGCGTTGTACGCTTCGCATTGTTCTCCGCACACGAGGTGGAAATGACATCAGTGCACTCAAAACCCCTTGTTCTTTCATTTGTAACAGCATCTCAGGTGTAGCGTCCGAAAACATAGGACACAACTTTACGGGTTATGTGGTTCCTTAATCCCAAAGGAAAATGGGGTGACAATCACAGAACATTAGGGATTGGAAGGGACCGCGAAAGATCAGCCAGTCCAATCCCCCTGCCAGAGCACAGGACAGCCTAGACAAATCGCACAGGAAACGCCCTTATTTCATCCCTTTCTTAATCCCAAAGGCAAACTGGATGAGAAACCCCCTTATTTTATCCTTTTCTCTGTTTTCTGCCTTATTGTCACAAAAACATATCAAAACCCCTCACCCTTAGTTAAAACATAAGGAAAATCATCTCCATCTTCACAGCAAGGACTAGTTCTATTTCTAACAAAGACACTTCTTCTGTATTTTATATTTAACCTGAAGAAGGTCCGTTTTAAATGCCGCAGAACTGTTCTACCTAGAGCCATTCCTTTTCTAACAAGGACATTTCTTCTACATTTTATGGTTCGTCTAGAGCAAATCCATGTTAAAAGCTGCAGAACTGTTCTACCTAGCTCCCTTCTTTTTCTAACATGACTATTTCTTATGCATTTTGTGTTTAGTCTGAAGTAAATCCATTTTAAAAGGGGCAAAACTATTCTACCTAGACCCATTCGTTCTGAAGTTCTAAAATGCTGAAATATTACATGACATGTTCTCAGTGACTTAACCTGTACTCATTAGATTCCTTCAAATAGAGGAACAAAGTCTCCTTTCACTGCCATTTCCAAACCACAACACACATGCTGCACTTTAAAATGAAATAGCAGGTAATCACAGAGCATCAGGGATTGGAAGGGACCTCGAAAGACCATCCAGTCCAATCCCGCGGCCACAGCAGCATCCCCTAGACCGAGTCGCACAGGAACATGTAATAACCCACACAATCGTTTCACTTGCACAGTGACTCTCTAGAACAGTTGACAAGACTAGCGAGAGGATGGCTCTTACCTTCCAGTTTCATGCCAACACTGAGACATTTCTGAAACCGGCAGTAAGGGCAGCGTTTCCTCTGCGTCTTGTCGATCTGGCAGTTCTGGTTCTCTATACACGTGTACCTCTTGTTGTTCTGGACCGTTCGCTTAAAGAAGCCCTGCGTGACAGACACAACCAGGAGTTAGCCTGCTTTACCTGAGGAGCACCTCTCAGCTTTTCATTTCGTGGAAGCCCTTGTGCTACCTTCTCCAGACACCCCTCGCTTGAGCACTCATGAACTTAACACAGTTTATTCTAAATTGCAGCGAGGGGCAAACTGCCAGCCTCCGGCAGAGCTTTTCTGGTACTAAGGGCTGTGTTTTACAGACTTGTGTCAAGGCTCAGCAAGACCGGCTGTAGCCTCCTGTGCCCCAAACGGCAGCAGGAGAAATAGTGAGGCCGATCGGTTCCCTGCGCGCTCTTGAATCGCTGCAAAATTATTAAAGCCTTCCTCTTAAAGTTGCTTTACGTGAAATAAGTGGGCACATGCTGCTGCAAGGCTAACAGGAACCCTGAGTACCTCTGGCTACTGCACATCCCAGTGGGACCTCAGAGAACCTAATAAGTGCTCGTTCCTGTCTCATTGATTATTTTTTAATGAAAATATAATGTGCTAAGTTATTTTCTCCATGCAACTAAATATTTTACGTTGCATTGCTCTGGCAAAGGAGCTTCTTTACTTGTTACTTAAGTAACTCTAATGAACTTTAATTTTCCATACTATAAATTCATATAAGGATTTTAAATTCTTCATTATAGTAGAATCACAGTAAATTATTCAAGTAACTCTAAAGAACTTTAATTTTCCATACCATAAATTCATATAAGTATTTTAATTCTTCAGTATAGTAGAACCACAAAGGCAAATTATTTAAGTAACTCTGAAGAATTTTAATTTTCTGTTATTCATATAGGTATTTTATATGAATACTTATCCATATTCATAAATTCATGTAAGTATTTAAATTCTTCAGTATAGTAGAACCACAAAGGCAAATTATTGAAGTAATTCTGAAGAATTTTAATTTTCTATTATTCATATAGGTGTTTTATATGAATACTTATCCATATCCATAAATTCATGTAAGTATTTAAATTCTTCAGTATAGTAGAACCACAAAGGCAAATTATTGAAGTAACTCTGAAGAACTTTAATTTTCCATATAAATATTTAAATTCTTCAGTATAGTAGAACCACTGTACATTATTTAAGTAACTCTTAAGGACTCTAATTTTCCATTCTATAAATTCATATAAGTATTTAAATTCTTCACTGTAATAGAACCACTGTAAATTATTTAAGCAACTCTTAAGAACTCTAATTTTCCATTACATGCAAGTGTTTAAATTCTTCTGTGTACTAGAACCATGCCGGTGCGTTTATCTAACAAGACGATACGTTGCGTTTACGAATACTTGACTCTCAGAACTGATGAATTATTGAAAGCAATACGCTGGCTGCTTGGCTGTGTACGCGGCGAGCTCTGGCAGCCACAGGCTGTGTGAGAGAAGTGCCTGGTCACTACAGGCAGAGAAATGTGCAGCGTGATGTCGGAGGGAATGCGCAGGGCAGTAGCGAAGGGGAAAAAACACAACCTCAAAGTTGCGTTTGGTTTTGCAAAGCTGGTCCGCACTGGGAATACTGGTCCTGCTTTATCCTTCAGGGACAGAAATACTCCTGATGCCTATGAATGGACTAAAATACTTAGGACAGCTGGAAATGAAAGTCGTTCTAGAACGACATCATTTCACGCCAGCAAAATGCCATAAAACTACGGCGCAAACCCCTCCATGTTGTTTCCGTTTGTGCTGATGAGAATTCTTCTAGAGACTTTTGAACGTAAAGCTTTTTCGTGGTTAATGTTTAACGTGTTACAGGAAACACATCAGAAACGAGCCAAACTATCAGCTTTCTTTACTGGGAATTTTTTCTGCTTCTATCTGAAACTTTTGCCTGCTGGACTTGGGATTGTATGAAGTAATTAGTACAGAACCTTGCAGCTTTCACACGTGAGGAGTCCGTAATGGTACCCAGACACTTTATCTCCACAGACTGGACACAGTTCCTCAAGGTCTTCGTCGTAAGAGTAATTCACCATTTTAAACTGAGACACTAGGAAAAAGAGAAAGAGCAGGTCCGATTAGAGTCTGCATGAATAGCTCTTTTTCTGCGACTATTCTGAAGTGAAAGGTCACTTTAACATCACACTACAGATTGGGGAGGGGGGGGAAGTGTTTTAGCTTTTACTTTTAAAACCACAGCTGACACTGAAACACGCAATATTTCATCTGCACGATGCTTATCAAGTGCGACAAAACGCACCAGCTCCTCATGTTTCTCAGGATCACAGAACGTTAGGGACTGGAAGGGACCTCGGAAGATCATCCAGTCCTCTATGTATTTATTTGAAAGAAACCTATCCCTTCATTTATGGAATCACAAACCAAATTAATTCATTTAAGTGTGAAAATTATCAGAGGCAAGCTTTAAGAAAAGCAGAATGAAAAGCTTGTGTCACCTGTGCTTTTAAAGTTACTCCGTTCGTTGCCTTTAAAGTTTTCTTCCACCGTCAGCCTGCAAATATTTACTTAGCGAAACTCGCATCTTACGGACCCGGCGCTTCTGCGGCGCCGTTACACACGCGAGTTACTTACAAAAGCGCCGTGAAACATCGTCGTCCGGTAGCAGGACTGGAGGGAAACCTCCCCGGAGCCGCCTGAAGTTGCTGCGGCTCGGGGGAAGGTAAAAGGAGCCGCGGTCGGGAGCGGATGAGGGAGTAAAGCGAGGGGAATAAGGGCAAGGGTGGGGGGACCGGGCTCCCCCTCAAAGAGCCCACCTGTCCCTGCTGCTTATTCCCAAAAAGACCCCGCAGCCGCCCGACGCAGGGCTGGTGTCTTTCTCGGTCCCTGCTCCGAACCTCCCAGCAGCTCGGCAAGCGCCGCGGCGACTGAGCTCTCTGAGCAAGGCGACAGGGGCACCGCGGGGATGCCCCTCTTTGCCGGTAACCCCACGGCTGCTGCGATTCGGGGGTACCGGACGGTCAGAGTCGGCCCGGGCATCTGGGTGAAGGTTGCGGGAGCTGCGCCCCGGGGAGCTGAGCCCCGGGGAGCTGTCGCGGAGACATCAACCCGCCCACGGGGAAAACGATCCCCGACCGACCTCGGCACGGCCCCGGAATCACCTCCCGCCAGCAGCAGCAGCAGGAGGAGGAGGAGGGCCTGGCCCTCTGCTCCGCTCCCGCGTCTCTACAACGAAGTTCCCCTTCCTCGCAGGAAAAACCAAGCGGGAAGGCAGGGGTTTTCCGAGGGCCGCACCCTGGCAGCGAGGAAGGGGCTCTCTCCCTCCCCGGCACTTCCAAGGCTGCTCCCAGTCCACCCTTCCCCTGCTTCCCAGCAGACTGCCTGGAAAAGATGGGGAAATTTCGAAAGGGCAGCGGGCTCGGGAGTTTCTGCCCTGGGAGGTGCGGTGCGGGTCGGACCGGGCTCCCGGTTCCGAGGCACGGCCCCGCGGTGTCCCACAGCTGGGGTCTCCGCCGCCGCGCTCCGCGTATCGCTGCGGACCGCAGCGGGGCCCCGTCCCGCCCCACAAAGGCATTTCCAGCTTCACCGCAGCTCGGGCATCCCGCTGCCTTCGCGGACCCGCCGCGCCATCGGGGCTCTCTGCCGCGGCCACCTGCGGCCCCCGTTTTGGGGCGGCTTGTGGCCCTCGAGGTGCCCGGATCTCCCCCGCTAAAAACTTCCAGTGACTTTTGTGCGGACCGGGAACGAGAACGAGCCCTACCCCGCCACCTCCCCGGAGCCGGTGTCCCCGAGCGGAGCGTGCGTGCCTTGGGAAATGCTCCCGGCCAGATGCTCGGAGGTTCCCCGGCTTCAGCTGCACATCCCGGCGAGGGCTTTGCTCTGACCCGGTGCCCGCCCGAGCCACGCTGGAAGTCGGCCGGCAGAGCAGGGGCTCAGCGGGGCGGGAGCTGGCAGGGAGCAGCCGTAAAGTTTTCTGGCAGGAGGAAGAGGCGGATTGCCGTGGGGGGAGGTGAGGAGCGAGGGTTCGCGGAAGGGAAGCGCCAAGCCTTTCCCCCCCCTTACCTTGCATGTTTTCCGGCATCTGCCCCTGTTCCCCATTCGACCGGGCGAGTCCCAGGGCCTCCGTCTCCACTTTGGGCAGCATGACAAGCCGGCTGGGGGCTCCGTGTCCGTCCGCGACACCGGCACCTGGACACGGCAGCACAGATTTAGCTGGAGCAAGGGGCGCTCGGCGGACGCTGCCTCTTCCTTCTCCTCCTCCTTCTCTTCCCTCCCTCTGCTCCACGCCAGCCCTCGCCCCGCTGCAGCGCGAGCACCGAGCGGCCCCGGCCGCTGGGAAGCTCCGCCGGGTGCCCGCGGGTGGGGGAGCCGCGGAGGAGAGGTAGTCGGGCTGCCGGCGACGTGGGCGGAGATGAGGACGAGAAGGAAGACCAGGGGGTGCCGAGGAGGAAGGAGGAACCCCGTAGCAGCTCCGGCCGGGGCTCAGCACGGCGGCAGCCCGGCGCCCCGATCCATACGGAGCGGCACAGTGCGCCGGAGCGCTCTGCCGCCGCTGGTGCTGCTGGACAGGGTTCCCACCTCCGTTCCCCTTCTCCCTCCTCCTCCTCCTTCTCCTCCTCCTCCTCCACCTCCTCCCCCCTCTCTTCCCCCCACCACAAGTGCGAAGGTGCCGAGTCTGGACCGCCAGTCCCGCGCCCGCGGGGAGGCGGTCCTGGAGCCCGAGGGCTACGGGGCGTGGGGTCTCGGAGCCAGAGAGGGGCATGACATCGCCCTCGCAGCCAATAAGGCAGAGGCGGGATGAGCAACACCCCCCCGCACTCGCGCACACGCACACACAAACCGCACATACAGAGGATCACGCGTACTCGCCCGGAGCGGTCACCCTCTGCCCGGTTGTGGCAGGGTGGGGTCCGGGCTGCAGCCACCCCTGGGAAGGGCAGGAGCGCCCCAGCGAAGCCCGACGGGTGCCTGTTGGCCAGCGGGCAGCCCCACTCCAGCTCCCTTGGGTATCCTCCCTGCTCGGCCAGCGGCTGCGGCGGGGGCCCCTCGCCTTCCTCCCGGGGGGCCGGGGAGGGGCAGCGGAACCTCCTGAGCTCGGAGAACCCCAGCTATACGGCCGCTGGAGCCCGAGAAAAGCGGGCGGGAGCCGCGCTGAAACTGCTGAACCTATTGTGTACCTTTGCGTCTCCCGTCCCTAAACTTGCGAAATCTCCCGGTGCCGGTGGCATCGTTCGCGCAAAAGCCAGTCCTTGAGCAACAGCCGCCTTTCCCCGGCTCCCGGTGCGGAACGGGGCTCTCGTTCCCAAACAATCGTTTTCTCGCAAGCGGGTGCCTCAGCAGCGGGGACCGGGGGGCGGTGGGATGCCGGGACGGGACGGGTCTGCCCCTCACCCTGCTGCCCTACCCGCCCGAGTGTTCGGGGAAGAGCGATGTTCGCACCTTCAGAAGCTCCGGAGCCCCCCCCTACCCGAGCATCGGCTGCCCGTTCTCTGACACTAAGGAATTCTGTATGTTAAGAGCTGAAAATACTTGGCGGTGAAAATTGCTTCCGATTGAAAGTGAGGCACATGGTGTAGCATTTCACATCGGTTTGGAGCGAGTTTGTGAAAACTGAACCTTGTTGTAACTTGCTAGAGGCACTGGTGCTGGGCGAAGGTGCCCGGCGGTGGGAGCAGCCCTCCACGTGCAGAGCGCGGACTCGGCCGAGCTCTTTCCTGCACAGTTTATACTTCTTCCATCAGCGACTGGAAGAGGGGACCAGTGCTAGATCATTTAGGTTTCAGCGCGTATGCGAAGCCGACCCGGCACTGGAGTAGAAAATACCCAATAGAAAACATGTTTTTCCTTCTCTTTGCGGGATTTAACGTTTTGGGAGAGAAGCAGCACGCAGAGAGGCTGGGATCTCTCGGCTTCTTCCACTCGCACCTTCCCCCCATTCCCCTTCGGGCGAGAGGCCGAGCAGGCGACCTGTCCGTGTGTAGCATCAACGCGTTATTTCTTGTGTTAGAAGTTCAGAGGTAGCAGATCGCCTGAGACCCCATCTCCGCGCATCCGCGCTGCGGGAGCGGCTGAGACGGCCGCGGCGGTGCCGGGAGGGGCGGAAAGCGCCCCGAGGGAAAGCCCTCGCCTGTGGGCAAGGAGAGTTCGGGCTGAAAGCCCGGCTCGGCCCTTGGGAAGTTGCTCCCAGATACATGAATTGCATGCAATCCCTCTCACAGGGAGGTGGTCGAAGGACCTCAGGAGCGGCTCGAAGGGGAGCGTCTCCTCCTCGCAGCCCTTCCCCGTAAGGAAAGCGCTGTTAAAGCGCATCTACGGCTGCGTTTGCAGCAGAATGCTGGAAGTTTAGGACACACCGGTGGGACGCTGCCGGACCCGGGTCCTGCAGCCCAAAGCAGGAGCCGGTGCCGTCCCTCCCGTTGGCCGCCGGTGGGTCTCGCCCCTCGAGGCTTCCCCGCCGGGGCTCTCGTTATTGCTGCTGGTAGGCGAAAGCCGGAGAAGGAATCCCCGCATCCGGACAGGGCAGGCAAAACCTGCCCGAGTGGAACTAGAGATAGATGTCTGTCCCCGCCAGCAGATGACTGGGACCGTCTAGTGCTGTACGGCCCTGGCATCGGTCTCCCCGCTCCTACTCGTGGGCTTAATGTCATTCGCCGGGAGGGGGTTTAAACCGAGTTCAACCTGCACAGAGCGGAGCTGCGTGGCGAGCTGTCGCCATGGATGAAAATACTTTTGAGTGGCTATCACATATTCACGTTTCTCCGAAGTTAACAGTTTAGGGCAGTACATATTTTAAGAGATACCTGGTCCCTTGTGGCCACGTTTAATTTAACATGGAGTTCTAGCTCTCACGATTGCCTTGAGCAACCTTAATTACCCTTTCTTCTAATCTCATCTTCATTCCTTGCTAAATTCTCCGAAGTTGTTTTTTTTTTCTAATGTGATTTCTCTCCTGAGTTTGGCTGCCTTGTTCTGACTTTGCCTGAAGGTCTTGATTGACGCGTGCAATTATAATTATAAAAGATGATGGCTCGGGGATCCTCCAGCAGCCTTGATTAGTGCGAGCAAGCCCTGGAATATTTTATACTTCCCTATTTAAATGTATGTGCATTTACATTCAAAAAAACCCCACCGTCTGATTTTAAATAATATGAAGCTTCCCCCACCTCTTTGTTTGCAAAGTAAGAGGTTCTGTGCGATGGTGTTTCAGGGAACGCTTCGGTTTCTTACGACTTCAAAGAGGAACCACAGAACCTGAGCAAATTTCAAAGCCTTTTGCCCTAAGTGGGAACATTTCCGAGTTTGGGGGTCTGGCTTGCTCGATGGGCAGCAGCTCACTTCTACCTTTGAGCCGGAAAATGTCCCAGGGAAGATTTATTTTCCCAGCAAACTAGAGAAGATAAATATTTTGGGGGGAATGTTCAAGACAAACTTTGCAGAAACTAATGAAATTAGAGAAATACATGGACCACTGAAACCCTTCTGCCGGGAAGTGTAAATCTGAAGTCGATCGAAAAGACTTGGAAGTATTTCAAAAGGATAGAAATCCTCATCCTGTCCTCCCTTCCTCCCTCCCCTCTCCGAGCCTCTCACAGAAACCGGTGGCCTCAGCCAGGAGCGGGAGTCGCTATCACCCGGGCTGTCCCCGGGGCAGTGGCACAGTCCCGGGCACGGAGCGGCACAACCCCGAGAAATGCCCTGGAGAAGCAGCGTGTGGCAGTGGGGCAGGTGCAGGGAAAGTTTACAGCGCGAGTTTGCTGCTTGATCTCACACACCTCTCACACCCAACTTCACGAGACTATTTACAACAGGAAAAGAGTATCCAGCACAGGGTCAGCTCCATTTTCTTTTTCCCTTTCCTTTTGCTCCTCTCTCTCTTCTCTCTTTTCTCTTCTTCTCTCTTCTCCCTTCTCTCTTCTGTCGCCTCTCCCCTCTCTCTCGCCTCTCCTCTCTCCCTCGCCTCATCTCGCGTCTCCCCATGCCATGAACAGCTCGTTCCTACAGTTCGAAGGGAAAACATTCCAAATCCCGCAGCCAGCAGGCTCCTCTCAGCGCTTTGCCGAGGAAATATTGCTTTATATTGTTAGGGGTTCATCTGAATGGGGGCTGTTAGTGCCTCCAGCTCAAGCTTTAGGAAGTATACTGTCCCCTCCAGAGACCTGGGAAAAGAAAAACCAACTCCGAGACAACAAATGGGCGTTTTTCCTCCCCCGCATCTTTTCCCTTGATCTCTTCAGCAGAACTGAGCGGGTGCTTCGGACCCAAACACTGTCTTTAGCGAAGGGCGCACGGCAGGCGCCCCTTCCCGAAGCCTATCTACTGCGACTCATTCGCTGTTGCCTTAACCGAGCTGCCGATCCTTTCTGGCCATTTCCAAAGAGTCAATTATTGACCAAGCAGCTAATTTTCAAGCCGGGCAGGCTCAGGGCTGCAGCAGGAACGCGCAGACCTCCGGAGCAGTGGGATGCGAGGGGACTCCGGGCCGGGCTGGGGGCGCCGCGTAAAGCCCCGCCTCGGTGGCCGCTCTCGTATGGTTGGAGTCCCCGGCGACGTGTCAGAACGATTCGTCCCGGAGCGGGGTGTTCCCGGCTGCATCCCCCGCCAGCCTCCGCAAGGCGTGTGGGCAGGGACGGGCAGCGGCTGCCGGAGGTCTCGCTGCGAGCGTGGGAGGGCTGAGACACCGCCGGGAGAGCCTCGGGAGGCAGCGAGCCCTGCCCGGAGCCTTCGGGAGGAGTTCTCTGCTTCAGCAGCAGCAGCCGCGGACCAAAGCTTTTCCGTTGTCCTTCCCAACGCTCAAAGACCCGGTTTTGAAGGCAGGAACTCTGTTAGATTATTAGTATGATTTTTTCACTAAGTTACATGAGTTTTGTAGGGAAGGCGCCTTCCAGCCTCGCACTGCTCGAACCTGTTGCCACTAACGTGTGGAACATCTGGTTAGAGAAGCTAGAGCCTGGTCTGGAAGAACCTCAAATACACTTGTATATAGAGCAGGATCCTGTCAGGGCTGAGTGCTGCTCTCTGTATCATAAGGGAGAACTGATTTCTATGCAGCACAGACAGGCTTGAAAATGAAACATCTTTTGCTGAGGCAATTGACCCCGATCTATCCATGGGGGGGAAAAAAAGCAGTATGGTTCAGGTCAGCTTTTCCCTTCCCCTGTCCCAATAATTAAGTTTTGAACCCTGAAAAACTGTATTTAAAAATAATGTAATAACTAACTGATCTTTACAATGAAATAAGTTAATATTCATTCTATCTATCATCTATCTATCTATCTATCTATCTATCTATCTATCTATCTATCTATCCATCTGTTTATCTGTCTAGCCTATCTATCTGTCTGTCTGTCTGTCTATCTATCTGCCTATCTATCCATCTATTTATCCATCTGTCTAGCCTGCCTATCTGTCTATGTGTCTATTTATCTGACTCTATACTCTTTCTACCTATCTACCTATCTAGCTATCTATATGTATCTTTCTACCTGTCTTTCTTACATAACTTACACCTAACTTACATAACTTATCTCTCCACATACAAGGATAAAATAATAAACCATGGAAAGATTAACCCCTGCGAAGCCTTGCTGAGGGCTGTGTACACTTGCAGGGCTGTTTGCAATAATGCATTCACATACATCCACAGATAAGACCTCACATCTGTGCAGCATGTATGATCTACTCGTGTGATGTGTGCATAAACTCTAGGCATTAATAGCAGTCTGCTGTAAGACACTGTAATGGTTTTCCTTGCAGTGCAGCCCAGCACAAATCCTGCTGCAGATAATTCTTCCCTTTCCCCCTATACAGAGCCACGTTTGAGAGCTGAGCTGACCTTAAATTACAAGTGGCTGGAGGCGCTTGGTCAGCACTGAAAGTTTCCCTCTGGAGACCCCGGGCATCATCCCTGTTGCTTTGTCACATGTATTTGGGCGTTTAAAATCAGAGTAACTGCTAAAATCTGGCATAAATGTAAATACTGCCCCCCTTTTGCAGGCATCTCATTAGCAATGTAACTACGGGAGGAAGATTAATGCAAGTAAAGAGCAGCAGCAAAGTTCACTGCTGTGAAAAAACCACCCACGTCTTATGCTTTGTGCGCAGCCCAAACTGCTCACTCCTGTGGAAGGGGAGAAGGGCTTCCAGCTCCACCAGGGGAGGGTCAGACTGGCCATCAGGAAGAAATTCTTCCCAGAGAGAGCGGCCAGGCCCTGGAATGGGCTGCCCAGGGTGGGGGTTGAGTCCCCATCCCTGGATGAGCTTGAAAGTCGCTTGGATGTGGTGCTGGGGGATCTGGTTTAGGGCTGAACTTGTAGAGTGGGGTTGTTGTTGGACTTGATGATCCCAGGGGTCTGTTCCAACCTGAACAATTCTGTGAGGTGTGTGGTGATGCCGAGTCAGAGGTTCTTCTCAGCGATGCTACCATTGCTTCGGGCTCTGTGGTGTCTGCAAGGGCAGAACAATCCACCTGACTCGGCGCACACAGGATTCCCAAGAGTTTCACAGGATTTAGACTTGTTTTCCTGGGCCGTGCTTTTTGAATCTGATAGATCAGTGACACTCTACAGGCATGAGTGCATCTCGGAGATCTAGATCTCTGCTAACTGGTATCACCACCAATCTGTTTCTCACATCCACATGATTTAGGGGACCCAGACCTGTCAGTCTTTGGGAAACCAAGAAAATGGCCCTGGTTGGTCTAAATACAACAGATTTTTATTTGTAGGAGTATCTTATTACTTTCCTTCTCCCTGGGTTGTACCCATTGATCTTGAGCAACCTTATCTGAGTGACCACTAGCTGCGTGGAGGAGCACCCCACGCCTTCAGAGATGCACCAGGGAATCTCTGGCACTGACTTCTCTGAATCTTTGCTGGGATCAGCCGTCCTTTTGCAGGTACAGCCTAGGCCTGGTCACAGCCAACAGCTGGGAGCAGCCTGTGCCCTCTGGCCGGTTTGGATCGTACACTGACAGCACTGCTGGAGTCACCGCATGGTTCCTTCAGAGGAGAGGCACCCTGGAGTGGGGACGTCACCGGGCACAGCTGGCCGCAAGGCAGGCAACTGAGGGGCCTGGTGATGTGATCCATGGGGCATTCACATTCCAGCTAACTCCATCTGTAGCCCAGCAAATCACTCTACGGTGTTGGGCATGGTTCTTGTGCAGGAGGTGCAGAGCAAGTGAAGAGGGTGGGAAGGGAGTCCCTAGGCGTGAGCAGCCTGGAACACAGACAGGTCTGATGTGGAAGCTAGATCTGGATGCCTGTATGCACCTTCTTCTTACCAGGGATGGGTGGCAGCTCCACCCAGGAGATCAAGGTCAGGTTTCAGCAGTGTCTGAGGCCATTTCCTGCAGCTGATGCAGCATCTTCCATCCCCACAGTCCCAAAGCCTCCCTTGGTGAAGGAGTGCTCCTATCACACCCAACACCAGGGCAAGCCGCCCAGGGTGGTGGCTGAGTCACCATCCCTGGGTGAGTTTCAAAGATGCTTAGGTGTGTTTTGGGGGATCTGGTGAACTTGTAGAGTAAGGTTGATGGTTGGACTCAACGATCCCGGGGATCTTTTCTGACCTGGATGATTCTGTGATTCTAAACTGCTCACCTGCCTTCTGGTGATGTGTTTTGGGGGCAAGAGGAAGACAGTGAGCTCTGGTTCCAACATGCCTGGGGAGAAGGCATCTTACTTCCCCAGAATGACCTAAGATAGGAAGGGCAGGTGGCAGGAAGAGGCCACTGCTTCTGCAGTCCTGGTAGCCTTGGGCAGCTGGCTGTGTCTGCCAGCCAGAGCAACCCGTGCCTGCTGACTTGCTGATGGGGAGCAGGGTGTTGTTTCCATATGCTGCTGAAAGTGCTCTCTTGCTTCACTGCTCTGAAGTCTTAACCAACTTTTGTTATCCAGCCCACATCCACTGAATGAGGCCAGATCATTGAGTCTCCATCTCTGGAGATGTTTCAAACCTGCCTGGCCGTGTTCCTGTGCGACTTGGGCTAGGGGATCCTGCTGTGGCAGGGGGATTGGACTGGATGATCTTTTCAGGTCCCTTCCAATCCCTAATGTTCTGTGATTCTGTGATCTAGGGGATCCTGCACTGGCAGGGGGATTGGACTGGATGATCTTTCAAGGTCCCTTCCAATCCCTAATGTTCTGTGATCTCTGGTTTTACCTATAAAACTGTGACGGTACGTTCAACGAGCCTATTACAGAAAAGACCCATAAACACTCCTGAGGTTTGTTTTCAATGCAAATAGTCCAACCAGAGCAATTTAAATCTCAGTTTGCAAATGTCTATGCCCATGTGCAAACACACCCCCCCACACCCCACAGCAGCAAAGTGGCTAGCAACTGCAGTAGCACAAGGTGCCGTTAGCGATCTGGTTGTCTGTTTGCTAATCACGCTGTCTCTGAAGTCAGTTGCTAGTCACTGAATCGTCAGGTGTTTTCTAAAGCTTTTGTGTTGTTTCTGTGGCAAGATTCAGTTTTTGCCCAAATCAGTCGGGTTTGTTGGCCTCCCCAGCTGTCACTGGTCTGGACAGCCCCAGCTCTGATACCACACAGTTGCCCAAACAGTCAGAAAGCGGTTACTTACCAGCCGATGGAGGTCCATGTTTTATGGGTTCCTGTGTGACGGCCGCGTGGGAACCAGAAGACATTACTGGGTGTAAAGATACGGTCCCCTCGGGTGCAAGGTGTGCAGCATTGAGTACACAAGAGGTGCAGCCTGTAAACTTTGCTGGCCTTGAGACCCGGGCTGTAACAACCTTCAGTGAAAGTCGGGGTGATGACCAACCACAAAAAACCCGATCCAAGAATTCAGAAAGCAACGAGGGTGTCTTGGGGTGGACTCTGTACTTTTTTCAGCATTAGTGACCTGCTGTAAACCGTGGATCCCATTTCGTGATAGTCTCTAATCAGAAGAATTGGAACCTGCAATAGGTTTGGCACCGTCACGTGGTTCTGAGCAGCTTGATAAGAGGACCCTGTTATAAAGTGACAGCAAAAGAGATAAGAACTCTTGGCAGATAATGGCAGAGAAATGATTAACCTAAGAGTGGAGAGGTGCTGCGAAGCCCGGAGTGCGGAGGATTGTAAAGCTGTGGGGTCATAGGATCACACCGAGCGGATGAACAGCCCTGCGGCCCCGAGTGTAATGCCTGTACACCCGGGCTTGTGACCGCCGTCTCGATGCCGCCGCCTCTCTGCACAGCGGGCAGCGGCGCGGTTGCTCCTGCTTCTGCAGTCGCTCCCCGGATGGCAGAACACGCAAGCGCTCGGTCCTCGGAGGACTGAGGGTTTGGCGCTCGGGGCCACAGCAGCCGCCAGTCTCGGGAGGTGCTTTGTCAGGCAAAACCCCTTTACTGCCCTAGTCGCTGGCTGGAGATCAGCTCCGGGTTGTGCTCGTTGAGTTACGCTCGCACACCGCTTTCTCAGCGCAGGCCTTTGCCGCGCGGTTAAACATTGATACCCCAGGATTGTGATCCATAGGCAGCGCCGCGCTCGTCTCTGGGGCTGCAGCCTGCACTGCTCATCACAGCTTGCCAGTGCCTGACGAGTCACGAGGAGGGTGGTCAGCAGGTGGAGGCAGGTTCTCCTCCCCCTCTACTCTGCCCTGGGGAGACCACAGCTGGAGTATTGTGTCCACTTCTGGGCCCCTCAGATCCAGAAGGACACAGAGCTGCTGGAGAGAGCCCAGCCCAGAGCCACAGGGGTGATGGAGGGAGGGGAGCATCTCCCTGCTGGGGAAAGGCTGAGGGAGCTGGGGCTACTGAGCTGGGAGGAAATGGAGGGGTGACCCCATGGATGTTGATCAAGATGTGAAGGGTGGGTGTCAGGAGGATGGAGGATGAGGCCAGAGCCAGGCTCTGCTCAGTGTCATCCAATGATAGGACAAGAGGCAATGGGTGTGAGCAGGAACAGAGGAGGTTCCACATCAATCACGGTGAGAGTGCCGGAGCGCTGGAAGTGGCTGCCCAGGGGGATTGTGGAGTCTCCTTCTCTGGAGACATTTACAACCTGCCTGGATAAGTTCCTGTGTGACTTGACCTATGTGATAAAACCCACCTGGCCCTGTCTCTGTGTGACTTGATCTAGGGGATCCTGCTGTGTTGGGGGACTGGACTGGATGATCTTTCTTGATCCCTTCCAATCCCATATGTTCTGTGATTCCTTGATTCATACGACACTAAAGAACTAACTCCGTGCCTAACCTGCCTGGTTATCAATAGATTTTCAATTCTATTCATAAAAAATGGAAACACTAATCTCTTCCATCAGAAAATGCAGGTATTTGAGAACTGGGTATAAAACAAATAAGAAAAGCAGCAGATGATGCCCGAGTTAGAAACTTTCCACTGCGTTAAGGTAGGTTGAGATTAGACATCAGGAGAAAGTTCTTCACCAACCGGACTGGGCTGCCTGCGTGGGGTGGGGGTTGAGTCCCCATCCCTGGATGTGTTTAAAAGGCACTTAGGTGTGGTGTTGGGGGATCTGGTTTAGGGGTGACCTTGTGGAGTAGGGCTGAAGGTTTGTTCCAGCCTGAATGGTTCTGTGATTCTGTGTTCCCAGAGACATTGCTGGAGCACTGCTGGCCAATATACAGGAGTATCTGTAAAGGAATCTGCCGTCTGTGTCGGGGGAGAGACATGAAATCATAAGAAATATAAAGAAACTTAATCCTCTTGGCTTTAAACACCCTCATTCCCTTCCTTTTGTTGTATCAGGACCAAATGTCAGGGCCACTGAAGAATGTTTTTCTTTCCTTTCGGAGACTTTGTCTCCACAGATACAGGAGCCAGGTGCAGAAGCAGACGGACTTTCTTTGCCTTTCTTCATACCTAGTCCAGTGCGGGGTAAGAAAGTCCTAGGCAATCTCCAGGACACTAGGGGTTGGAAGGGACCATGAAAGATCGTCCAGTCCAATCCTCCTGGCACAGCAGGATCACCTAGACCACAGAAACATGTTCAGGGGAGTGTTAAACGTCTCCAGAGAAGGAGACTCCACAACCCCCCGGGCAGCCCCTGCCAGGGCTCTAGCACCCTCAGTGGGAAGAAGGTCCTTCTCATCTTGATGTGGAACCTCCTCTGTCCCAGCTCACACCCGCTGCCCCTTTTCCTATCACTAGATGCCCCTGAGCAGAGCCTGGCTGCATCCTCCTGCCACCCACCCTGCACATATTGATCAACATCCATGAGGTCACCGTTCAGTCTCCCTTTTTGCCAGCTCCCTCAGCCTCTCCTCCCCAGGGCGATGCTCCCCTCCCTTCACCGTCTCTCTCAGCCTGCGCTGTAGCAGCGTGATCCATTTAGCAGCGATACGTTGGGGCCTTAGCTGAAAACAGTTCTCACGGGAGCGCGTAATGAGCCATTTGAGTTCTGCCACTGCAGCTAAGTACTCGAGTTTATGGTCACCCCTTTTGCCTGATTAGGGGTTTTGGACTGTAGCTTTCACGTGAAAGTCCCCGGTAGAGCAGCCACTGACCTTACTCAGACTAGATTTTGCTAATTGTAGCTGAAGCATCACAAATTCATCTTGCATCTCGGCGTCTTTCAGCCTGAGAGGGTAAGAAAAGGCTTTTGAAAGGTGCTTTTATTTCCTCACACCTGCTTTTCTGTCTCAAGTCTTTCAGGAAGATGGTAAATTGAGCAGTATTTATTGCCCTTTTTTTGGCCAGTTCTTGTGTGATGAAACTGTCCTTTGTCTGTCCCTCAAAGCAAGTGTACCTGATTTCAAAAGCCTGGCACCAATCCCTCCGGTGACTCTTACACATCACATTATTGTGCAACCATTTAGCACAAACACGGAGTCAGAAGGAGGATTCTTGTGGGTGTTTTCACAAGCGACTTTTCGTCTGGGCACGTTGGATGGCCACTTGGGCCCGTCACACAGAACCACGAGGCATGAGGGATTGGAAGGGACGTCGGACGATCATCCAGTCCAACCCCCCTGCCACAGCAGGATCCCCTAGATCCAGTTAGAGGTGAAGAAACTAGCTCTGGAAATGTACAGACAAATAAACGACCTTTTCAGAGAGATTTAATCTTGGGCTTGTGTATCACAGAATCACAGAACATTAGAGATTGGGAATGAGCTTCATCTAGTATAATCCCCCCACCACAGCAGGATCCCCCAGATCCAGTCACACAAGAACAGTCCAGGTGGGTTTGAAACATCTCCAGAGAAGGAGACTCCACAACCCCCTGAGCAGCCTCTTCCAGGCTGACCCTGACCATGAAGAGGTTCATTCTCACATTGATGTGGAACCTCCTCTGTCCCAGCTCACACCCACTGCCCCTTGTCCTGTCACTGGGTGCCCCTGAGCAGAGCCTGGCTCCATCCTCCTGGCACCCACCCTTCACACATTGATCAACATCCATGGGGTCACCCCTCAGGCTCCTTTTTCCCAGCTCCAGAGCCCCAGCTCCCCCAGCCTTTCCTCAGCAGGGAGATGCTCCCCTCCCTCCACCATCCCTGTGGCTCTGCGCTGGGCTCTCTCCAGCAGCTCCGTGTCCTTCTGGAGCTGAGGGGCCCAGGACTGTTGGTGTAAACGTATTTCTGTCCTTCAGGACTTTGTCATTTTCCTGTGACACTTTGGATGCTGCTCTTTGATTTCGGTAGGGTCCTTGTTGCCTTTCTGTGCCACCTCGGGAAAGGGGAGTGTTCAGCACCGCGCGCACTCGATGATGGAAACGCTTCTTGCTCTCCTGAAAGTCCGGGGCAAACGTGGCATTGACCTGGCATGACATCCGCCAGGCACGAGCCGGCTGCTCCTGGGAGTAGTCCTGCTGCTTTCAGCTGGAGCTCTGCTCACACGGAAAGGGACTTGCGAACTCTGTTCTTTGATCTGGAAAGCACTCTTTAAAACTTTTCTTCATTTCACTCATCCCAAAATTCCTCCTGATCTATCGCAGGCATTTAAAATTCTTTTGGATGCTTCAGTGTATTTTCTCCACCTTCATGAATTTTATATTATTTGATAAGGGCAAACCCAAGGCATTAAAAATACAGTTTTACTCCTTCCCCCAGTCGTTCGGCAAAAGAAATTAAGAGAGTCTGATGTATCTGGTGATCTTCACCTTTGGACTTGTCAGTGAGTAATTACAGGACTGAAATGTGAAGTGTTGTGTGCCGCTGGATCTAGGGGATGCTGCTGTGACAGGGGCATTGGACTGGATGATCTTTCGAGGTCCCTTCCAGTTCCTGATGTTCAGTGATTCAGGACAGGGAAGGCTGAGGGGGTGGTGCTCTTGAGCTTGGAGAAAAGGAGACCGAGGAGTGACCCCATGAGTGTTGTATGTGAAGGGTGGGTGTCAGGAGGATGGAGCCAGGCTCTGCTCAGGGGCACCCAGTGACAGGACAAGGGGCAGTGGGTGTGAGCTGGAGCAGAGGAGGTTCCGCATCAGTGTGAGAAGGACCTTCTTCCCAGTGAGGGTGACAGAGCACTGGCAGGGGCTGCCCAGTGTGGTTGTGGAGTCTCCTTCTCTGTAGCTGTTTAAAACCCACCTGGGCATGTTCCTGTGGGACTGGATCCAGGGCATCCTGCTGTGGCAGGGGGATTGGACAGGGTGATCTTTGGAGGTCCCTTCCAGTCCCTAACGTTCTGTGATTTGCAAGAACTTTCTCTCGTGACACAGGCAATCAGGAAAGCTTCAGGACGGCTTAGGAAGAAAACCCCGTCCTGCGCAAAAGGAAGTGGTGGGTCACAGGACTCCTCTTGTGGTCCTGACTGAGCAAGCAGCACAAGCTGTGGTGGGACATGGATGTCAGGCTGCCTTTCTGCACTGGAGAAGGACTGTGGAGTCAAGTTTGGCCTGTCTGCCTGTATCTATGGAAGTAGGTTCCATTTCGATGTCTGTCTCGCCCTTTCGTCGGCAGTCCACCGTACTGGCACACAAGGAGGAATTGCATTAATTAGTTACTCATGGAACCTTTTCAGAGCTTATCTGGGATATATTTACTAGAAATAGGGCCAGAGTGTTTGCCTTTGTGAGAAAAGAACAGATTTCTGTGAAACAGGCGGGGGGAAATGACTTCCATGTATGTGGCAGTAACAGGTGTTGTGAACTCATCCATCATCCTGCGCAGGACTCGGGAGCACAAAACAGTTTCTTCTGGGAGCACTATGAACATAAGTCCACTTCATGAACTTACTGTGGAGTCTCCTCCTCTGGGGACGTTTAAAACCTGTCTGGCCGTGTTCCTGCGCGACTGGATCTACGTGATCCTGCTGGAATGAGGAGAGTGACCCTGGATCTGAAGTTGAGTTTAAAACCTTCTGAAATCACTAACTTGATGATCTGTTTTTGCAAGATATGGACAGGGGTGACACCGTTAGCACCCTGCTGAACCCCAAACTCGCAAACACCTTGACTTGAAGCAGGATGCAAATACCAGCCCTTTCCCCAGGAAACGAAACCCTGAAAAGGGTTGAGTGCTCTGACGACTGGCTGACTAGTTCCTGTGCCTGGGCTATGCCACGTATGGACCAGCTTTGCTTGAGACCATGAGCCAGCTGCTAAGGGAAGGTGAAAAAACAGCAAAATAAAGCAGTTTCACAGAGTCACAGAGCATTAGGGGTTGGAAGGGACCTCGGAAAGATCATCCAGCCCAATCCCCCTGCTCCAGCAGGATCCCCTAGATGCAGTCACACAGGAACATGGCCAGGCAGGTTTGCAAAGTCTCCAGAGAAGGAGACTCCACAACCTCTCTGGGTGGCCAGTCAGAGTGGCACGTCACATCTCAGCAGAGATGGTTTCTCTAGTAAAAGTCATTTATTGAACAGATGGGTATCTAGAAGCTGTTGAACTGAAAACATCAGGCATACACACTTCTCCCAGGTGCAGGGAGGCGGCCGTAAGGCTTGGTGCTCAGCAATGGGTTCGGGTCGGTGCAGAAGGGCACTTCCACTTCCTTCTGCCTTAGCTAATGAGCAAATGCACAACTTACTGCACTTCCAAAGCCAACTTTCACTGGGAAGGATGCTGGGCAAGAGGAAATCTGGGCTAAAGGGCTTTCAGAAGTGAGGAGTTGTGACAATTTTATTAATAACTGTGGGAAGTGCAGCACCTGGCGGGAGCGATAAGTGCGTTTTCCCCAGCGCTGTTGCAGGCAGGCAAATACCGCTCTGGTTTGTGGCGCCGGTAAACACCACGCTGGTCTTTTTCCTGGCAGTTTGGAATTGAAGAGGGTTGTGTTCTGGAGGCTTATCCTGAAACCTGCGCAGCAGTAACTGAAAGAAGCTGAAGACAAACACTGCCTTGCACGTTGTCTAGGCATGTGGCGGGGGGATTGGGCTGGATGATCTTTCGAGGGCCCTTCCAGTCCCTAATGTTCTGTGATTCTGTGATCTAGAGGATCCTGCTCTGGCAGGGGGGATTGGGCTGGATGATCTTTCGAGGTCCCTTCCAGTCCCTAATGTTCTCTGAGTCTGTGATCTAGAGGATCCTGCTCTGGCAAAGGGGGATTGGACTGGATGATCTTCCAAGGGCCCTTGCAGTCCCTAATGTTCTGTGATCTAGGGGATCCTCCTCTGGCAGGGGGGGATTGGACTGGATGATCTTCCAAGGGCCCTTGCAGTCCCTAATGTTCTGTGATCTAGGGGATCCTCCTCTGGCAGGGGGGGATTGGACTGGATGATCTTCCAAGGGCCCTTGCAGTCCCTAATGTTCTGTGATCTAGGGGATCCTCCTCTGGCAGGGGGGGATTGGACTGGATGATCTTCCAAGGGCCCTTGCAGTCCCTAATGTTCTGTGATCTAGGGGATCCTCCTCTGGCAGGGGGGGATTGGACTGGATGATCTTCCAAGGGCCCTTGCAGTCCCTAATGTTCTGTGATCTAGGGGATCCTCCTCTGGCAGGGGGGGATTGGACTGGATGATCTTCCAAGGGCCCTTGCAGTCCCTAATGTTCTGTGATCTAGGGGATCCTCCTCTGGCAGGGGGGGATTGGACTGGATGATCTTCCAAGGGCCCTTGCAGTCCCTAATGTTCTGTGATCTAGGGGATCCTCCTCTGGCAGGGGGGGATTGGACTGGATGATCTTCCAAGGGCCCTTGCAGTCCCTAATGTTCTGTGATCTAGGGGATCCTCCTCTGGCAGGGGGGGATTGGACTGGATGATCCTTCGAGGTCCCTTCCACTCCCTCATGCTGTGTGATTCTGCGATGACTGCTGGTAAACACCCCAGTTCTTAGAAACCAGAGCAAGCAGAGTTAAAATGCGAGAAGTACTTTGTTCGTTCAAGAACAGCCTCCCTAGTGCAGTTCCATGAATAATAGATCAGTATAACATATTAATTGATGTTTTTATATCTTTTTACACAGCGCACCCACAGTTTGTTAGGCAGGTTTGACTTGATGCGCTCAGACCACAGCGACAGATGCAGATGGAGTTGCAGTGCCTGTGCTTCTGGGGAGAGCAGGAGGACCTGCGACTCGTGAGGACTCCTGACTCTCCGGGCCCAGCTCTAAGTCTGGCTGCCAGTGCATCTGCCCTCCTGGTCTCCTGCTCAGCCGTCCTGTTTGGGTACTGCTCACAGCCAGGTCTCGCTCTAGAGCATCCCGCGTCTTCAGCCGCTCCACTTGTGACCCGGGAACTCACTTTGTTCTTGTCCTGGAACAAAGGACAAGTGGACAGCAGGATGACCCTGAGTGATAAGTGGACGGTGTCCTGGTGGCCAGCAGGATGACCAAGAGGCGGCAATGTGCTCTTGTGGCCAAGATGGCCAACAGCATCCTGGGAATCACAAGGGGGTGGTTAGCAGATGGAGAGAGGTTCTCCTCCCCCTCTACTCTGCTCTGGGGAGACCACAGCTGGAAACTTGTGTCCAGTTCTGGGTCCCTCAGTTCCAGAAGGACACAGAGCTGCTGGAGAGAGCCCAGCGCAGAGCCACAGAGAGGCTGAAGGGAGGGGAACATCTCCCTGCTGAAGAAAGGCTGAGGGAGCTGGGGCTCTTGAGCTGGGAGGAAATGGAGGGGTGACCCCCCCCATGAATGTTGATCAATATGTGAAGGGTGGGTGTCAGGAGGATGGAGCCAGGCTTTGCTCAGGGGCACCCAGTGACAGGACAAGGGACAGTGGGTGTGAGCTGGAGCAGAGGAGGTTCCCCATCAGTGTGAGAAGGACCTTCTTCCCAGGGAGGGTGACAGAGCCCTGGAAGGGGCTGCCCAGGGTGGGTGTGGAGTCTCCTTCTCTGGAGGCATTTAAAACCTGCCTGGACATGTTCCTGTGTGACTGGATCTGGGGGATCTCTCGAGGTCCTTTCCAGTCTCTAATGTTCTGTGAAATACAGCACAGAATCACAGAACATCAGGGGCTTGGAAGGGGCCTCGGAAGGTCACCAAGTCCCACGCATACACACAGCAAGAGATGTCTCATAAGGCAGTGGCAGGATGAGTTAAGCACCTGCAGCTGTTGCCAGGGCCCCGACCCTGGTGATTGGTTGGCCCTAATGACCCAGACTGGCTTCACCTGCAGCCCCCCAACCACACCCTCCCACCAGGAGCCAGAGGCTTAATTAAGCTCCAGCCAGTCCTTCCAGCATGTTCTCTGAGCTGTGCTGGACGGGACCTGCTCCTGAGTTACTCTTTGGATTTCCCAGCTTGAGGCTGGGTCTGGATGGTTGCACTTTTTTCGCCCAGTGACCACTGGAAGAGGGACAGGACTTCTCATGGCTCTCCTGGATCAGCTGCTGCGCTGTGGGGCTGTGTGCAGCCGGTGAGTTCCTGCCTGCTCTCTGTTGTTGAGCGTGGCTCCCAGCTTGTCTCCCCTCAGGTTGCAATTGGCTCTGGCTGTTCTCTGATAGCTGTTGAAGGGGCTTTTCTCGTCCCTCCCTGACCATGGGCAGCAACCGCTTCTATATGGGGGGCTTGCGTGTGCTCTCCACCTAGAATGTGGAAGCTTGTGGGGTAGTAAGAGTCCGACCATCTTGGGATTGATTCTCCCCAAAATATAGAGGCTCTGGGTTCTTTTGGGGTTTTTGTTGCATAGTTTTTTCAAAGGAGAAAGCAATCTTGCTGATACTGCTCAGGGTGAAGGGAGCTCAGAGCAGCCTGCCTTTTCTCTCCAGGGGTGTTGGGACAAGGTACCACTGAGTTTGCTTGAGATAAACTTGTCCCATCTCCAACCCAAGTGGCTGCTGTATGGGCACAGATCCTTTCTCAGCTGCTCACTAGCAGTTCGAGGGGACAGAGAGCTTGCCCAGGTGAGAACGGGCCTGTGTAGTGTGTGGCTTAAGACACGTAAGACAGGTTCAGGTCTGTTTCTGATGCGGTTTGAGATGCGTGAGGCAGGTCTGAGGCTGTTTTGATGTGGTTTGAGACGCGTGAGGCAGGTGTGAGGCCATTTGGATGCAGTTTAAGACGCATGAGGCAGGTCTGAGGCTGTTTCTGATGCGGTTTGAGACGCGTGAGGCAGGTCTGAGGCTGTTTCTGATGCGGTTTGAGACGCGTGAGGCCGTTTTGATGCAGTTTAAGACGCATGAGGCAGGTTTGAGGCTGTTTCTGATGCGGTTTGAGACGTGCGAGGTAGATTTGAGGCCGTTTTGATGCCGTTTAAGACTCGTGAGGTAGGTTTAAGGCTTGTGTTACCATGAATTCCTTGCCATTTTGCTGCTCCTGCGTTGGTTGATGGGAGGCAATGACTGAACAATAGCTATTGATTTTTCACTTCATATTAACGCTGTGGGAAGCTCAGAAGCTGCCCAGTGCTGAGGGTACGATGCCAGTTCAGACGTTCCTGTTGTGCTATAAAAGAGGTGTCCTCTCGTCTTCCCTGGATCCTTACCTTTGTATCTTGACAAGTGGTACAGAAATCCCTCACCGAGGCATCAGGCAAGCGTCAGCTACAAATTCTGCGCAGTTTTGCGATGGTTTCGAGTCTGTGAGCAAACATGCATTAGGCTTAAATAAATGTCCTGGGGCAAATATTTACCTACAGCACACTGAGACAAATGGCAAACATGGAATGACAGGAGAGGGATGGAATGAGGTAGAAGTTCTTTCTGACTCAAGATCGGTGATCAGGGCACTGTGGAGTGGTGCTGACTTCAGCTGGGAGGAGATTCCCGCTCCGGCCCTCTCATTTTCTTTGTGAAAAGGCAAACACGCGTTCTCTCTGAACTTGCCCTTCTGAAACGCAGGTGCGGTGGATGTTCCCAGGTCAGGCTGTTGTGCTGCCTGCAGTAAAAGTAGTGCTGCTGGTACTGGGAATCTTTCCTTTATACAAAACTGGGGAATCACAGAATCACGGACCGTTAGGGGTTGGAAGGGACCTCAAAAGATCACCCAGTCCTACCTCCCTGCCACAGCAGGATCCCCTAGTTCCAGGCAGATGGAACCAGCCCCTAGAGTTCTGTGATTCCGCAATCCCACTTAAAGCAGACAGACCAAAGTGGCTGGAGAGTGAATGAGGTGATCCCCCTTTATCTTATTTGATGTTGTTACCCTCAAGTTTGAAAGCTGTCTGTGCTTTATCGTACTCTGTGTTTGTGCTTGAGCCTCGTTTGCTTTTATGCCACTACTCTGAATTCTGGATCGCAGCGATGATATGAGCTGATCCCAGTCATGCCAAAACATAAAGGCCCTGTTGTCCTACTGGGCTGTGAAAGTGGTGTGGAGGAGAACTTGGTCCTCGTGGTTTTCTGAATGGTTTGTCTTGTTCCAAGCATCCCACACAAGAAGAGGATCCTTAATGCAGAGCAGAACTCGAGTGAGCCCTGCTTGGTACCCTTCCCACACAGCGTGAGCCTGCTGCTAGACCGGGCACTGCCAGGACGGTCTGCGTTGCTTTGCAGTGTTTCCAGGATCATCTCCTGCTTCATCAATGGGTCTGCAGAGTCATTAGATGCAGAAGATGCTCCTTAGGGTGAAATGGTGCTAGGGAGTGGGAGAAGACAACGCCTTTTGGTTCTCACTGGAGGCTGAGGGGAGCCCTCATCGTCCTCTGCAGCTCTCTGAAAGGACCCTGTAGAGATGCTGGTGCTGGGCTCTGCTCACAGGTCATCAGTGACAGAAGCAGAGGGAAGGGCTTCCAGCTCCAACAGGGGAGGGTTAGACTGGCCATCAGGAAGAAAATCTTCCTGGAGAGAGTGGTCAGGGACTGGACTGGACTGTCCAGGGTGGGGATTGAGTCCCCATCTCTGGATGAGTCACTTAGCTGTGGAGTTGGGAGATCTGGTTTAGGGGTGACCCTGTAGAGTGGGGTTGATCCCAGGGTTCTTTTCCAACCTGGATGATTCTGTGATTCTTCCCTTAGAAATCTGACCATTAGCAGGACACAATCCTACCTCGTGCTTCCAGAATGACAGGGCAGAGGGACCCCTTGTTCCCAAGGAAGCCGCCTTGCCCCCACCAGGTCGCGCGTTTTTGCAGGCAATTACATCGTGTCCTGGAGAGTCTCTTGTGCCCAGTTCTCTGTGGAGTTTTTTTGACCCTGCTTCACTCTGCCGCTCCTTGCCTGTAGTTATCAGGGGACTGAAATGCCATCTTTTATTGGTGCTCAGGAAAAAGAGGCACTCCTGTCTTCATCAATATGAGCAGTTTCCGTACAGAAAGGATTCAGCCCGTAATAAGGAGAAGCTGCTCTGTGATGGGGCTTCCTGCACATCTGTGCTAAAGTGGAGCGCGTCTCATCCCTGTGAGGGAGGCGCAGCGTATGAAGCTATTAGGGATGACCTGCAGTGTGTGAGAGAGAAAATGTCAAGTTTAATACTTCCAAATCTCTTTAGCCTGCTTCAGCACAAATGCAGGGGTGATGTTTTGCAATCCCACGTGTCACGAGGGGCTTCCCTACCAGGATGAAGGCCATGGGAGGGTAGAGCAGTCCACTATCTCTCTTTATCGAGTCTATCGTGGAGTTAATTTGGAAGTGATGAAAGTGCACTTTAATAGAATAATGGAATCATTAGGGACTGGAAGGGACCTCCAAAGATCATCTAGTGTGACAGGGTTTGTTTTACTGGCAAGTGTCCCAGAAGAGACCTGGAGATGTTTAAAACCTGCCTGGCTGTGTTGCTGTGTGACTGGGTCTAGGTGAGCCTGCTGTGGTGGGGAAGGATTGGGCTAGATGATCACAGAACATTAGGGATTGGAAGAGACCTCAAAAGATCATCCAGTCTGATCCCCCTGCCAGAGCAGGATCCCCTAGACCAAGTCGCACAGGATCTTTCAAGGTCCCTTCAATCCCTATTGGTGGTTGGGCTTGATGATCTCGAAGGTCTTTTCCAACCTTGGTGACTCTATGGTTCTATGTTCTGTGGTTCTGTGGAAGGTGCATAACACATGCAAGGGGCTAGAACGCTGCTAGTGAGCTACAGAATCACAGTTCCACAGGGTGTTTTTGTCTTGTGGAGCCTTAGTAGTTGTTACTCTGGAGATCCACCGGAGTTTAATATCGTGTTATTGGCGCACAGACTCACAGAACACTAGGGATTGGAAGGGCCCTTGAAAGATCCCTGCACGTGTTTAACAGTCGCTTCGATGTGCTGTTGGGGGGTGTGGTTTAGGGGTGACCGTGTAGAGTAGGGTTGGTGGTTGGACTCGGTGATCCCGGGAGTCTTTTCCAACCTGAATGGCTGCGTTTGAACGGGCAGCCCGTGAGTGACTGTCGCTGCGGGCAGCTAATCCACGCCGTGGAGCTTCGAAGGTGCCGCTAGTTTCAGAAGAGTCCTTCCTCTCAGTAACTTGGACGTGCTAACGCTTTGAGCTGCGGAGCTCTGTCAGAAAGGTCTTCTGGATACTCCTGAATAAACCATGAGGCAGTCCTTCTTGCAGGCATTGTGCTTGTGCTTCCCATGGTGAAAAACCTGCGTCCTTGGGCCTGATGGGGCAAATCCTTCCTGTGGCTACCTGAGAGGGACGAGCAGAGTGAAGCCATAGCCGCTGTTGACTCCTTCAGCGCTCACTGACGCCAGTGCAAGTCGAGCTCACCCCTGTGCCTGGTGCTTTGCACAGGATCCTCGCTGTGCCGAAGCACCTCGCGGTCGCAAGAACGCGTCTGTGCGGCTTGCGCTTTTCCTGGTGGAGCCATGCGCGAGGGGCTCCAGGGAACAGCGTGTACTGTCAGCAGAACTTATCTTTCTGATGAATCAGGCACGTTATGTGTACCCCTGCGTTTGATAGACATGTTGTAATAAGGTCCTGAACTGCTTGCTGTGCCTTTATGTACCTTCCCTCTTAGCAGTTGTAACTATTGTGCTGCTTGACCTATATTAATGGGACTACAAACAACAAGCTTAACCATTAACTTCGGAGCCCCCGTTGGAGCGGATTTTGCCAAGAGATGAGAACTGGAGCTTTAAAGAGGCAAAACCTAAAAAGAGCTGCCCAGTGTGAGCCTTATCAGTGCTCACTGGTCTGAGGTGGAGGGTGGGAGAGACTTCACACAATCGCAGCGCATCAGGGATTGGAAGGGACCGTGGAAGATCATCTAGCGGAGTCCTCCTGCCACAGCGGGGTCACAATTCAAAGATTTGAGGACAAAAACCCAACATCAAATGATTATGGCCCAAACAACTGGGGCAGGGAAAGCTGCCATCTTAAATGTTTTGTTCGTTAACTAACTGGTGCGTGTTGTGTGCTTGGATGCTCCGGTGAAGCTCGCTTACCGTACGGGAACACAGGAGCTTCCATACAAATATCAGAGGGAACTTCTTCACAGTGAGGGACACAGAGCCCTGGAAGGGGCTGCCCAGGGGTGGTTGAGGAGTCTCCTTCTCTGCAGAGGTTTCAAACCCGCCTGGACGTGTTCCTGTGCGACTTGGTCTAGGTGGGCCTGCAGCGGCAGGGGGATTGGACTGGATGGTCTGTCGAGGTCCCTTCCAGTCCCTAATGTTCTGTGATTCTGCTCTTCTTTTCTTGCCTGTGTATCCCTTCAACTCGGGAGCAGCGGTGTTCCCCCTGAGGTCACAGCACAGTGATTTTGTTCTGAACGTTAACCTCTGTTCTAGCAGTTGTGCAGGGAAATCTAGCGTTTCCCACTGCATGACTCTTCTTTGCTCTGAGACTAATGGGCACGTTCTGCCTTGTAATTACAAGAGGACCTGGCAAATGAGTGTCTGAGGTGCTTCTTCACAACTCTGGTGGGCAGCTGCCTGTAGTTCTGTAGGCTGACAACTCATTAGTTTCTTCTCCTGGAGACTCTAGATAGGAAGGCTCATTTAGTTTCTTTAAAAGCACTCTTTTGGGGGAAAATCTGAAGTTTGAAACTGACCCTCTTGTTAATTTCTCACATATGTGCAAAATGAAAGGAACAGAGTTGCAGAAAGTGACCTGCACAACTGTCATGGAATCACAGAGACATTCAGGTTGCAAGAGACCCTTGGGACCATCAAGTCCAACCACCAACCCTACTCTACAAGGTCACCCCTAAAGCAGATCCCCCAACACCACATCTAAGTGACTTTTAAACTCATCCAGGGATGGGGACTCAACCACCACCCTGGGCAGCCCAGTCCAGTCCCTGACCACTCTCTCTGGGAAGAATTTCTTCCCGTTGGCCAGTCTAACCCTCCCCTGTTGAGGCTTGAAGCCCTTCCCTCTGCTTCTGTCACTAATTCCCTGTGAGCAGGGCCCAGCACCAGCATCTCAGACTGTTGGACTGGATGGTCTTTCAAGGTTCTACAATCCCCAGGCCACGGCAGGATCCCCTAGATCAAGTCCCCTATTGCTGAGTGCCTACCCTGCAGCAGCTGTTACGATAGGACAGCATCTTGTAGTGTCCTCATACTTTCTGTGCTGAGAGGCTGGTGTGAGCTCCCTGCAGAGAGTTTGGTCTGGTATCTGAGCTATAAACCTTATCTCAGTAAACAGAATAAAGCTGGCTAATGAACACCAGCTTTATGCTCTTGTAGAGGATGGCTTTGGAAAGGCAGCCGCTTCTTTCAACCATACAAAAGGCATCTTGGAGAAAATAGTCCTTGTTACACACCAGGCAAGATAAGTAGCCTTTTCTGGGCTACTTATCGCCTGCGCAGTCGTGTAAAGAATGAGTGTGGAGTGCGTGCAGCCGTCTTGTGGCATGGATCTGGTTCTGAGCATTTCCTCTCAAGCCTACGCCTTCCTCGTGCAGCCCTCCTACGGGGGTTTGCACAAGTCTTGGCTCTAATGACTTGACCTTCTGAGATGTCTTCAAAAATGACGCAAAAATGACAAGTGTCACTTTTGAAGACATCTCAGAAGCCCAAGTCATCAGAACCACAAGTGAAAAGTAGAAGTAGCTTTTGATCAGACAAGAGGCAGTGGGTGTGAGCTGGAACAGAGGAGGTTCCACATCAAGATCAGAAAGAACTTCTTCATGGTGAGGATGACGGAGCCCTGGCAGGAGCTGCCCAGGGCGGTTGTGGAGTCTCCTCCTCTGGAGACATTTCAAACCCACCTCGGTGTGTTCCTATGTGACTGGATCTAGGGGATCCTGCTGTGGGGGGGGACTGGACTGGATGATCTTTTGAGGTCCCTTCCAACCCGTAATGTTCTGTGATTTCTTCTCACGACCACAGTCGGGCTGCTCTGGAGTTACTCTTCCATGAACCTCACTTAGGCAAGTGCCATCTCTTTATCATGCAGGACTTGGTTCCAAGTCGTGTATCCTTACGTTCTCAATACTTGGCTTAGCTGGGAGGACGTTGTGTGTAGTGAGCAGCAGCTGTGGTAAACGTGCCCGCGGTCCTGTCGCTCCACAAACAGGAAGAAACGCCCGTCTCGAGCTGCGTCGCGGTGGCCGGGAAGCCCTCGCAGCGACTGCGGCAGCACCGCGTTCCGAGCGCACAAGGCAAGCAATAAATCTGTCGCGCTGGCAAACCAGGCTGTGACCTAAAGGAAGGAGCAAATTGTGGCTTCAGGTGAAAAAGAGTGACCTGTCTGAGGGGTCATTTATCATTAGGACACAGTCGCTGGTGCTCTCCGAGCTGGCCGGGGAGAAAGGCTGCGCTAAGCACAACTGAGGGATGCAAGCATCAGAATATTTTTAACTGGTCAGTATGTTCAGGACTTACAAGCCACCAAAAACCTGGCCACGTGCTGGGTGAGTGCACAAAGAAAGAAAGCAAGTGGGAAACTCGGCTAATGGAGCGATTCAAAGTGAAATGAACTTTGGCGTAAGGGTGGTCAGCAGATGGAGAGAGGGTCTCCTCCCTCTCTGCTCTGCCCTGGGGAGACCACGTGTGGAACTTGTGTCCAGCTCGGGGCCCCTCAGTTCCAGAAGGACACTGGAGAGAGTCCAGCGCAGAGCCACGGAGATGATGGAGGGAGGGGAGACCTCATCGCTCTCTACAGCTGTCTGAGAGGACCCTGCAGAGATGCTGGTGCTGGGCTCTTCTCACAGGTCATTAGTGACAGAAGCAGAGGGAAGGGCTTCCAGCTCAAACACCTTAGGTTTAAGTTGGATGTTGGGAAGCAATTCTTCCCAGAGAGAGTGGTCAGGCCCTGGACTGGGCTGCCCAGGGTGGGGGTTGAGTCCCCATCCCTGGAGGAGTTTAAAAGTCACTTTGATGTGGTTCTGGGGGATCTGGTCTAGGGGTGACCTTGTAGAGTGGGGCTGATGGTTGGACTCGATGATCCCAGGGGTCTTTTCCAGCCTGAGTGATTCTGTGATACTAACAGGGGGATGTAAAAATACAAGTCCAAATGGTCTAGCACTTACCTGACAGCCTGTACTCCGCATACGTTCATCTAAGACTCTGCAAAACACTTGAGCGCAATGGAGACTTGAGCCATTGACCATTAAGTGTCAAGAAACAGTCAGCTAAAGCACTTCAATTAATGTTTGGCACACTTCATTGGTTCTGAAGTGTTTGAAGTTTTCACTGTATCTCAGTTGCAATGAAATTAACAGGTCTGAAAACTGCAGTGAAGTTGAAATGAAAAATACATGGTTATCTACAGGTGGTGTGTTGAGACAGGGCTGTCTTTGTGCGGGCACACAGCATCGCAGAGCAGCAGGGATGGGAAGGGACCTGGAAAGATCAGCCAGTCCAGCCCCACCCACCACAGCAGGACCCCCTAGACCCAGCTGCACAGGAACACATCCAGGTGGGTTTGAAAGGTCTCCAGAGAAGGAGACTCCACAACCCCCTGGGCAGCCCCTGCCAGGGCTCTGGCACCCTGACTAGGAAGAAGGTTCTTCTCACACTGATGTGAAACCTCCTCTGTCCCAACTCACACCCACGGCCCCTTGTCCTGTCACTGGGTTCCCCTGAGCAGAGCCTGGCTCCATCCTCCTGACACCTGCCCTTCACATCTTGATCAACATGGGGTCACCCCTCAGTCTTCTCCAAGCTCCAGAGCCCCAGCTTCCTCAGCAGGGAGATGGTCCCCTCCCTTCATCATCTCTGTGGTTCTGTGCTGGACTCTCTCCAGCAGCTCTGTGTCCTTGTGGAGCTGAGGGGCCCAGAACAGACTCTAGCTGTGGTCTCACTAGGGCAGAGTAGAGAGGGAGGAGAACCTCTCTTGATCTGCTAGCCATCCTCCTTCTGACCTCCCTCAAGAAGCCACTGGCCTTCTTGGCCAGCAGGGCCCATTGCTGGCTCAGGACACATTGCCCTGAGGAATCTGCAGCGGAAGCTGCCAGAGTCTCTACAAAGTGACACCCCTGTGGAAGTGATGGGAGCACAATGCGTGTGAGAGCGAGGAGGCTGTGATCAGGTTTTCTTTAACTGTGGGCTGACCACCCTGGTAAAACAAACCGCGACGTTACCAGCGAAGCGATGGAGACGCTTGCTGCGGGCAGAGCTGTGTCCTTGAGGAGCGTGCCAGCACGAGGTGGGCTCTGTGTTCCTCAGCACTATGCGGAGCGGGCACCACGGGGACAGAGACCTTGTCTGGCTGTTTGCGAACTGCTGCTGTGGTTTGGCTGTGCCCTGGACGCAGTATCCTGGTGCCCTTGGCTTGTCTGCTTGGTCGCTGTGGGCCTGGCACCCCAGGGCTTGGCCTGGCTCCACAGCATCCTTCTGAACAGATGTTTTTATTGAAGCCAGCATGTTTCTGATAATTTTATCAGCCCTTGTTAAAGCCAGGCTGCAGTCTACCCTGCTGAACGGCGTCTGGTTCCAAACAGCTCCAGCTTCAGCAGGGCCTGGCCGTTTGGGCTAGTGGAGAGGGGCAGGCAGCATCCCCATCCCCTGCAGAGGGGCCTGTCAGTAATGCTCTTGCTTCCTTTCCATTTAAACACATGAATTAGTATTTCCTCCCGCTGTCTCGGGCCGCACGCTCCTGAACTCGGGACTCCTTGGGCACTTTTATTGCACAGTAAGTCCATCCACAGGAAGTCATATCTCAGAATAACTGTCCTGGTCCCCTTTCAAATGGCAGCCCTCAGGTGTCTAGCTCAGGGACTGTTTCCAAACTTGCTTCGTAGTTCAGAGTATCCTTGCTGAAGGGTGAGCTTTCGTGGTTCAAAGCACTGTTTCATTGAGCCTGGGGAAAAGGAGCCTGAGGGGTGACCCCATCAATGTTATAAAGATGTGAAGGGTGGGTGTCAGGAGGATGGAGCCAGGCTCTGCTCAGGGGCACCCAGTGACAGGACAGGGGGCAGCGGGTGTGAGCTGGAACACAGGAGGTTTCACATCAGTGTGAGAAGGACCTTCTCCCCAGTGAGGGTGCCAGAGGGGTTGTGGAGTCTCCTACTCTGGAGATGCTTAAAACCTGCCTGGGCGTGTTCCTGTGTGACTGGATCCAGGGGATCCTGCTGTGGCAGGGGATTGGAGTGGGTGATGTGTTCAGGTCCCTTCCAGCCCCTAACGTGCTGTGATTCTGGAGAGTGTCTCCAGCCTTTCAGATAACAGGACGTACTAGAGGGGATGAAGCCTGCAGCGTTGGTGTTGGCTGACAAGGTAGCTGTGGTTAGCAAGCTACGAAACCAGCGGGACTCTGCTCTCTAGACGTAGTCAAGGTCGATGACACTCGGTGCCCTCTGTAGATGTTTGTCGTGTACGAGGTACTTGAAGCAGCTGATTTTTCAGCGGTGTAAGCTCTATATTGGAGGACTTCTGAAAAGGGTGCCACGGCTAGGGGGGAAAATCCAGCTCACGAGACACCTTGGGCGTTGTGTTTGTCAGCAGCAGAGTGCGGTTTGGGTCGTGCGTGCCGTCCCCGTGTCAATGCCAGCGTGGAAGGCAGCGCTTGTGAGCGCGGGCGTGTGCGGGTTAGATGCCAGCCGCGTACCACGCGCTCGGGACAGAAAGCAAGAAGAAAACCCCTGACTCGGGCAACGTGTTCAGAGCCCCTGAGATAACAAACTGAAATTCCTAAAATGCAGGATGTCCTGCTGCAGGAGGGGCCATTAAGAAAGAGGTGGAAGGAAACCGGGCAATCCCAAAGAGAACTGCTCTCACAGACGGAGGGAGCTGGGGCTCTTCAGCCTGGGAAAAGGACACTGAGGGGTGACCTCATCAGTGTCGATCAAGATGTGAAGGGTGGGTGTCAGGAGGATGGAGCCAGGCTCTGCTCAGGGGCACCCAGTGACAGGACAGGGGGCAGTGGATGTCAGCTGGGGCAGAGGAGGTTCCACATCAGTGTGAGAAGGACCTTCTTCAGCGTGAGGGTGATGGAGCCCTGGCAGGGGCTGCCCAGGGGGGCTGTGGAGTCTCCTTCTCTGGAGATGTTTCAAACCCACCTGGACATGTCCTATGCAGCTGGATCTAGGGGATCCTGCTGTGGCAGGGAGGTTGGACAGGGTGATCTTTCAGGTCCCTTCCAATCCCTAATGTTCTGTGATTCTGCAAAACTTACTTTCAAGACCACATCCAAAAATCAAGTAGACTTTTATATGTGAGAAATTGCTGCAGCTAATGAACTCAACGGCACCTGCTACTTTGAAGAGGATGTGGGTGGTGAGGGCAGCTTTAACAAAGGAGGTGAGATTCTCCTTAGACACTTGATAGGCTCCATTGTCTGGAGGTGTGTGATTTTTGGCACTTCACCTAGGGGCTCCTGCTGTGGCGGGGGGACTGGGCTGGCAGATCTTTTGAGGTCCCTTCCAATCCCCAACGTTCTGTGAATCAAGCAGCAGTGTCTTTACTGTCAGTCTGCCTGTTTGTCAGAGCTCTGATCTCGTCCTGTGTGAACACGCTCAAGACCAAGGCACCGTAGTAGGAAGCTGCGCAAAGTGACTTCCGTGTGAGTTCTGGTGTCCCGTGAGCCCCTACCAGGGGTGCTCTGGGCAGGGCTCGCCGGGTGTGGTTAAACTTGCTGACCCTTCAGCACTGCACTCTTCACTCCCAGCACGTGGGTTTTCCTTTCCCCTCTCGTACTAGCAGATGGTCTCCAGTTACACGCCGGAGCTTCTATTCCCCGGGTTGCTACGCAACAGAACGCATCCTATCTGCATCCTTTCTGCGCCGCATCCCGTTTCCGTTCGGCAACTCAAAAATAACCAGCTCGGTGCTTCAACGCGCTGCTTCCTCTTTTCTGCAGAGCTGAATGTCTGTCGAGTATCTTCCTGGGCTTCCTATCTCTTCCTGTTACAGCCTTGGAAAAAAATGCCTTTGCCCTGAATTGATTTTCCTCATCACTTCCTATTTACATCAGTCCACTTAGTGCTAAGGCAGGCAAAACCTGCAGGAATGAGTCACGCAGCTGCTAGCCCATAAACAGGCTGGTGGCAGCCAATTGTGTGGTGCTGGAGAGCAGGATGCTGCATTGTTGTCAGGTGTGGGGTTCCTGTTTGCCCTTTTTATCGGGGCTTTGTTTCCCTGCTGATAGAAGACAGTTGAAAACAAACTTCTGGTTTTTCCCTGCTGTTAGTGGACGCGTGAAAAGGGAAATGTGAATCTCCAGCTGAGCCAGGGGGAAGATGGGAGAGAACCAGCAGCGTGGCTTGCTCTGGCTGAGGTCCCTCCCAGTCCCTACTGGTCTGGGGTGGTGATGAAGCAAACTCTGTGCTGGGGGTCACTCTGTGTTACCAGCTGTTTACCACCATGGAACTGCAGCTGTTGGGAGGTGCTCGCTTGGACGTGTTCATTGAGGACCAACTTTGCACGTTCTCAGCCGCGCTGCTACCCGCTGCTCCTCAGGCGAAGTCCAGTGACTCTGCGCCCTTGCTTGTGTTCTGTAGAGGAGCTTAACTCCTGTTTGGATCATTTGTTGGCTGTCGCTGTAGCAGACACTGTCAGCTCCGGAGAACCTGCTCTCAGTCACCTAGAGGTGATCCAGTAGGTTAAATAAGAGAGGTTTGTTTTGTCTTGCTTCAGGGAGACATTGAGGGGCTGGAGCGAGGGCAGAGAAGGGCAATGAAGCTGGGAAAGGGCCTCAAGGATCAGTCTGATGAGACTGAGAGATGGAGGGAGCTGGGGCTGGCTAGTTTGAGGAAGAGGAGGCTGAGGGGAGACCTCATTGCTCTCTACAACTATCTGAGAGGACACTGTGGAGATGTTGGTCTCTCTTCTCACAGGGAGTTAGTGACAGAAGCAGAGGGAAGGGCTTCCAGCTTTACCAGGGGAGGGTCAGGCTGGCCATCAGGAAGAAATTCTTCCTGGAGAGAGTGGCCAGGCCCTGGACCGGGCTGCCCAGGGTGGGGGTTGAGTCCCCATCCCTGGAGGCGTTTAGAAGTCACTTAGATGTGGTGTTGGGGGATGTGGTTTAGGGGTGACCTTGTAGAGTGGGGTGGATGGTTGGACTGGATGATCCCAGGGGTCTTCTCCAACCTGAACGATTCTGTGATTCTGTAAGTAGGGAGTTTTCACGACTTCACGTTACAGTTACTTTTAAAGCCACCACTAGTTTTATTAGAGTAAATAGGAAGCGGACGTTCGCAGGCAGAGGAACTACTTTCTCTTGAGATAGCTGAGGACCAGAAAGAAGACAGATCTTTTCCGTGATGAGGGTGTGCAGGTGTGATGATGATGGAGTCAGAGGAACAGGTTAACTTGTGTCTCTCGCCACAAAGCTAAACAGAAAGTTCCGCGCAAGTCAGCCCTGGGACAGTTTTTGATATTGGCTTGGTTTTGACGTCCCTGAGCGGACAGGCCCTCCTGGAGGAGGCCCTTGGGGATTTCTTCTTGGGCTGAACTTTGCTTCCTTGGTTTTGCTTTTTAAAAGTCAGCAGAACTGATCCCTGGGACTTGGAGGGGCTGGTCGGTGGGAGATTGGAGTGGGAAGCAGAAATGCTGCAGCTCACCTAACAAGAGATGGCATGATGTCCAAGTACAGCTCTAATAAGCAATTTGCATCAATCGCTTTCTGGTAGCGCGTGTCCGTGGAGGGATGCTCCTTCCTGAGCATTGATTGCCAGCGCACATACGAGTTGCTTCAAAATACTTTCCGATTGCTTTCAGTACATTCACAGAAAGGCTTGCGAGAGGGATGTTGTACGGCCAGATCCTAATCAGGTTTTAATCAAATTGTCCATTATGTTGAAATGCTTCAATGCCAACTCTGTCTCTGTTACTGAAACAGCAACAGAACGAGAGGCAAGCGCAGTAATTAGCAGAGCAAGTCCCCTCCCGCTCGTGCAGGTCTTGGCAAAGGAAAGGTTGTGAAACATCACAGATGGGACCTCTAAAGATCATCCAGTCCAACCTCCCCTACGACAAGCAGACACATCTCTGACTAGAACAGACCATAGAATCACAGAATCATCCACCTTGGAAAAGACCCCTGGGATCATCAAGTCAAACCAGCAACCCCACTCTACAAGGTCACCCCTAAACCACATCCCCCAACGCCACATCTGAGTGACTTTTACACTTGTCCAGAGATGTGGGCTCAACCCCCACCCTGGGCAGCCCAGCCCAGTCCCTGACCACTCTCTCCAGGAAGAATCTCTTCCCAATGTCCAGTCTGACCCTCCCCTGGTGGAGCTTGAAGCCCTTCCCCCTGGTTCTGTCACTAATGCCCTGTGAGAAGAGCCCAGCACCAACACTAGATGGTCTTTCAAAGTCCCCTCCAACCCCTAATGTTCTGTGATCTCTCCAAAGTCCTTTCAGATAGTTGTAGAGAGTGATGAGGTCTCCCCCAACCCTCCTCTTCCTCAAACCAAACAGCCCCAACACCCTCAATCTCTCCAACTCTGTTAGAAGCTGCCCACAAGGGACAAATGATATTGACATAGCCTTAAATATATTGAAAAGCCATAAATCAGAATAATGAGATTCATAAATCTGTTAATATTAATGGGGAAACCCTTTGGGAAACGTAGTGTAAAATCAAAGTACAAGATGAACTTGAGATGTAAGTGATGACTCCAGTTAAATGAATAAAAAATTGGGTAGTTTGTTCCTTTTCAAGTCAGAAAAAGACACGCTCATCCTTTTGAGACTGGGCTGGTGCCTTTAATACTGTCAAAAGAGAAGAACACACAAAAATATTAGGGAGAAGGGCTCCAGCGGTGTCTCTGACAGCAGCTTGAACCCCTGGAACGATCTGTGTTTCGCCTCACAAAATGAGGAGAGCGCCGCGAAGCCTTTCCTTCGCAGGCTCTGCGTAGAATCGATCCGCTGGTTCCACACAGAATTTCAAGGCCATAAAACTTTATTAGCACGAAGAATATGTAGATGGGAATTCATTTGTTCACACTGCGGTGGTTAAGGGTCTGTCAGCACTGCCATTAAAACCCCCTCTAATTTCACAGGAGATTCCACGACGCATAAAAACGCCTTTGACAAAGAGGCTCCTCTAACCACGCCACAGACATTAATCCTGTTTCCGTGTCTGGTAGCTTGAAGTGACCGCTCGTGTGCGTGGAGGTGGGCGCACGCCGCTGCGGAGACATCAGCGACTGCTGAGCCAGCCGCTCTTTGAGCTCTCTGCTGCCTTAGCCCCCTACGTGTCTGCTGTCGCAGAGCAGAGGTCCTGTTTCTGGTCCCTCTGACTTCTCTGGGTTACGCCTGGCTGTTGTGGTTTTTGCCTGGAAAGATCTTCTACGGAGCTTTGGGACTGTCCATGGCACAGGGGCAGGTTCCATTTGCATGTTACAGGGTCACAGAATCACTGAGGTTGGAAAAGACCTCTGGGGTTATAGAGTCCAACCATCAACCCTACTTTGCAAGGTCACCCCTAGACCAGATCCCCAACTCCACATCTGAGTGTCTTTTAAAGTCCTCCAGGGATGGGGACTCAACCCCCACCCTGGGCAGCCCATCCCAGTCCCTGACCACTGTCTCCAGGAAGAATTTCTTCCTGATGGCCAGTCTGACCCTCCCCTGGTGGAGCTGGAAGCCCTTCCCTCTGCTTCTGTCACTGATGACCTGTGAGCAGAGCCCAGCACCAGCATCTCTACAGGGTCCCTTCAGATAGTTGTAGAGAGCGATGAGGTCTCCCCTCAGCCTCCTCTTCCTCAAACTAACCAGCCCCAACTCTCTCCATCTCTCAGTCTCATCAGACTGACTCTGCAGCCCCTTCCCCAGCTTCGTTGCCCTCCTCTGCCCTCGCTTGATGTCTCTTGTGTCCTGAGGTGCCCAAACTGGACCCAGTCCCCCAGGTGCAGCCTCCCCAGTGCTGAGTGCAGGGGGACAGAAGCGTGACGCGCTCCTTGCTGAAGCGCCGTTAGCTTTCTGCACAGCTGGCTCTTGTTCCTGTGGAGCAGACTCCTGCTCCCCAGCAGTGGGTTGGAATTGCAGATCAATATCCTGGATGTTCTCAGAAAATTAATTAGTCTCACCGAGGTCTCACTTGCCTGGGCTGGGGCTCTCCCCGTTGCCGCAGTTGGTATCGACTGTGCAGCCAACAGCACCGACACGGTGTTTACCCTCCGAAGAGGTCATTGGAAGTGCCCCGGGCCAGACAGTGAGAACACAGCTTGCTGCTGCTTTCTTTGAAGCCTTGACTACGCGTAGTAGTACGTACGGTTGAGTGCAGGCGTTTCAGGCCGTTGCTGCACTACCTGGTTTTCCTAAGACTCGCCCTCGATTTCCAGATGATCCTTCAATTAGTAATTTTCTGTTTAGGGGTCGGCCAGTTCCCCGGTGGCGGTAGATAAGGAACTATTGATTTCAGTGGAAGCGGCCCAGCGTGACGGGAGGCTCTGTGATCAGATGAGAAAACCTCACAAGGTGCATCACGAGACTGTGGGTGCAGACCACAGCCTCACCAACATACGAGTGACACGCATCCTCCACAGCGCTACCCATCGGTGTATCCGGTCTGCAGAGCAGCAGTCCTGTAACAGCAATGGGCAGGAGCCGCTCTTCGTGTCTCACTGTACACGAGGTGTCTTTCGAGGTCCCTTCCAATTGCTAGAGCTCTGTGGCTCTGATTCTCCTGGCTGTTCCAAGAAGTTCCAGGATATATTACTGAAGAACAGAAAAGGCATCAAATCTGTTGGGTTTTAATTCCTCAGATCACAGAAACTTTAACTTGCTGTCGATTTTCTTCGGAAGCTTCCTGACCCGTTGGGGTTTCCTAAAGCAGCGCTCTCGGCTGCACCGCACGCTAAATAACGCCCGAGCGCTCATCCTGGGCTCCTGGAGGTGTTTTCTGCGAGGGCTGGGTTTTTATTTCACCTCGGCCCTTTGAAGGCTCCACCGTCATTGTTCCTTAGAACCCATGAGTCACCTGAAAAGATCAAAGTCTTAACCCTGCAGTTATTCCATCAGTACCCACAGGATGTTTATAAACCATGATTCACACTGGTTGTGCCCAGAAGAGAACAGAGTTGCCGTTCTCAGCATTAAACAAAGCCGGCGACACTTCTCGGCTGTGGAAAGCTGATTAAAGGGTTACGGGCACGCTGTCACAGGAAGGAAAGCCCAACAGGGCTCCCCACTTGGACGGGCAGGAAGCTGGCTGCGCAGTGCTTGGAGTTGCTAACTTGGTTTCGGGTGCAGTAAAAGTTGGCCAGAGCTAATTTAACGAGCCCCGTAACTGTTCCCGCAAAGCGGGGAATTCTATTGGCAAACAACGTGTTTGCCAAGTGTGGGCTTTAGAATCGGGTTTTGCTTGAGTCACAGAATAATTGCTCCTTTTCTCCCAGCTCCCTCAGCCTTCCCTCAGCAGGGAGACGCTCCCCTCCCTCCATCATCTCTGTGGCTCTGCACTGGACTCCCTCCAGCAGCTCTGTGTCCTCCTGGAGCTGAGGGGCCCAGAACTGGACACAAGATTCCAGATGTGGTCTCACCAGGGCAGAGTAGAGGGGGAGGAGACCCTCTCTCCATCTACTAACCACCCCCAGTTCTGATCCACCCCAGGATGCTGTTGGCCACCTTGGCTACAATGGCCCATTGCTGGCTTCCGGCCATCCTGCTGGCCACCAGGACCTCCAGATCCCTTTCTCTTACGCAGCTCTCCAACAGGTCAGTCTCCAGTGCCCTATCCTGGTCCCTGGGGTTGTTCTTGCCCAGATGCCCTTGTTCTAGTTCATTCAGTGTCTCCCTGTCCAGGTCCTGCTGGAGGGCAGCACCAGGGTGGGCTATTTGGAGATTCAGGTGTTTATCTTGTCTTCAGTTTTCTTCACTATTTTTTGGCTACACTCTCTGTTCCACTGTTTGCTATCGGCGCCTCAGCAGATACTCGTCACAGCCGCGCGGCTGGCAGTGAGCAAAGCCCCACTTCTTCTTGAGTGTAAGGCCAGCACATAGTGCTTCGTGCAAAAACAGGCTCTCGGAGCGGCGTAACTTGTCGTGTGAGTGTTCTGGAAAAAGACCATTCATAAACCAGTCAGCAGTTAGGAAACAGAGTCCAAAGGCATCCTTTGTAAGGGTCGGGTTCTTTTGGTCACAACAGTCCTTTAAAGATGACCCTGTGGAGCCCAGTGGACAGGACAGACGGTGAGAGATGAGTTTCACACTGCTTTTGAACAGCAGCTACTGCTTCGTGGTGGCCCCTTTGATGTGAGCTCAGGGGACCGGCCACCTGCGTCGCTCTGTGCGGTGATGATTTATTAATCAGGAAAACAAGAAACACAATATGGCTCCAGCCAACCCCTAAGTAAACGGAGATGAACTAACGCGTCTTGGTCGTTACCTTGATGTCCTCCCTACGCTGCAGAGCTTCATCAGCGCTAATCGCTTAATCCTCGGGCCGTGCATCCAGCCTTCCACGACAGTATTTCATACGTGTGTTGTTTTCCATGCCCTTCCTAGATTAAACTGCATAAATCGGGTGAGAGTTTTCAAAAGGACAGTCCCTATGGCCACCAGCATCTTCCTTACAGCTTTACAGAGCTGGAAGGTCACTTGGGGTTTTCTTCACTTCAGACGTCGTTAGAGATTATTGAATGTATTTCTCAAGTACCCGCTGCTGTACCACAACCTACCCAACTCTTCTCCCTGGTAATCAACACATCAACAAGCCATCGTTATTTTGCAGGCAAAGAGAAGTAAATGGTTTTTATAGGGTAATCAATGCTAAGCACAGAAGCACAGAACGTGAGGGGTTGGAAGGCACCTTTGAAAGATCATCCAGTCCAGTTCCCCTGCCACAGCAGGATCCCCTTGACCCAGTCACAGAATCACAGGACATTAGGGATTGGAAGAGACCTTCAAAGACCATCCAGTCCAGTTCCCCTGCCACAGCAGGATCCCCTAGACCCAGTCACAGAATCACAGGGCATTAGGGATTGGAAGAGACCTTTAAAGACCATCCAGTCCAGTTCCCCTGCCACAGCAGGATCCCCTTGACCCAGTCACAGAATCCCAGGACATTAGGGATTGGAAGGGACCTTGAAAGACCATCCAGTCCAATCCCCCTGCCACAGCAGGATCCCCTAGACCCAGTCACGGAATCCTAGGACATTAGGGATTGGAAGGGACCTTCAAAGACCATCCAGTCCAATCCCCCTACCACAGCAGGATCGCCCTGAACATTAAAAGTCATACGCCTGGGTTTTCAGCTGGGAAGTTAATGTCAAGAGGATGTGTTGAAGCTTGAAGTTCAGAAATGAAGTCCTGAGCTGGTAAACGTTCTAGTCTTTAGGACACCTGCTAGTAATTCTTCCTTTCCAGACAGGGACTGCCAGAGCAGGAATGAGGGATTATTCCAGGGGAACCTACAGAAACGTGAGAGCACTCTTTTCCAGGCTGAGCATCGCTCCTTGTCTGCAGAGAGCTCCAAAAATCACTGATGCCAGGTTTACTTCAGCAGTGGCATTTGAGCTCAATTGTCATGTTTTCGTCTAAACATCTTCTGAAGAAAACCTCTTCCCTGTTTACGTGAAGCTATAAATAGCCTAAAAGTTGCTGGAGTGATTTCAAACGACGGCTATTCTTGAGAGAGGGGTGCGTGACTGAGAAACGTCAGCTTAGTCCAGCTGGTGACAGGGCGTTGGAGTCGAGCCTTGCACACTGGCATCGAGGCACCGCGGAGCATGAGGGACTGCAAGGGACCTTGACCGTTCATCCAGTCCAATCCCCTAGATCCAGTTGCACGGGAACAAGTGCAGGTGGGCTTTGAACACCCCCAGAGGATGAGACTCCACACCCGACCCAGGCAGCCCACGGCTCTGGCACCCTCAGTGTGAAGATGCTCCGGGGCAGCGTAGAGGGGCAGGAGAACCTCTCTTGATCTGCTGCTCTCCCCCATTCTGGTTCACCCCTTTCATGGCCCTTAGGAGAGTAGGAAGCGGCTGTTTGGCGCGGGATGCCTGGGATTTCTGTTGGAAATTACACTTCTTAAATATTTGAGCTCTGCTTTGGGACAGAACCAATTAGGGCTGAAACTGCCGGGTGGGTAAGAGAGTTTCAAGGTCTCCTTGTTTGATTTTCAGAGGCCTGTATTTACCCTGTGCCACACTGCGTCGTGAAGGGCCCTTTCTGCTCGCTTTGAACAGGCTTTTTATTTGGAGCAGGCTTCCAGCAGCAGGTGATGATCTACATGATGATTAAAACACCCTCCATGTGTCTTACAAAAACTCCCCCGACCCGTGGAAAGGCGGGTTTCATCTGCTCTGTACTTTCACAGCCGTGTGAGAGAACTTCCCTCGTGCACAGTCTCATTTTCAGTGGTCACTCTGCCTATCTCAAAGCACAAGGTGTTGGTCTTGATTTCAGCTTTAAGTAAAAAAATCCCCTAAAGAGTATTTTCGCCTCTTTAGTGAGAAGCAGGTGAATCGTGGACTTATGTGCCATTTCGGGGAGAACATTGAGAGATGTTCTCCTCCTACTACTCTACTCTGCCCTGGTGAGACCACAGCTGGAATCTTGTGTCCAGTTCTGGGCTCCTCAGTTCCACAAGGACACAGAGCTGCTGGAGAGAGCCCAGTGCAGAGCCACAGAGATGATGGAGGGAGGGGAGCATCTCCCTGCCGAGGAAAGGCTGAGGGAGCTGGGGCTCTGGAGCTGGGAGAGAAGGAGACTAAGGGGTGACCCCATTGAAGGAACTTCTTCATGGAGAGGGTGACAGAGCCCTGGAAGGGGCTGCCCAGGGGGGTCTCCTCCTCTGGGGATGTTTCAAACCCTCCTGGCCGTGTTCCTAGGGCATCCTGCTGTGGTGGGGGGATTGGACTGGCTGATGTTTCAAGGTCCCTTCCAGTCCCTGATGTTCTATGATTCTGTGATTAGATCTAGGGGATCCTGCTGTGGTGGGGGACTGGACTGGCTGATGTTTCAAGGTCCCTTCCAGTCCCTGATGTTCTGTGATTCTGTGACTTGATCTAGGGGATCCTGCTGTGGTGGGGGACTGGGCCGGCTGATGTTTCAAGGTCCCTTCCAGTCCCTGATGTTCTATGATTCTGTGACTTGATCTAGGGGATCCTGCTGTGGTGGGGGATTGGACTGGCTGATGTTTCAAGGTCCCTTCCAGTCCCTGATGTTCTGTGACTTGATCTAGGGGATCCTGCTGTGGTGGGGGTTGGTCTGTGATTCTGTGACGATAGACACTTCAGAGCGAGTCACTTGTTCAGCAGAAGGGCGGGCAAGCTGAAGCTGATTCCCAAAGACGCCTCATCCGTGGCAGCGGTTGGACTGCTCTTACGCACAGTAGGCGGTAAAACTAGTTCAAAGACCATTGAATAGCTCCCATGAAGCTACAGCAGCACAATAAAGCATCTAAGCAGTGCAGAGCACCCTGCATCACAGAGCCCTTTACTCAGTCTTGTCCTGGGCTGTGCTCAGCCCGGTCACCACAAGTCCACCAGGTACCCAGCACTAGCGCTGCGAGTTCAGAGCACGAGCTGCAGTCTCGTGGTGCCCGCTACCGCGGCTGGCAGCAGCTAGAGATGGTTAAGAAACCATAGATGTGGTGCCAGAGTGAAGCTGTGGTGTCTAAACTTCCACGTTAAAGTGGGGATGACCCACGGTTTCGGGGAGAGCTTTGAACAGTCCCCACCAGGAGAGGCGCGCTACCAGGGGGTGTTCTCGCAACGCCGACGGGCAACAGGCACCGGTGCCAGCGCCTCTCGTTAGAATGCAAGATGCAGCTGACGACAGAGGAGCGGGCTCAGTTGAATATTGAGATGATGAAGGAGGCCTGGGTACCAGTGCTCTGGTCCAAAGGGAGATCCGTTGCGGTGCTCACTGTCCCAGTCGGCGGTACCCGAAGGCAGCGCGTGCCTCTGGGAGCGAGCGCTGCCGCGGAGGGAGCTCAGCGCTTGGCCAAGGGTAACCATAAATATTAAAGCTTGATTAGTCCCGTTTGATAGGAACATAAAAAATTGATGGCTGTGTGCCAGCGCTCTCTTTGGTGAGGAGACACAGGAGGTTTCTGCTGCCACTCTGTAGTCGCTCGTCTTCTTTCAGACTCGTCATTACTTCAGGCCGCGTTTCTTGGCTCGTTTAATGGAGGTGGCATCACGAGCAAGAAGCAGAAGGGAGCGAATAGCTGAAGCCCTGTGCCCAGTGAAATAGCAGACTGAGGCTCACGGCCGCTCAGGCAGGCTGCTGCGCCGTGCTTTCTTTCTCTGCGTGTGTTTTGCGCCTCCCGTCGCTACTCAGTGCGCGGCTGGCAGAGACGGTCCCTCGTGCGGAGACAAACGCCTTCGGAGAGCTCTATCTCAACCACAGGGAGTGTTAGCAAGCCAGGACACACAGGAGTTACCCAGCTTGTGGAGAAACCCAGGCAGCTTCCAGTGCTCTTTGCCAAGTGGATCAGATGCAAACGCGAGTCTCTACCTGAGCTCTGTCCAGTTCTGGGCCCCTCGTTACAGGAAAGACGTTGAGTTGCTGGAGAGTGTCCAGGGCAGAGCTGCCCAGCTCCTGAGCTTGGAGAACAAGTCGTGTGAGGAGAGGCTGAGAGAGCTGGGCATTGCCCTCTACAACTACCTGAAAGGAGGTCGCAGAGTGGTGGGTGCTGGCCTCTTCTCCTTAGTAGCTGCTGACAAAACCCAGGGAAATGGTCAGAAGCTGAGCCAGGGGAGGTCTGCAGGGGATGTTCAGAAGAAAGTCCTTACAGAAAGAGTGCAAGGGCCTCCCAGGGAGGGGGTTGAGTCACCATCCCTAGAGATGGTTAAGAAACCATAGATGTGGTGCTGCAGGGGCAGGGATGGAGGGGGTTGGTTTGTGTTAGCTGAACGACCAGGTGGTTACCTACTCAGGGGTTTAGTGGTTTGATTGCTTTTTTGGGTGTGGGTCTGTTGTTTGGGGGTTTATTTGTGGTTGGTTTTTGTACTGTTCGTGTTTTGTTGTTGTTGTAGGGTCTGGTTGGACTTGGTGATCTAGGGGGTCCTTTCCAACCAGGATTATCCTGTGATGCTGTGAATTTCTACCTCCCAACAACATGCACAGGGAATCACTTTTCATGTTGTTGAGATGATTTAGAATCTGAAGAATAAGAAACACCTCGTTTTGTAGTGGTAAACTAGGGGAGGTGGCAACACTTCTGTGCAGTTAGAATATGGTGATCGTAATCAGAATGCAGAGAGATGATGAAGGGAGCAGAGCATCTCCCTGGTGAGGAGAGGCTGAGGGAGCTGGGGCTACTGAGCTGGGAGAGAAGGAGCTTGAGGGGTGACCCCATGGATGTTGATCAATGTGTGAAGGGTGGGTGTCAGGAGGATGGAGCCAGGCACCCAGTGTCACAGGGGCACCCAGTGACAGGACAAGGGGCAGTGGGTGTGAGCTGGGACAGAGGAGGTTCCACATTAGTGTGAGAAGGACCTTCTTCCCGGTGAGGGTGACAGAGCCCTGGCAGGGGCTGCCCAGGGAGGGTTGTCTCCTTCTCTGGAGACACTTCAAACCCATCTGGCCATGTTTCTGTGGAACTGGATCTAAGGGATCCTGCTGTGGCAGCAGGGGGGTTGGACTAGGTGCTCTTTCGAGGTCCCTTCTAATTGCTAATGTTCTGTGATTAAGATAATAATAACTGCAGGAGCAAAAGTGATTGGAGCATCACAGAGTCTGTGATTAAGGTACTAACTACAGGAGTAAAAGTCATAGGCTAGTCCAGTCCACAGCAGGCTGCCCTAGGCCGAGTCAGAAGCTTCCTGCGTACGAATCAGTCCGTGTTTGCCTGCATAAAGAGCTGAACCCCACTTGCAGCCTAGACCCAAGTGCTCTCTGTCGGTAATGGTCTCACTAAAGGCCCACGGACCACCTTAGCACTAGAGGAATTTTTCTGAGGAACACCAGCCATCTGAAGGCGATTAGTTCACGCAACAAAGAGCCATTGTTGTGTCTGCGGAACATTCTGCTACTGTGCAGTTTGTCTTTTCAGCCTTCTAGCTGTTTGTGAAACAGAACTTCAGAGGCCACCAGCCTGAAAGACCCAAGGACGAGATGATAACTGGAGACACAATTGATCCCTGTGCTCTGGAACAACATGGGCTGTTACAGCAGCCGGGGAAATCTGTACAGAGGGGATGGGAAGGCGAGTCGGCGCGATGCCTGCGGAGGAGAAACGGGGCGCTGGGGGGACCTGAGCTGTAGGAGCAGAGAAACCAAAGTGCAGCTTAATCAGAAGCAAATGCTGGGCGCCGTGTGCTCGCGGCGGAATGCGCGCAGGGAACGCGGGGAAGCCTTTGTTTACTCGGCTCTGACTCGCGGGCAGAAGTTTATATAAACTGGGCTGCCTTCCTGATCACAAGTGCATGGGGAGTCCTGAGGGGAGGCGCCGCAGCTGAAGTGAGGCACGCGTTTGGGTTCCGTCACTCAGGGCAACACCAGCTCCAGAACCATAACTGGAAAGCTCCCAGCTGATCACTGGGGCCAGACTGCCGCTAGAGCACCTGGCTCCAGCGCCGCTTTCAGTGGGAGCGGCACAGAGCGGGCAGTCGGGATCCGCACACAGCGGAGGCAGTGGCGATAACACACTATCCGTGAAAGCACGGAGCAGATCCTGCTCTCCAAGGCCACCTTGGCTCTCTTACCAGGAGCCTTTCAAGCCTGTGTCGGCTCCGGAAACTCGGAGCTCTTTGCAAGGCTAAATGCAAGGAACAGGAGGCTGGGGGGTTGTACAGTGGGACATCAGGCATCGGAGTGGGAAAGGAGAATGCTCCTGGAAAGAGCACCAGGGGGGACCATGAGCCAGCAATGGGCCCTGGTGACCAAGAGGGCCAGTGGCATCCTGGTGTGGATCAGAAGGGGGATGATTAGCAGACTGAGAGAGGTTCTCCTCGCCCTCTACTCTGCCCTGCTGAGATCACATCCTGGAGTATTGTGTCTGGTTCTGGGCCCCTCAGCTCCAGAAGGACACAGAGCTGCTGGAGAGAGTCCAGTGCAGAGCCACAGAGATGATGAAGGGAGGGGACCATCTCCCTCCACGAGGAAGGGCTGGTGGAGCTGGGGCTCTTGAGCTGGGAGAAAAGGAGACTGAGGGGTGACCCCATGAGTGTTGATAAATATGTGACGTGTGGGTGTCAGGATGATGGAGCCAGGCTCTGCTCAGGGGCATCTAATGACAGGACAGGGGGCAGCGGGTGTGAGCTGGGACAGAGGAGGTTCCACATCAGTGTGAGAAGGACCTTCTCCATGGTGCCAGAGCCCTGGCAGGGGCTGCCCAGGGGGGCTGTGGAGTCTCCTTCCCTGGAGACATTTAAACCCCCCTGGCAATGTTCCTGTGCAGTTGGATCTAGGGGATCCTGCTGTGGCAGGAGGGTTGGGCTGGATGATCTTTCCAGCTCTCTTCCAATCCCTAGTGATTCTGTGAAGCAACAACAGGCAGAGAATGTTCAGGGTGATCCGACTGTGGCAGGGGGGTTGGACTGGATAATCTCTCCAGGTCCCTTCCAATCCCTAACCTTCCCTCACTCTGTGTGATGTAAACCCTTCCTACAGTCTGTGGTGACTTCATGAAAGTAAGTCAGAATAAATAAGTACCTGGCTCAGAACCAGTGCCCAGCTGGTTCAGTCTGAGTGGGAGCTGCCTTGCAGTGGGCCTGTTCACAGAACATTAGGGATGGGAGGGAACCTCAGAAGATCACCTTGTCCAGTCCCCCTGGTGGAGCAGGATCCCCTAGATCCAGTTGCACGGGAACACGTCCAGGTGGGTTTTAAGCATCTGCAGAGCAGGAGACTCCACAGCCCCCCCGGCAGCCCCTTCCAGGGCTCTGCCACCTCCTGCAGTTTCACTTGCTTTAGAAGCAAAGGCGGCGGTTCCAAGCCCTTCGCACCCCTGGTGTCTGTGCACGGGAAGCACTTGACGGACTGAGCTCGTTCCTCTCTGTGTGCCGCCATCCCACTCGCTGCTCGGGGAGCTCCGCAGATGCGCAGCGCCGCTGCACAGGATGGGCTCGTTCTTTATGGCATGTCCGGGTGCTTCCCGTCTCCGAAGGGGGCTCTGTGTGTGTTTTATACCGAGTCATCAGGCGCAGACCAACTTTGATGGAGCTTTCCCGTGATTTACCTCCGCTGCCTGCGCCGAAGCCCCGCGGAGCTGTCACGGGCTCCCCGAACACTCGTGTCGCCGCGGACGATCGGCGCTTGCCGCAGCCAGGCGGGCGTTGCGAGCTCCGCGGAGCGCGGCTCCGCCAGCCTTTGGAGCAGCGCTCTAGTCACTGCCGCCCGCGCTGGCCGTTAGCCCCTTGTTTCCAGGAGCAGCCGCGTCCATCCCGTTAACAGCTGGTGCTGGAAACGCCGTTCGCGCAGGCCGCCGCTGCCCCGCCGAGTGTGCGGAGCGCTAAGGGCAGGCAGGAGGCCAGGCGGGCATTAATGCCCTTCGTTAATGACATCGTGTCGCCAGTGCTGCTGCGGTTCCGTTCTCGAGCGCTCGCACTCCGCAGCTGCTGCGCTGGGGCTTTGGCGAGACGCTGGGGTCTGCCCCGCACGGCCGGGGGGAGGGATGCTGGCGATGCGGGGCTGTCACCGGGGCTGCTCCGGCTGCGCCCGCTCCCCGCAGAGCTCTGCAGCCTCGGCGAAGGGCGGCGGGCGCCCGTCTGCGCACCGTCAGAGAGACGCCGCAGACAAGTGCTGCGGGATCTGCTTTGCGGGGAGGGCCTGACGGGCTCTGTTCTGGGGCGTCCACGAGCGTGTCCACGGGCAGCGCGGCCAGGCTCTGAGCAGGGAATTGCCCTGCCTCTTTGGAAAATAGGTATATTTATCTACATAGAGGCATTTATACATTTTCTAAATGTACTTTTAAAATACATTTTAAAATGTTTACGTGTTTTAAGTACATAGATATGTATGTTGAATACATATATATGTATTTTAAAATATACAAAGACATCTGTATCTTTAAAAAATATAATTTTTAATCTATTTAAAAATATATATCTTTATGTCTTTCATAAATATATTCATATATTTTCCCTAAATACATAACATCAATTTACATAATTATATATATTTTTAAATAAGTATAAAGAATATACTTGCTGCTCACACACGTCATCAGGGAGCCAGATGCAGATCAGCATCTTTGTCCCTGTCTGCTGGACGGGTAGAAGTCAGAAGACTGACGTGAGACAAACCAGTGTAAGGATTTTTCATGCCTTAACCACATAGACTTTCAACCCTTTTGTGCCTGAAGAAGTTGTTGCAGGCAAAAGGTGCCATTGGGTCTGGAATTGCAGAATCGTTCGGGTGGGAATTTTGAAGATGTTTTTTTCTGATGAACGCCTGAGAGAGACCATCTCTGTGTGTCAGAAGGGCTTCAGACAAGCCTGAACTACAGAACCACAGAACACTGGGGACTGGCAGGGACCTTCAAAGATCATCCAGTGCAACCCCTCTGCTGCAGCAGGATCCCCTAGACCCAGTCAGAGAATCACAGAGCATTAGGGACTGGAACGGACCTTGAAAGATCATCCAGTCCAATCCCCCTGCCGGAGCAGGACCACCTAGACTAAGCCACAGTTTCCCTTCAGCACAGGTTGGTTCCCTTCAAGCAAAGCTTGGGTCGCCTCTAGAACGTCACAGAGTCATTAGGGATTGGAAGGGACCTTGAAAGACCATCCAGTCCCATCCCCTAGACCAAGTCGCACAGGGACACATCCAGGCGGGTTTGAAACGTCTCCAGAAATGGAGACTCCCCAGCTCCATCTCAGCTGAACGAGCTCTGGTGTCACTGGCCTGTCTCACAAAAACGTTCCAGTGTCAACGAACGCAAGATCAAATATTTGACAAACAGTGACAAGCGGAGGCCGGAGGTGTGTGTCCCAAAGTGAGAGAGGGAGGGGAATAATGGGCTTGACAACAATAAAGCGCCGGTGGCTTAGTGCACAAGAATGTGACAAAGGTCTCCGTGAATCTCCTGCTCCTGGGGTCCTGCCAGCTCCCTTTATTGCTGTTTGAAGTAACCAGGTGCATATGGCATGTTTGTAGGTAAAGCAGTCAATGAAGTTGGTTACACCTCTGCATTTATTGCCTTCCCCCTGAGTATTATTAACTTTTACATTCCCCATAAAGTATAATTTATCACTTAAATAATTTGCTTTGAGTCAGGGTTCAGTGTGCTCCAGTGCTTTCCCGCTCGTTAAACGAGATATTTTTACTTAATGAGCCTAGAATGTCCTTTGCATTTAACGTTGGAATTGATCTCAAACCCCCCATTCTGCTATCATATTTGTGTGCGATTCCCGAAGGTGGACTTCATCCCACAGCCTCAGCTGAAGGAAGGAGAGCTACAAAGAGTAATGGTCCGTGAGCTCCAGAGGGGCGCGTAACTGGGTGAACAGCTCGGAGCGCCCCCGATGCGCCAGCCTGCTACCTCCCCGAGCTTTGCAGGCTTCATCCAGTCTGGGAGCTTTGCTCCTGGGTGACTTGGGCCAGGTCATCCTGCTCTGGCAGGGGGATTGGACTGGGTGGTCTTCTGAGGTGCCTTCCAACCCCTAATGTTCTGTGATTCTGTGGCTTGGTCTAGTGATCCTGCTGTGGTGGGGGGATGGGACTGGGTGGTCTTCTGAGGTGCCTTCCAACCCCTAATGTTCTGTGGTTCTGTGATTGTCTTGAACAGACAGATCAAAGTAGATAGTTGCTGGAAGCTGAGTGATACAGGGCAGAATTTCTTAGCATCTTCTGTTCCTGGGAAGTTAAATTACAGCAAGAAGAGCTTCTTAAACACTGAAGTAGAGAGGTGCTGGAAGCTGAGTGATGCAGGGCAGAAGTGCTTAGCATCCTCAACAGTCCTTCTTGGGAAGTTAGATTACAGCCGGGGACCCTTGGCCTGAATTTTCTGAACTGTGATTTTAAAGTTGTAATTTAATTTAAAAAAGACTCTAAACAAAACTGCCGAGTGACCCTGTTCTACGATTCTGATATTCAGTGGCCTTAGGACCGTGCTGGTCCGTGGTCCTACCCGTGAGGTGCCCAGAGCCTCCGTGAGGAAGATGGGCTCGGCCCCGTTCAGACACTCGCTGTGTTGCCGGCCCAGGTTCACTCATATTTTATTCATTACATAGCATTTGCCAGCGAGTGTTTCTATTTCAAACCCTTCCTGTAAACGAGCATCAGCACCTGGCAGCACTGGGTTCCTCGAGAGATCGCCGGTACCGTCCAGCCACGCCGCGGTCTCCTGATGATGCCCAGGGCCTTTCCTCCCAGCACTTGTTTGAGGCAGTGCAAAGTGCACTGATTCAGCAGCGTGTCCTTCGCAAGCGGTTATTTTTGTCCTGAACTCGCCGCGCGGCTGCTCCTCTCCGTCAGCGCGCGGCGCAGTAGGAGTCTTGAATCAATAACGCTTTCTGTTCCTGCGCGGTTGATGCAGAACCTCCTCCTTCACACAGAGGTTTAATGTGTTGTAAATTAATTATCTGGAATGGGTACAGGGTCAATGGACCTTGGCGTGACCGGGGTGTGATGGGAAAACGTCCCGTCTCTGCCAGCCCCGCTCAGCGCTCTCGCTGACGCTCTTCTGTGTCAGCGATGCCATCCTCGGCACGGCTCCCTCGTGAGCCGTTAGTGCCCCTCTAGGGCCTGACTGATAGGAAAGGTTTGTTTTCCCAGAAGCGTGTCCAACAGCTTTCGTTCTCCTGAAGATGGAGGGCCTTAGCTGTGCTCGTGTCAGGTGAAGTGCGGAGCCACAGACGTGATGGAGGGAGGGGAGCATCTCCCTGACGAGGAGAGCCTGAGGGAGCTGGGGCTCTTCAGCTCAGATGGCCCGTAGTGTTTTCTGTTTGTCTCTCTTGGCTTCGTGCTCTCTGACGTCCAGACTGAGTGAATCACAGAACAAAATTGAGGTCCTCAAGCTTCATCAGGTTATTAAAGCCTTTTGAGTCTGAAATAATCCAAATTAGATGCCAAGTTCTGTTTTCTGATGAATTCCTTATTAATGTCGATAAACATGTGCAGGGTGGGTGCCAGGAGGATGGAGCCAGGCTCTGCTCAGGGGCACCCAGTGACAGGACAAGGGGCAGCGGGTGTGAGCTGGAGCAGAGGAGGGTCCACGTCAATAACGTTATTGAACAGTAGATTCATTCAGGTTGGAAAAGATCCCTGAGATCATCGAGTCCATCCGCCAACCCTACTCCACAAGTTCACCCCCAAACCAGATCCCCCAACACCACATCCAAGTGACTTTTAAACTCATCCAGAGATGGGGACTCGCCCACCACCCTGGGCAGCCCATCCCAGTCCCTGACCACTCTCTCTGGGAAGAATTTCTTCCTGATGGCCAGTCTGACCCTTCCCCTGTTGGAGCCTGAAGCCCATCCCTGTGCTTTTGTCACTACTGACCTGTGAGCAGAGCCCAGCACCAGCATCTTTGCAGGGTCCTCTTAGAGAGTGATGGGGTCTCCCCTCAGCCTCCTCTTCCTCAAACTGAACAGCCCCAACGCTCTCCATCTCTCCCCATCAGATTGATCCTCCAGCCCTACTGGCTATGGAAGAGGTTCTCAGCCAAACAAGCCAATGCTGGTTTTAAAGCAGCCCATTTCTTTTTGAAATTGGAGGGGCCACAACTTGGAGGCAGCTTGTCTGTTAGTTGCCAGGGCAACGAGATCCAGGTTCGTGGGAAAGGCCTGTCCTGGCAGCACAGAAATATGTGACCACAGATTGGTTTTAATTTGATTTCTCTCTTTTACTGCCAGAAGGTGCTTGGAATCTGTGTGTTTTCGTAGGTAAAACGAAGCTGATGCACAGACTCCCAGAGCATTAGGGACTGGAAGGGACCTCAGAAGATCACCCAGCCCAATCCGCCCACCACAGCAGGATCCCCTAGATCCAGTCATTAGGGACTAGAGGGGACCTTGAGAGATCACCCAGCTCAGTCCCCCCAGCCACAGCAGGATCCCCTAGATCCAGTCACTGGGGACTGGAAGGGACCTCAAAAGATCACCCAGCCCAGTCCCCCCACCACAGCAGGATCCCCTTCCCCGAGGAGCAAACGACACTGAACTATTTAAGCCACAGACACTCAATCTCGATAAAAGGAAGGGGCTGCTCCTTGAGCATCGCTGCTGCGGGGGATCGCGTGGACGCGCTGTGCAGTGTCAGGGTCACCCTCACCTCCTTTTCCTACTGTTTGGTGAGCGACGCCGTCAGGACTGTGAGTCGGGGCTGCGGTGCACTCAAGTCTACTTGACTTCCCGCGATGAAAAGGTCGCTGCCATGAGTCCCTCTGTTCTGCTCCCTGCACAGCTGTTGGTGTCAGAGGCTGTCAGCTCTGGGGGGATGTTAACGCCGTGCGAGTGTGGTGGGAGCCGGAGCACGAATTCCCCAGCGGTGTGTCCCGAGGAGAAGCCTCTGATCTTGGTGTAAAAGCTCTGCTGAAAGCTTGTCGTTGGGGATTTTGTCTTGATGGCAGAAATAAGCAGGACTTCTGCTCCGTGCCCCCCACCAGCACAGAGCCACTTGTTATGTCTGCAGCCTGGGGCTGCCAGGGAAACGCTCCCCTCTGCTTCGTTTCCTTAAGGCTGTCAGGGCTGCAGTTGGAGCACAATTAGCACCTGGCAGGTGCTCTGCTGCACGGCTCTGTTTTGGCAGCTCATCGCGAGAGGTCGGCCCTGCAAGGCCGCAGAATCCTTCGTGAAGTCTTTGGAAGATAGAAGTAGTAACAGCAATGTGGCCACTGATGGGGGTGGGAGGGGGAGAGGAAAGGAATCCTGGCGTGGATGAGAAGCGGGGTGGTTAGCAGATGGAGGGGGGTTCTCTTCTCCCTCTCCTCCTTCTCTGGAGATGTCTATAACCCGCCTGGACGTGTTCCTGTGTGAATCGGTCTAGGGGGCCCTGCTGTGGCAGGGGCTTGGACTGGATGATCTTTCCAGGTCCCGTCCAACCCTAACGCTCTGTGAGCAAACCAGCATCCAAACAAACCTTCCAATCAGCCAAGTGGTGCAAACAACCATTCCGCGCGCGTGCAGAGACAGCGTCTCCGGTCCAGCAGGTCTCCCCTGCAAGGCATCGTCGTTCGGGGTGAGCTGCAGCTAGTGCAAGGCGACCGGGACCGGCGGCGGTGCCGGTGCCAGGCACGTCCTGCCGAGTCTGACTGATCAAGGCACCAAGAGTTTTGGAGGGTTTGTGCTCCACCTGCGCGGGAGACGGACTCGAAGCTGTTTGCACGCGACGCGCGGTCAGAATTTGTGGGTGGCCGGTCGCCCGCTTAACCGAAGGGTCTCTGCCGAGACAGAGCTGGGCTGTTCGTGCCGGAGCCGTCTCCATGCGACCTTGCAGCTCAATTGCCTGTCGTCTCTGCGCGGAGCGGTTTGGTGCTGAGGAGACAGAACGGGACGCGAGGGGCCAACAGTGAATCTTTTTGGCTTGCCTTTCCGTCAAGGTAACTCACTGGGGTCCTGAAGGTGTCGCGAGTGAACGTCTGCCAAGTGACTCCGTGTGTCAAGGCAGCGGCGGCGGGGGGCGAAGGGGAGGTGGCCGCGGGCACACATATATCAGCTGCCAAGCCACCATCAGCAGGAGAGGGAGGAGGACGCACCGCGAGCCTGCGTTTGCTCGCTTTGTTCAGTCTGCTTTTGAGAGAAGCGCTGCTTGCGGGTAGCAGCCTAGCGACCGGGGGTCTGCGCCGACCGGCACGCAGCCAAGTGCCTGGGGCGTCTTGCGGCACCTGCAGACCCGCCGGAGGAAAGCGCTGCCATCAAAAAGGACTTCACCTCCCTCAAGAAATTAATTCAAGTGGTCAGAAGTTGGATTTTGGAAGGAGTGGATGTAAATCTGTGCCGTGTCCTCACTGCTCTAACTCTTGAGAGAAGATCCTTCCTCAGAAATGCTCATTCCCGGGCAGAGACTCTTGGTGGCAGTTGACACAGGCTGCCCAGGGGGTTGTGGAGTCTCCTTCTCTGGAGACGTTTCAAACCCACCTGGATGTGTTCCTGTGGGACTGGATCTGGGGGATCCTGCTCTGGTGGGGGGACAGCTCTGGATGACCTTGCAGGGTCCCTTCTGATCCCTCATGCTCTGTGATTCTGTGAGTGGATCTAGGGGATGCTGCTGTGGCAGGGGATCGGTCTGGGTGACCTTGCAGGGTCCCTTCTGATCCCTAATGCTCTGTGATTCTGTGACTGGATCTAGGGGATGCTGCTGTGGCAGGGGATCGGTCTGGGTGACCTTGCAGGGTCCCTTCTGATCCCTAATGCTCTGTGATTCTGTGACTGGATCTAGGGGATGCTGCTGTGGCAGGGGATCGGTCTGGGTGACCTTGCAGGGTCCCTTCTGATCCCTAATGCTCTGTGATTCTGTGACTGGATCTAGGGGATGCTGCTGTGGCAGGGGATCGGTCTGGATGACCTTGCAAGGTCCCTTCTGATCCCTCATGCTCTGTGATCTCGCTCAGGAACGTGCTGTGTGGGAAGATGTATTTCCTTTTACGTTTCCCTGGCGAATCCATCTTGTAGTGTGGAGCTGGTAACTGCCACGTGTGCTGCAGCCCACAGAGCTGCCCTCTGCTCACTGCATCAGGACCAGTATCAGAGTGGGAGTGCTTGCAGTGAGATTGCTGATGGTGTTTTAAACTTCACATCAGACCGGTGATGCCTTCGTCAAGGAGCCTTGGGTCAAGATGTCTCATCGGACTACTTTGCCCAGTGCACAGAACAGACGCCCTTGCGCCGCATCTGGGCTCTGACTGGCTCCAGTCCCGCAGCCAGCTGAGGCTGCTCCTCTGTTACGGTCTCCTTCCCGGTTCCTGACAGACGAGCAAATAACTAAGTACCCCGTGAACCGTTCGAGGTAGAAGCGTCTCCTGGAGAGGCTGTTACTGGCAGAGGCAGGTTCGATTCGGATCAAGGGGGCCGTGCGCTGGGACAGAGGAGACCAGTAGTGGCCACTGGCTTTTCCAGCTCCTTTTCAGACATGTCTTTTGTTTTCCCTTGCTAAGCAGAGATAAGGGCCGTGATGGCTCAGACAGAGGAGCAAACAAGCCATCTGTGGGCTGAAGGGCCCCCCTCTTGTTAAACCTTATTGTGTCCTTCTAGCAGCAGAAGCTGTTGCTAAGAACTCTGTCGTGCAGGAGGCTTTCAGAGAGCGTTTAAAACTCTGTGCTAGACAGAAACCACTTTGCCTGCCAGTGCTGAGAGAGCTGGGGGCAGCTTTTGATGAGAAACCAATGTATTTTGTGGCAGAGTAAACGAGCCGCTGTTTTTTACTTGTGAAGTGTTTGATCAAAGTTTGACCTGGTGCTGAGCTGGGTCTTGTACTACTTCTTTTTAGAGCTCTTCTCTGTCGCTTGTGATCCAGATCCTCTGACCCGCTGCTACGGGATGAAGTGCTGCCCTTTCTTGCTCTGTTCTTCGGCGCTTGCATGTCTTGTGACTTGGTCTGGCTGATCCTGCTCTGGCAGGGGGACTGCACTGGATGGTCTTTCGAGGTCCCTTCCAGTCCCTGATGTCCTGTGATTCTGTGATGTACATGATCCTGCTGTGGCAGGGGGACTGGAGTAGATGATCTCTTGAGGTCTCTTCCAACCCCTGATGTCCTGTGATTCTGTGATGTAGATGATCCTGCTGTGGCAGGGGGACTGGTCTAGATGGTCTCTCGAGGTCCCTTCCAACCCCTGATGTCCTGTGATTCTGTGATCCAGATGATCCTGCTGCGGCAGGAGGATTGGGCTGGATGATCTTTCGAGGTCCCTTCCAACCCCTGATGTCCTGTGATCCCGTGATTCTCTGATTTTGCTTAATAATGGAAGGTGTCACTTAAGAGCAAGAAACAGTCTCGGGGACCAAATCACTGCCCTGACGGGGACACAGAGGACAGCGTTTGGCCGGTCCCCAGAAGCCGTTACAGCGACAGCGCTCTCCACAGCTTCTGGCTAAGCCCAGCAATTCACGTTCAAACATAGTCGATCCTCTGGAGCATTAGGTTCATCATCACAGTGCGGTTCTCCCCTCCCAGACCTTCCGTGGAACAAGCATCTCGGGGAGACGGGAGGCATCTGTTCCTAGAACTGCCTTCAGGGAGGCGGGGGGAGCGGATCTGGAAAGCGTTCTCGTGTTTTTCTGGAAAGAGCGCTCGGCGAGTTCAAGGTCAGCGCGTCCCCTTCCGTGGGCTATTCATAACTGGCATTTGACAGCTCACTGACAGCCAGTCGAGCAGAGGACTTAATGTACTGGGCTGTCCAGTCCAAATGAAAGCCAACTCTGCACTGGGCACCGAGGACAACGAAACCCAAACCAGCCAGAGCCTTTCCTGTGACTGAACTTTCAATTCAGAGAAAGAAACGCAGTTGGGAAAGACTGGAACCAGATCGGGCTGTTTTTAAAAGGGGGCATGGGACTGGGCTAGAGGATCTTCCGAGGGCCCTTCCAATCCCTCATCCTCGGGGGCTATGGTCCTGCACAGCACCATGGGTGCTGTCTTCTCATTTCATCCTGAGCCTTCCAGAGATTTAATTTGCTTTTTAAAAATGTTTGTTTCAGCTGAAAGTCATTGAGCGCTGATCACAGAACATGAGGGGTTGGAAGGGACCTCAAAAGACACCTGCCCCAGCAGGATCCCCTGGATCCAGTCACACAGGAACATGGCCAGCAGGGTTTGAAACATCTCCAGAGAAGGAGACTCCACAACCCCCTGGGCAGCCCCTGCCAGGGCTCTGTCACTCTCACCATGAAGAAGGTCCTTCTCATATTGAGGTGGCACCTCCTCTGCTCCAGCTCACACCCACTGCCCCTTGTCCTGTCACTGGGTGCCCCTGAGCAGAGCTTGGCTCCATCCTCCTCACACCCACCCTTCACATACTGATCAACATCCTCACCCCTCAGGCTCCTTTTCTCCAAGCTCAAGGGACCCAGCTCCCTCAGCCCTTCCTCAGCAGGGAGATGCTCCCCTCCCTCCATCATCTCTGCGCTGGGCTCTCTCCAGCAGCTCTGTGTCCTTCTGGAGCTGAGGGGCCCAGAGCTGGACACAAGATTCCAGATGGAGTCTCCCCAGGGCAGAGCAGAGGGCGAGGAGAACCCGCCGGCAACTGCCTCAGCAAGGCACCGAATGAAAAACGACCAGCAATTGTCTGGTGGGCGGCTTCACGGATTCCAGGTCAGCTATAAATTGAGGGGGGTATCAAGTTCCTGATGCCCCAAGGTCCTTTCTGGAAACGGACTACCTTGTTTTGTTTTTGAAGCTGCCACAGGTTTTCAACAGGATTCTTGCTGTCATTGCTCCGTAGCTTCCATCAGCTCTCACCCGCTAAATGACTGCCGCAGAGGCCAGTGTCAGGTTCTTCTGCTGGCATCCAGCTGCCTTCTCTACAGGGCTTCAGCTGCAGGGCCTTGCTGCAGGAGTGATCTTGGTCACAGCCACGCTCGCTGCACGCAGCGTCTTTCAAATCTCAGCTACAAATGCCTAGAGTTTGCGGAGTTTTTCCGATTCTAGATGACTCCCCCGGTTTTGTGAGGCGGCGGGTCTCTGCCTGCGGTCACCGCGTACGCCTGCCGTCCAGGGAGACAGCTGACGAGCGCCCTGCGTCACGCCCTATATTTGGAAACATCTGCTGCTTCCTTCCCATGATGCAGTGACGTGCTGTTCTGAGAGGAGGAACGAGTCTGGCACCGAGTCGCAGCATCACAGAGCGCTAGGGGTTGGAAGGGACCTCGAGAGATGGCCTAGTCCAGTCCCCCCACCACAGCAGGGTCCCCTGGATCCAGCCACACAGGAACATGGCCAGGTGGGTTTTAACCTCTCCAGAGAGAAGGAGGCTCCAGAATTCCCATGGGCAGTTGCTTCCAGGGCTCTGTCACCCTCACCAGGAGGAAATTCTTTTTCATACTGATGTGGAACCTCCTCTGTCCCAGCTCACACCCGCTGCCCCTTGTCCCATCATTAGATGCCCCTGAGCAGAGTCTGGCTCCATCCTCCTGACACCCACCCTTCACATATTGATCAACATTCATGGAGTCACCCCTCAGTCTCCTCTTCAAGCTCCAGAGCCCCAGCTCCCTCAGCCTCTCCTCAGCAGGGAGATGCTCCCCTCCCTTCATCGTCTCTGTGGCTCTGTGCTGGACTTTCTCTAGCAGCTCTGTGTCTCCTGGGACTTAGTGTCCCAGAACTCAGCACAGTATTCCAGACATGGTGTCATCAAGACAGAGTAGAGGGGCAGGAGAGCAACTCTCGATCTGCTAACCACCCCACGCCAGGATGCCATTGGCCTTCCTGCTGCTGGCTCCTGGCCATCCTGCTCTCCACCAGGACCCCCAGGTCCCTTTCTCCTCAGCTGCTCTCCAACAGGTCAGTCCCCACCCCATCCTGGTCGCTGGGGTCGTTCTTGCCCAGATGGCAGACTCTGGACTGCCCTTGTCCTAGTTCATTCAGTGTCTCCCCACCCAGCTCTCCAGCCTGTCCTTTTCCCGCTGGATGGCAGCCCAGCCAGTCGGAGTGTCGGCCGCTCCTCCCAGTATCTTCTGAACGTGTCTCCAGTCGCACCGCCAGGCGTACCAACGGCAATTGTAGAGAATGTTGGACGATGGCTGTTTTGAGCACAGGTTTGTGTAGAGCTGGAGTTAAAAGCCCCTCGTGTGCTCCTTCAACAGCAGCTTTACACGATGTCCTCTGCTTCTAGAGCAACACCTTTCTGTTGGCCAGGAGTTCTTAGCTTCCAAAAGCTGGAGCGTGAGCAGCTGCCTATTTCTGCGGAGAGGGAGGGTTTGCTTCCCTTAAAGGTAGGCGTCGGCGCAGTCTTACCTCACTGTTTTCATCTACCCGCTCAATTTCCTTTGTCCAATGTCTTCATCTCTGAGACCACGGCTCCAAACCATCGAACCAGTGCCAGTAGCTGAACTGAGGTCTCACAGTGTGGTTTGTGTCAGCAACAGTAGTTTGTCCCCAGTGCTGCGTCGGGGCTGTCCCTCAGTAATTCAGCTGTTCCGCGGAGCAGTCTCGCAAGTAAGGGATCGCACGTCACGGGGGAGCGATCTGCGCGGAGACGTCGTCTGAGAGCATCGGTCCCGCTGCTTGTGCTGGTGAAGAGTGAGAGAGACCTGCGGGTGCCAACAACACAGTGCGAGGGCTTGAGAGACACCTGGGCTTGTAGGGAAGTGTCATCAGGGCTTGGAACCGTTGGGCTTGTAGCCTTAATCCTCCAGCTGCTTTAAACAGGGGCGATTGGACTGGGTGGTCTTTCGAGGTCCCTTCCTGTCCCTGATGTTCTGTGATCTGGGGGATCCTGCTGTGGTGGGGGGATTGGACTGGGTGCTCTTTCGAGGTCCCTTCCTGTCCCTGATGTTCTGTGATCTGGGGGATCCTGCTGCAGCAGGGAGGTTGGACTGGCTGCTCTTTCGAGGTCCCTTCCAGTCCCCAGTGTTCAGTGATCCCGTGTGACCGCTTACACCAGTGCCTTTGTAAGAAGTGTTTGTGATTTGGGCGTGACAAGAGTGACGTCCCAGCTCTCGCAGTAGTGCTGGCCACACTTCTCTAGAACATGATTGAAGCGTCTAGAGGTCGTAAGACTCACTTGCAAGCGCCGAGCGTGAGGTGGAGCACGCTTGGCACATCTAACCCTCCGGGCCCTGCGGTTTTAGAAGTAACTTTCTGGTTTTTCCTCACCATCGTGACCAGAGGTTTGTTCACTTTCTTTTTCAGATGAGCCCTGGATGATGTCAGAGGTGACTCCAGAAGCTGATGCCCAACTGTGCCCCATGTTCTGGGACTCTCTGAAAATGAGACACAGGATGCCTGGCCTTTCGCTGTCATCTGTGGAAGGAGATGCGAAGACACCTCGTCCTCCCTCTGAGGAAGAAAGGGAAGGCGATCGCACAGCAACTCATGGCTCTGATAAGTGCAGCCCTGGCAGCCAGCAGGACAACAGAGATCTCAAGCTTCTCTACTTGTGTGGCCACAGCAGAGGCTCTGTGCGTGAAGGAGCAGCGAGGCGTCTGTGGTGAGTTCTCAATGCTCTTGTAGAATCATAGAATCATCAGGGATTGGAAGGGACCTGGAAAGATTCCCCCTGCCAGAGCAGGACCACCTGGAGCCGTCGCACAGGAACACGGCCAGGTGGGTCTCGGGCATCCCCGGCGTGTCTCTGCAGGAGGTGCTGCTGACCCGAGTGCGAGGCGGGTAGGATGCAGCTCTCCCCGCGCTTCCCAGAGCCTGCAGCGATTTCGTGATGATGTTTCTAAAAGGAAGGGTGTTTTTGTTTGCATAATTAACGGGAAATACATGTTCGACATTAACTGTGGCACAAGAGAGATTAATTATGCAGCGAACTCCGCGCGCCGCGCGGCACAAAGCCCAAGGCGCGCGCGGCAGAGGTTCTGTGAAGATCCGTAATGACTTTCAAGTACATAATTTCCTGATGGAGAGTGAGAAAACATCCATCAAAGCTAATTTTCACAGAGAGTTTAGGGTTTTGTGAATACTTCACGGCTTACAAAAAAAGGGTGATTTTCTAAAGTGCAACTTGAGCAGAATCTTCTGGCACTTAGAGACTTTTCCCAGCCAAAACTAAGCAAGTCGGCACCTGAAGGATGGGCGTGTTCTGGACTTTACCGCTCCAGATGAATTATGTGTGAAGGGTGGGTGTCAGGAGGATGGAGCCAGGCTCTGCTCAGAGGCATCTAGTGACAGGACAAGGGGCAGTGGGTGTGAGCTGGGACAGAGGAGATTCCACATCAATATCAGAAGGACCTTCTCTGTGAGGGTGATGGAGTCCTGGCAGGGGCTGTCCAGGGGGTTGTGGAGTCTCCTTCTCTGCAGACATTTCAAACCTGGCTGTACATGTCCTGTGCAACTGGATCTTGGGGATGCTGCTGGGGCGGGGGGACTGGCCTGGCTGATCTTTCAAGGTCCCTTCCAACTCTCATGTTCTGTGTGGCTCTGTGAATCTCTGATTGTCTAACCTATAGATGTGGATTTTAAAAAAGAGTGAAGGAATAACTTGGGAAAGGGCAGAAATCTGCCCCGGGAGAGGGCAGAGTCACAGTGGGTTGGCTCTGAGCTGCCTGGGACCATTGAAAGCCGATGGGCTGGTTGGCGAGGACTAGGACTGCCGCTGCGGAGGCGATGCGGCCTGATGGCGTGTTCGTATTTACCAGAAAACATCAAACCACCGCGACTTGGCCGTTTGCTCCCTCCCACCAGGGAGAAACGCGAAACCCACTTTTGCCCCCAGTTGATAAGGTGCTAATTTGTCGGACAAGTTGCTGGACTCTCAGCGTGCTGCAGGTGGCTTTGATGTCTGGACACCCTCGTGCTGGAGGAAGGCTGCCTTTAATGTGGAAATGCCGAGTGCGTGTCCCGCGTCTCATTAGCAAAGAACAATGCAAACCACACGCAGGCAGCAAGGGTCAGCAGCGAGCTCCCGTCCGGCAAAAACATCCTTGATGCTCTAATTAAAGGAGCAAACATTTGGAAGCCATCGCGGCTCGCAAAGGGCTTCTCAGAAAATACACCAGACATTCTCAGCCCTGCTGGTGGGTCTAGTGCGAAGCAGAGCATCCTGAACCAGAGTGCCCTGCTGGAACGCCGATGTCGTACAGAATCGGAGAACACTGGGGCACTGGGTTCAGTTTGGGCACCTCATTGACGGGCTGGAGCAGCCGCAGAGGAGGGCAGTGAAACTGGGGAAGGGGGCTGGAGAATCAGCCTGATGAGACTGAGAGATGGAGAGAGTTGGGGCTGAGAGGCTGAGGAAGAGGAGGCTGAGGGGAGACCGCATCAACTGTCTGAAAGGACCCTGCAGAGATGCTGGTGCTGGGCTCTGCTCACAGGTCATTAGCAACAGAAGCAGAGGGAAGGGCTTCAAGCTCCACCAGGGGGGGGTTAGAAAATCTTCATGGAAATTCTTCCTGGAGACAGTGGTCAGGCCCTGGGCTGGGCTGCCCAGGGTGGGGCTGAGTCCCCATCCCTGGAGGAGTTTAAAAGTCGCTTAGATGTGGTGTTGGTGGATCTGGTTGAGGGGTGACATTGCAGAGGAGGGGTGATGGTTGGACTTGATGGTCTCAGGGGTCCTTTCCCACCTGAGTGATTCTGTGATAATGTGGGAGATGGAGCAAGACATGTTTTTGCTCTGGGTCCTGCTGGAGCCAGCTGCTGCAGAAACAGGAGCTCAGACCAGCTCGACCACCTCAGCGTCTCTGATGGGCTGTCAAGGCGGTTGTCTTGACTTTGGCACGGGAGCGTTACGCAGCTCCTCAGGTCAGTAACGTGAAAGACGGGAAGCACGAAGCATCACCGCGATGTGGGCAGCGCAGTCAGTGTCTCTTCCTTGTTTCAAACCCTCCTGGCCACGTTCCTGTGCGACTTGGTCTAGGGGACCCTGCTGTGGCAGGGGGTTGGACTGGATGATCCTTGGAGGTCCCTTCCGATCCCTCCTGTTCTGGGATTCTGTGAAACCTAAACGTGGACAGAGGTGTCCGTGCAGCCAGATGCAGTGGGCTTTACAGGCTCTTGACTGTGAGAGGGCGTGGGGATGATTAGAGGGCTGGAGTGCCTCTCCCACAAGGACAGGCTGACAGCCTGGAACAGAGAAGGCTTTTGGGAGGACCTTAGAGCAGCCTTCCGATACCTGAGGGGGGCCTACGGGGAACCTGCAGAGAGACTTCTCCTGAGGGGCTCTAGTGATAGGACAAGGGGGATGTTTTCGAGCTAAAAGAGGGGAGATTTAGACAGGATTTAAGGAAGAACTTCCTCACTTATAGTGCGGAGGTCGAGGCTGTTGGTGCCCACCTCCCTGGAGGAGCTCAAGGCCAGCTCGGACTGCTCCTTGCGCAGACTGGTCCAGTGAGAGGTGTCCCCGTCTAGGGCAGCGGGGTGGGAAGTAGATGAGCTCTGAGGGCCCTTCCAGCCTAAACCTCTCAAAGATCTCTGACGATTCCATGCACCTGGTGCTGTGAAAGGCTTTTTGGTAGAAGACCTACACGTGGCTGGCCACGGCTCCGGTGCAAAGCCGCGGGGGTTCCTGCGGGTGACGGTGGCAAGTGAAGGCGATAAACAAACCTCGGCACCACCGAGGGGGGCTTCCCTTCGCTGGCGGAGCCCGGGACCCCGTGCGCGGGCTGCTCCTCTGCCACAGCCGCCGGAACGCGAGCGCGGTGGGGACGCGGCCGCTGGTGAAGACACAAATCAGTTTGTTGCGGCTGCGGGCGGCTGCGGGCGGCTACTGCTGCTGCGGAGCCCCGGCGGCGCCGTCACAGCGCCCCCGCGCGGCGGGACGGGGGCAGCGGGGAGGCGAGGGCAGCCGGGCGAGGGCAGCCGGGCGGGCGAGTGGCTGCCGCGGCTTTGAGGAGCAGCTTCCACTGGAAAGCCCCGCTGCCCTGTCTTTGCCCTGTAGTACCTCCGTTTGCTGCAAAACTCTGCTAGCCCTCGGCTGTTGGGAGGATCTGGATTGATCGGGAGAAGGAACTGGGTCCTAAACGATAACAAACCTGACTGCGACTGTTGCTCGCTCTCGTTTTACCCGCGATTCCTGCAGTCACGCTGGGCTTGTAGTTAAGAGCCCGTGATGCTGTGACACCGTCTAGCTGGGCGAAATGAAAGCATCGCTTTTTCATCTCTTACTGCTTGTCTTGAACCAAGGGGTTCTCCTCCCCCTGCGCTCTGCCCTGGGGAGACCACAGCTGGAATCCTGTGTCCACGTCTGGGCCCCTCAGCTCCAGAAGGACACAGAGCTGCTGGAGAGAGCCCAGTGCAGAGCCACAGAGGTGATGGAGGGAGGGGAGCATCTCCCTGCTGAGGAGAGGCTGAGGGAGCTGGGGCTCTGGAGCTGGGAGGAGGAGCCTGAGGGGGGACCCCATGAGAGTTGATCAATACGTGAAGGGTGGGTGTCAGGATGATGGAGCCAGGCTCTGCTCAGGGGCACCTAGTGATAGGACAGGGGGCAGTGGGTGTGAGCTGGAACAGAGGAGGTTCCACATCCGTGTGAAAAGGACCTTCTTCCCAGGGAGGGTGCCAGAGGAGGGTGCCCCTGGTAGGGGCTGCCCAGGGGGGCTGTGGAGTCTCCTTCTCTGGAGACGTTTCAAACCCGCCTGGCCATGTTCCTCTGCCACTGGATCTAGGGGGTCCTGCTGTGCTGGGGGGATTGGGCTGGGTGATCTTTCGAGGTCCCTTCCAGCCCCTAATGACTGGATCTAGGGGATCCTGCTGTGCTGGGGGGATTGGGCTGGGTGATCTTTCGAGGTCCCTTCCAGTCCCTAAGGACTGGATCTAGGGGATCCTGCTGTGGCAGTGGGATCAGGCTGGGTGATCTTTCGAGGTCCCTTCCCATCCCTTACGACTCTATGATTCTACGACTCCGAGAGCCAGAACATAGACAACTGGGCAACAACCGATCTTGAGACTGTTCCCCACCTGCAGAAAGGAGTCGCTGAGCACATCTGGTTTTGTGGAGGAGCTGAGGGTATTGTGAGCACTCGGGTCCTGCACTCCTGCACTTCCCCCTGACCCCGCGGCAGCGCTTCTCTGTTAATACAATTATTCCGGGGGCATCCTCCGCTCCCACCGGCTTCGGTTGTGAAGTCAAACAAAACTGGTCCTTCCGGGCCAGGAGATTTCTGCCAGTGCAGGCTGCAACGTGGAACAGATTGCTTGCCATCTTCAAAGCTTCACAGAGCACGGCAACAGGCTGCCCTGGGGGCAGGAGACCCCACAACGCCCCTGGGCAGCCCCTGCCAGGGCTCTGTCACCCTCACCGGGAAGAAGGTCCTTCTCAGACTGATGTGGCACCTCCTCTGTTCCAGCTGACACCCACTGCCCTGCTGCTGGAGAAGTGAGGGAGCCCCACAGGCTAATTAACGTTCCTTCTCGCTTAGCTATGGTGATGGCTGATTAAGGATAAACTACTCAGTGAGCAGATGTCTTGTTTGCTCTGGGCTCTATCTCCTTTGGGCATCCTGCCCTGTCCCCTCCCTTGCACTTGTCTGCACATCTTAACGCCAGCATCCATGCAGCTGGTGATTTATGTGTCTGAGGGCTTTCACACAATCACAGAACATTGGGGGTTGGAAGGGACCTCCAAAGATCATCCAGTCCAGCCCCCCTGCCCCAGCAGGATCCCCTAGATCCAGTCATTAGGGGTTGGACCTCCAAAGATCATCCAGTGCCACTCCAGGTTCAAAGTCAGCACAGGGCTGTGAGGTCGGGCTCGTGTGAGAGACGTTCAGAAAGGAGTCACTTCAGCTAGAAGCTAGTTCCTGTCATCGCCCCCAGTCAGAGCCGTGCGCCTGCAGCACAAAGACGTGCGCCGAGGGTGTCGGTTACAAATGTGATTATTCCAGCCATTCCTCAGCGCTGACACCAGGTTCAGATTAGAAGCTGACGGGCCTCACCTGCTGCCGAGTTCACCGGCGGGTCGCCTCCCTGTCACTTTGGCGGTCACCCCATCAAAGTGACATCTGTGTCCATAAAGGGACAGCGAGGGACTCAAAGTGGCTGGAGATGTTGAAGAATAAGAGGAAGGTGTCATCTGCTCCGATACCGTGGCATCGACTGTGGCCTTTCGGAGGGCTGGACGCTCGCAGCACCTGGCCGTGCTTCCGGATGCAGGACTAGCCGGAGCTGAGGGTCAGCAGTTGTTCGTGCTGCGACCCGTGGATGCAAAGAGTTCAGCTCAGCCCCCGGCCACGGAGCAGAGACAAACCCAGAGCCCTGAGCAAAGAGCTGGTGAAGTGCCTCTACTTTTCTACACGCAGGGAAAGGACACCCCTGCTGCGGCTGGATGACCTTTTGAGGTCCCTTCCAACCCCTAACGCTCTGTGACCTCACCCAGCTGCTGATGTAGGCGCAGGGCTGCGCTGGAGTGCCTGCGCTGCTGCTTCCTTTGTGCGCGTCCTGCTTTGGGGCACAGCCGAAGGGCTGTGTGTCTGCGGTAAGAATTCAGCCTTCGGTTCAAAACTGGCTGCTGGTGAGGATTTGCCTGGACTAGATGTGTTCTGAGAGAGTAAAAGGAGCCTGAGGGGTGACCCCGTGGATGTTGATCAGTGTGTGAAGGGCAGGTGTCAGGAGGATGGAGCCAGGCTCTGCTCAGGGGCACCCAGTGACAGGACAAGGGGCACCTTGTGTGAGCTGGGACAGAGGAGGTTCCACGTCAGTGTGAGAAGGACCTTCTTCCCAGTGAGGGTGCCAGAGCCCTGGCAGGGGCTGCCCAGGGGGTTGTGGAGTCTCCTTCTCTGGAGACATTTCAAACCCACCTGGACTGTTCCTATGTGACTGGATCTAGGGGATCCCGCTGTGGCAGGAGGATGGGGCTGGGTGATCCTTCCAGGTCCCTTCCAACCCCTAGTGCTCTGAGATGCTGTGACTGGATGATCCTTCCAGGTCCCTTCCAACCTCTAGTGCTCTGAGATGCTGTGACTGGATGATCCTTCCAGGTCCCTTCCAACCCCTAGTGCTCTGAGATGCTGTGACTGGATGATCCTTCCAGGTCCCTTCCAACCCCTAGTGCTCTGAGATGCTGTGACTGGATGATCCTTCCAGGTCCCTTCCAACCTCTAGTGCTCTGAGATGCTGTGACTGGATGATCCTTCCAGGTCCCTTCCAACCCCTAGTGCTCTGAGATGCTGTGACTGGATGATCCTTCCAGGTCCCTTCCAACCTCTAGTGCTCTGAGATGCTGTGGTCAGGACAAACACTCCTTTCGGAGGCTGCTGCTGCACATCCCTCCCATTCTTAATCCGACAGGGAGCACGTTAAAGCCGGCGAACTGAAGCCAACGTCCACTACAGCAGCTTGTGCCACCAGCACAGCCTCTCCCAGCAGCAGTGGCCAGGAAGGAAATGAACAGCTGAGCCAGATTTACAGAAGCCCCTGCTATTTTTTTAATGATTTGGATATTGATAATTTTTAATCTTCTCAGCGCAGCCGGGAGATCTATTGCAGCCCGAGCCAGCCCTGAGAGGCGGCCGCGTTCTTTAACCTGCCCCAATTCACTTGGACATATTTTATCTCTCCAGGGATTCAGCCACGAGGTCCATTAGAGCATCCGATGCGGTGAGGTCAAATCAATTGTCCATGCTGCAGACAAGGTAGCCATCATTTACTGTAATTCTCCCCGTCATGCTAGAGGAGAGGAAAGGTTAAGAGCTGTATTACCATGAGGCTGCCTCATCCGTCTTTCCGCAGATTGGTGGTACCTAAACATTGCTCAAAGAACCCCGCGTCCGTCTTAAATCTGCGTTGAACCGGGTTTAACGGTTGGGCTGCCAAATCAAGGTGTTTGCTAATGAGTTTTTCTCCCGGGAGGGACGGGAGACCCCACTTTTAGACCAAATGGCTTTAAATCTGTTGCCACGTCTCACGCGGTGCCAAATGTTCGGCTCAAGATGACCCCAAGGGCTGATGTTTGTCCTTCCCCACACGTATGTCCTTCCCCAGATTTACCCGGCAGGTGCTTTGCCGCCGCCTCCTCGGGCCGGGGGTGCTGCGGCAGCCCGAACGACAGCAGAGGGGGAGCTCAGGCTGCGTGTTGTTGCCCTGTAAATCAGGCCCTCGCGCGCTCGCGGCCCGCGATGGGCGACGGTAATTGACTGAAGCAATCGCTGCTGTGGGAAAACAAACGTCCTGCTGGTGTCGCGTCTGAAGGTCAAGCCTGGTGACACAGTGAGCACCTGAACTCTCACTGACTCCTGGGGAGACGGCCGGGGCTCGGCATCTCCCGGAGCTTCCCTGGCAGGGAGGGATTTACAGAGCCCTTGGGGCTGGCCCCAGAGCCCGCGGGATCTGCAGAGCCATTCGTTTCCATTACAGTGCCCTGGCATCTCCCCGACTCCTGCGCCCTGCGAGGGAGCCGCAGGAAATGCGGTTCGTGCCAGCGGCTGCGGTTTCCGACACCGTGACTAATGTCGCACGGGCATGTCGGTGCGTGTTGGGCAGCCATGCCCCTGCCTGGCCTGTGAGAGCCACAGACCGTCAGGGATCGGGAGGGACCGCGGAAGATCACCCAGTGCAGGCCCCCTGCCAGGGCAGGGTCCCCTCGATCCAGCCGCACAGGAGCATCTCCGGGCGGGTTTTAAACCTCCCCAGAGGAGGAGACTCCGCAGCCCCCCGGGCAGAGCTATGGCACCGCGTCCAGGTCCTGGGCAATAACGAAGCTCAGATATTTAGTCACTTCACTCGCCTGTTTGCCTTTTCTAGGTCAATCCTTCCTCTTCCCATGGCTTCCTTTAATCCTGAGGGGCTTTCATTAGGAAAGGAATCGAATGGGGAGCTCCTCAGCCTTTGTCCGTATTGCAGAGGTCTTCTCGACCAGGCTGATGTCGTTTGTGTTTCGAAGCTGAGCTGCTGAGAAAACCCACGCAGACGCACTGAGAAGGGAGGAAAGCAGGAAGAGGTGGTACAAGGGTCCTGCTCTGGCAGGGGGTTGGACTGGGTGGTCTTTCGAGGTCCCTGCCAACCCCTCATGTTCTGTGATCTGTTCTCATGTGAGTGTGCTGAGTACATTTCTGTGGCTGGTGTGTTCATGGTATCACAGTGAGGGTGCCAGAGCCCTGGCAGGGGCTGCCCGGGGGGGTCGTGGGGTCTCCTCCTCTGGAGAAGTTTCAAACCCACCTGGACTGTTCCTGTGCGACTGGATCTAGGGGACCCTGCTGTGTCAGGGGGATGGGAGTGGATGATGTTTCGAGGTCCCTTCCAGTCCCTAATGATTCCATGATTCATGATTTGACAGCCTTTTATTGCTCCCCTACAGAAAGGTCCGTGTCTTTGCTTTTCAGAACAAAACGGCCCCGCAGAGCGACGTCTTCAGCCCGCGGTGATGGCAGCCCTTGGGCAACTCGGAAAACAAAGCCAAACCTCAAAGCCAGAAATGAAGACTTGACGACGCGGCCAGAGATACGCGGAGGTGCAGTAAGTGTCCGAGAGCCAGAGCACGAAACGTGACGGGTACCTGTGAAGAGCAGTTGAACTCTTCCCCTAGAGGTGTTTGACTTGTACGATGTGAACGGGGGCTGCTGTTTCCCACAAACCCCTCCCTTTCAGAGAACTGTGGGTCACAGCAGTCACCCGATTAGCATCGCGTGCGGAAGCGGCAGGGAACGGCCAGCCCTGCAGGGATTGCCCATCGTGCCCTTGAACAAGTTGGTGTTTGAACAGTCAGGCCAGAATTGCTGAGATCTCTGAGACTGCCCCTATCCTGTCACTCGGCTGATCTGGATTAGATTGGAATTGAGGGAGGGCCTCAGGCTGCAACAGGGTGTGTTCAGGTTGGGCACCGGGAAGAGGTTCTTCCCGGAGACAGTGGTCAGGCCCTGGGATGGGCTGCCCAGGGTGGGGCTGGGTCCCCATCCCTGGATGAGTCTAAAAGTCACTTAGATGTGGTGTTGGGGGATCTGGTTTAGGGGTGACCTTGTAGAATAGGGTTGGTGGATGGACTCGATGATCCCAGGGGTCTTTTCCAACCTGGATGATTCTGTGATGCTGTGATTCAACAAAAGCATCATGGTTCCTTTGTTGGACAATCCTGGTTTCTCAGAACAGGTTGAGGACAAGGGGCAGTGGGTGTGAGCTGGAACAGAGGAGGTTCCACATCAGTGTGAGAAGGACCTTCTTCACAGTGAGGGTGATACAGCCCTGGCAGGGGCTGCCCAGGGGGTTTGTGGAGTCTCCTTCTCTGGAGAGGTTTCAAACCCACCTGGACATGTTCCTGTGTGACTGGATCTAGGGGATCCTGCTGTGGTGGGGGGACTGGACTGGATGATCTTTGGTCCCTTCCGATCCCTAACGGCTCTGTGTCTCCATGACACGTGTTCCAGTGCCCAGCCAGCAGTGGCAGGAAGTCTTTGGTGGTTGGAGATGTGGCAGAAGGTTAAATCCTCTGACTGTGAGGCGATGCCGATAGCTGAGCCGCAGCGCACGGCAGCCTCCTGTAAGATGAGATGTTGTGGGGGGTGCATTCATCACCGGCAGACGCAGCTGACAAGTTAAAGGCTCACGTGCTCGTTTATAATGGAGATTACAGTAAGGAGATGACGGAGCTGTCTGAAGGCAAATGGAGTCTCCAGAGCCTTTCTTCTGCTTGGCCACAAGTTAATAGCTCGAGCAGCACTTAACAACAACGGCAGGGCCGGGGCTCGTCCGGCGAACGCCAGGCGTGCGCAGCCCACACAGGTCAATGCCTAGCAAGTCTCGGGGGTCTCCTCAAGCCTCAGGAGAGTTCGAGAGGCCACGGAAGTGTCTGGATGCTCCGAGGCAGAGGAACAGGAATCGGGCACAAACCGATCGGCAGCACCAGAACGTAACCCTTAGAGGGAGGAACGCGGCCTGCTGCCTGCTCAGCTCCATCTCCGTCACTGTTGAGGGGGAGCCAGGCCGGGAACCGAGTCGGGGTGATGGGGAAAGCATGGGTGGCTTCTGCACTGCCCCGTCACGCGTTTCCCTGCAGCGTCTGCGTCCTGCAGGGCCAGTGGACAGATGTGGTTTGTGGAGTGGGACGGACGTGTGTTGGAAAGGCGAGGGGCGAGGGGGCTCCCCTTCCTCAAACCGAACAGCCCCAACTCCCTCCATCTCTCCTCACGAGATGTGTTCCCCAGGCCCTTCACCAGCTTGGTTGCCCCCAGCCAGAGGAAGGAGAATGGGCGTCTGCAAGCAGAGGGCTGGTGCAGCCGAGCAGAGGCCGGGAACCCCTGCAGGCAGGCTCTTCTGCCAAGTCGCCGACCGGGCAGATGTGCTGGGAGACCCACAGCCTGGGCTGGCTGGACCCAGCAGCCCTCGGCAGGCCGGTGTTCCTGTGAGCACAGGTGTCAGGTCTGGAGAGGAAAAGCAAGCGCTGCGTGCCACAGAATCACAGAGCCGCAGGGACTGGCAGGGACCTCGACAGACCACCCAGTCCAGTCCCCCCGCCACAGCAGGATCCCCTAGATCGTCGCACAGGGACACGGCCAGGTGGGTTTGAAACATCTCCAGAGAGAAGGAGACTCCACAACCCCCTGGGCAGCCCCTGCCAGGGCTCCGTCACCCTCACCGTGAAGACACAGGTTGCAGAGGCTGAGCCTCTAGCCTGTGGGCCAGTCAGAGCCCCGTGAGGGGTCACTCAGCCGGCAAAGCAGAGCAGGTAAACGCGAGCGGAAGGCAGACAGCGACAGCCACAAAAGTAGGGCAGCACCACACACAAAGCCTGAGCGGCTTAACTCGCATTAGTGGAACAAGAGATTTGCTGAAAGCAGCCCCTGGAACTGAGATGCAGATGTGCCGCTGGAAGGACGTATCTCTAGGCCCTACAGGGGCTGGGGGCAGGAGAAATTCTAGCCATCAGGTGCCTCCTCAGTGGTGCCTCCTCCAGACTTCACTGTAGATCTCTAAGGGAAGTTTGTTTTCATGTGGATAATACTACTGCAAAAATTCCCATAGGGAACAGCAGGTCATGTCGGCTCCAAAATGTTCCTCTTCCTGACGCTTTTCCCCCACCCCCTAACTGAAGCCAGTGGCTAGTGATTTCTGCTCTGCTCTGCTTGGATGCTGCTGGCCTAGGTTTATGTGTTGCTGTAAGAACAGCAGCTCCTCAGGCTTCTGTGATGGTGCTAGAGGTGACACAGAGCTGTGCTGAAGGCATCTGGTGCAGTGGCTTGTCCTGTCTCGCTACCCAGTTCATGAGATCTCAGCCTGGTGGGTGGGTGAAGTCAGCGGGGCACTCTGCTGGGCTTTCTGAAGGGCTGAGATACCTGTTATTGACAGACATCCTACAGCAGTGGGGAGCTGCTCATCGCCCCTTCACAGAGTCACAGAACATCAGGGCTTGGAAGGGACCTCGAGAGATCATCCAGTCACTATCAGCAAAATACAGGAGCAGAAGGCAACCTGTTCAGCAAGACCGGAGCCATCATTGTGAAGCCCTGGCTTTGCACCAAGACAGATTCAGGCTTCTTGGGGTCCTCCCAGTGGAAGGTATCGCAACAGACACGTTTTTCCAGACAGAAGGTTGGCAGCAGCCAGCTGAGGGGTGTGCTTGCTCGTCTCTGGCCCTGCCAGTACTCAGATCTGGGCTTCCAGGGCTGTCGATACTGGAGAAGGCTGGACGGGAGTTATAAGCAGAGATCAATAGCTGCTCCTGCAGCAGGTCATCGGGCACATAACTCACCCGAGTGGAAGGCTCGGTGCTTGTGACCTCTCTCCTACCTCAACAAATAAATCTGAGGCCAGGGCAGACGTGTCACTGCTCTTAGGCAGGAGTTCTCCTGGAAATTCATCCGTCAGGCATGAGGACTCACTCCAGAGGACAGAGTGAGTTACTTCAGCCTGACCTGGTGCTGCGTTTGCCTGTGCGGTGTGGGCAGGCCCCAGAACAGCGGAGAGGGAGCTTCCTCCCGGTGAGGGTGACAGAGCCCTGGCAGGGGCTGCCCAGGGGGCTGTGGAGTCTCCTTCTTTGGAGACGTTTCAAACCCACCTGGCCACGTTCCTGTGGGACTTGGTCTAGGGGATCCTGCTGTGGCAGGGGGCCTGGACTGGGTGATCTTTCGAGGTCCCTTCCAACCCGTCATGTTCTGTGGCTCTGTGATAACATCACAGAGTCATTCAGCTTGGAAAAGACCCTTGGCCCAACCACCCACGCTACTCTACAAGTTCACTGTACGTGGGGCGGTGGCTAGCCCGGGGGACGCTGACTAGCCCGGGGGACGCTGGACAGACTCCCCTGCTCAGCCCCCGGCCTGTCCCCGTCCCGCCGCCGCAGTAGCGGCCGGCGGCCAGCAGAGGGCGGCGCCGCGGGGCCCGGGCGCAGCGCGGTCACCGGGGGGCTGCGGCGAGGAACGAGCCCTCGTTAGTGGCCGTTCAGGACCTCTAGCTGCAAGTGAGGAGGAGCTCTGGCTGCAAAGCAGCCAAGACTCGCCTTAGAAAGGCCTTTTTCATCTTTCTTAGCGTTGTCCTCTGAGCTCCGCGTCCGAAGACGGCCCTTTCCAAGCACTCAGTCAGCAGTTCAACGTCTCCCCTGCTCTTTTATTCCTGCTCGGTGTCAGGGACATACTGAGGAGAAAACAGAAACATCCCCCTCCCTGGTACTTAAAAAAATAAGTCACCTATGTCTTTGTTTTTTGCTGTGTCCCCCCACTCCTGTCTCGCTGAACCCCTCTGCCCGCGTGCAGCCGGAGCCCTGGGGTACCAACAGCACACACTGTCCATGCCCTTGCCACCCCTGTGTGATGTCCCACACCTGGAACCCAGCACAGCCGTTTCTAAAACCTCCTCCTGAAATATCCCAAACTGCAGAGCTGTGGTTTACGGCCTTCTCTGGAGATGTTTAAAACCCTCTTGGCCATGTTCCTGTGCGACTGGGTCTAGGGGATCCTGCTGAGGCAGGGGGACTGGCCTGGATGGTCTTTCGAGGTCCCTTCCAACCCCTCATGTTCTGTGATTCTGCCATAAGGAAGCTAAGGTTTGATTGATAGAGACTGAACGTGTTTGTTTGCAACTGGATGCAGCGGCTCTTGGTGTGGCGGGGGGATTGGACTGGATGATCTTTCGAGGTCCCTTCCAACCCCTAATGCTCTGTGATCCTGTGGCTGGATCTAGGGATCGAAACCTCTGGGTACATTCCGATTGTCTGTCTGTTATTAAACACCCAGAGTCAGCCCTTCTGAGGACGCGGGAAGCTGCTGGCTGTTCTCCTCTGGATGGCACTGCATCCCGCCGGAACGCTCCGACCAGGCCTGCGCTACCCCGCAGCGACGGAGGGAAAGCCTTTCCCTTGACACGCTGCCAGCCAAAGGAAGCCCTTCCCCGCTCCTGTTCTGCGCGTTTGCGAGTGGAAATGGGAACGCGGAGAAAGGCTTGAAGGGAGGAATCTGTTTAAGGCAAAAACATCTCACGATGGAGGGTCACAGAACGTTAGGATTGGAAGAGACCTCGGAAGACCTTCCAGCCCAATCCCCCTGCCACAGCAGGATCCCCTAGACCAAGTCTCACAGGAACATGGCCAGGTGGGTTTGAAATGTCTCCAGAGGAGGAGACTCCACAGCCCCTGGGCAGCCCCTGCCAGGAAGTACAAAGGGGAAGTCAGTCAAAGGCAGGTGCAGAGAGCAGCCTCATACCCCACAAAATCCCCTGAACAGCGGCGCTGGCTGCTGGGAGCCCCTTGAGTGATCCAGAAGATCCTTGTTTGAGGTGGTGGCACCAGTGGCTGCAGAGATGAGGTTGGCTCAACATCCACAGGCTCCCTCCTGCTGGTGTTGCTGAAGAATTTCTTGCAGAACATCCTGAACATCTTGAATCCCGGCCTCACACAAGGGAACCGCAGCAGCTCCGTGCTCAGGGGCTGGAAGTGAGGAGAAGGGGCAGTCAGTCTGCAGCACGGCCTCCGACAGGTGCCCAAGTTAGCACCAACGTGATGCATAAACTGCCTCTGTGTAAACAAGAGGCATGACCCTGCTGCAGCCTCCTCAGCCGTGCTGAGGGCCCCTGCGCTGCTGCCAGCCGCTGCACCCGGTGGGCTTTGCTGAGGGTCGCAAAGGACTTCCCAAGTCCCAGCCTGTCCCCCCTCCAACCCGGCCGTGGCGACGCCGTGATGAAACTGCGTGCAAGCCCCAAAGTTCTCCTGGCTGCACTTGATGCAGTCGTCGTTCTGCATCGCGACGAGGACGGGGGTGTGTGAGAACCTGCAAGAACCCCGTGGAAATCCGGCCTGTTCACGCTCTCCTTCGCCTCAAGGAGCAGAGCAGAGCTGGGAAAACCTTGAGGCGAGGGCCGACCTCCGCAGCAGCGGCTCTGCCGGCAAACCAAGGGCGTGAGTCTGCAAACCCGTGCAAGGGCAGCTGTTCCCGCGTCGGCTGACTGCGCTGAGCGTCCGCCCGCCCGAGCTCACTCCTTCCCAGGGATCTGGGGGAGCTGCTCACGAAGCCTTTTGTCCCGGAAGAAAAGCTGCACGCGTGCGGAGCTATCGAAACGCCCCCTCCTCCTCTGCTGCATCCTCAGAGAGAGATTTATCGCAGTGCTCTGAGAGAGCCTTAGGATCCCCGAGCTGCTGGGAGCCCAGCGCAGAGCCACGGAGGTGACGGAGGGAGGGAGGGAGCATCTCCCTGCTCCGGAAGGGCCGAGGGAGCTGGGGCTCTTGAGCTGGGAGGAGAGGAGACTGAGGCTGCATAAGTACATCTTTAGAAAGAGAGAGAGATTTCTGTGTTTATGTTTAGAAAGAAATCTAACTCCACTTATTATTATAACAAGCACTTGCCTGTCACTGCAAATACATACAGGTACATGTGACGCAGAGTCACAACAATAAAGAAATGTACTTGTTAGTATTTAGTGAGTCTCCTTCACAGGAGATGTTTCAGACCCACCTGGATGTGTTCTTGTGTGACTTGGTCAAGGTGATTCTGCTGGGGCAGGGGGTTGGACTGGGTGGTCTTCCGAGGTCCCTTCCAGGCCCTGATGCCCTGTGACGTAAAGACCCTGCAGGTTCTCAGTGACACAGGGGAAGCAGCGCTGCTCTGCCAACGGAAGGCTGGCGCGGGAAGACAGGTGTCAAGACCAGCAACAACTGCCTCTCCAATGCTAATAACTGATCTCTTTTCTGAAGAGTCTTCATAGAATCATTAGGGATGGGAGGGGGCCTCGAAAGGTCATCCTGCCACAGCAGGATCCCCTAGACCAAGACTTCCAATCTTCACATCTCAGAGCCAAGAAAGTCCCTCAGAGACTGCTGCTGGTGGTGCCCAGCTCGCCCTGCGTGACGAGGAGTAGCTGATGGGAGCTGCTGTCGTGCAGAGCACCCCGGCACAGAGGGGTTCACACATCTCCTACAACGGGGGGTTTCTTTGGCCCGCACAGCGCAGCCAGTGTTTGGGGCTTGCGGCAGGGCCCCGCGGCCTCGCTGGCCGATGTGGTCGTGCAGCTGGGTGTCAGGCTGCTGCTTTGCTCTGAGCGGGGAAGCCCATCACAATAGAGAGATTCAAAGGGGCTTCTGTTGAGCTCTTGTGCTACCCTGGGCTGCGACGGCGAGTTGTAGTGGTGGTTGGCATCTTTGCCGAGGCACCAAGGTCACAACAACCACTGGCCACAGAGAACTGGGTCACAAGGGGAACATGTTGAGAGGGGCGCATCCCTGTGGTTCTGCGATCCCGTGACTGCTCTAGAGAAGCCTTCACACAGATCTATCGGTGCTGGCAAACAAGGGGTTACTATTTTAATTCACAGAATCACAGAATCATTCGGGTTGGAAAAGACTCCTGGAATCCTCGGGATCAACCCTACTCTACAAGTTCATGGAATCGCAGAGCATGAGGGGTTGGAAGGGACCTCGACAGACCATCCAGTCCAATCCCCCTGCTGCAGCAGGGTTCCCTAGATCCAGGAACCTGTCCCAGCAGGTTTCTTTGGGATCAGCAAAATCTGGCATCAAACCATCGACCGCTGCAGCCGCTCCCAGCGCTGAAACTGAGGCTGTATCAGCATTTCCACATAAACTCTTCTTTTCCGTGGTTTCCAGCCTGGCTACAAAAACAGACGGAGCCTTGGCAAAGGACAAGCAGCCCAGTGTGAGAGGGATTCTCGTTTCCACGTTGAGACGTCGGCTCAGCTCTGCGCGTGTTTGCAGACTCGAGCTCTGCCGGAGACCTTGGCTCGGGAGCTGCGTCCCAGAGGCACCTTGGCCAGAGCCCCCGCTGGCCTTCGAGGAGCGCGGAGCCGCTAATTGGGGAAGGCCCTGCGGAGCGATTCCCAAAGTCTGTCTACTCACTGCTTCTCATTTTAACCACTTGGAAACTGCACTGTGCAGAGGACTCCACAGCCCACCCCCCCCGGGCAGCCCCTGCAGGGCTTTGGCACCCTCACCCTGAAGAAGGTCCTTCTCACATTGATGTGGAATCCCCTCTGCTCCAGCTCACACCCACTGCCCCCTGTCCTGTCACTGGGTGCCCCTGAGCAGAGCCTGGCTCCATCCTCCTGACACCCACCCTTCACATATTGATCAACACCCATGGGGTCACCCCTCAGGCTCCTTCTTTCCCAGCTCCAGAGCCCCAGCTCCCTCAGCCTCTCCTCAGCAGGGAGATGCTCCCCTCCCTCCATCATCTCTGTGGCTCTGCACTGGCCTCTCTCCAGCACCTCTGTGTCCTCCTGGAGCTGATGGGCCCACAGCTGGACACAAGATTCCAGCTGTGGTCTCCCCAGGGCAGAGCAGAGGGGGCAGGAGAACCTCCCTTGATATCCTAACCACCCCCGTTCTGATGATGATGGTAGGATGAGGTGAAGCTGTGGATGGCTTTGAAAGTGAAGACAAGCAGCTCATCCTCACAGAGGAGGGAATCCTGTAACGTCTTGGCTGGTGGTCCTGGATTATTCCGGGAGGGAGAGGTTGTCCGTTACAACCTGGAGACAGCTCCGGGCTGGATAAGGCACCTGGTCACGAGACAGCACCTCCTGGACACGCGGCCAGCACAGCACTTACCGCTTGGGCTGCAGCGGCGTTCCGGCAGGGCGGTTCTGGCTGTGGCCCACGTTTTCTTCCCCGCGGGATCATTAGCCCTCATCTTCCCAGCGCAGAGATCGGCCGAGGCACAGGCATCCTTCCAGGGCAAGACTTGTCCTCATAACAGACGACTGGGCTTCGCACCCTGCGATAAAGCACAGAACCACGGACTCACTAGGGGTTGGAAGGGACCTCAAAGGGTCATGAGCAAGGTGTCGGATGTGAGATAGAAGAATCACAGAATCCTTAGGGATCGGAAGGGATCTGGAAAGACCATCCAGTCCAATCCCCCTGCCAGAGCAGGATCCCCTAGATCCAGTCATTAGGGGTTGGAAGGGACCTCAAGAGATCATCCAGTCCAATCCCTGTGCAGGATCCCCTAGACCCAGTCGCACAGGAACACAGCCAGGAGGTGACACTGAGAGGAAGAGGAGCTGCCTGCCATGAGCTGAGCTCTCAGAGACGTTCACGTAAGTGGCTCAGAACCTGTTCTGTGCATCCCCTGGAGTGATGCCCATGTCTAGCGTGTTCCTCTTCAGAGGAGGGGCTACAACTTCTGAGCATCACCACAGACATGTGAAACTCCCCCGGCCATGTTCCTGTGGGACCGGATCTAGGGGACCCTGCTGTGTCAGGGGGGGCTGGACTGGATGGTCTTCCCAGGTCCCTTCCAACCCCTAATGATTCTATGATTCTATAAAATAATGTATCATGAATAATACGTAGGATTTATCGTAATATAATTTATCACATCAATATAGTAGGGACTTCAGAGAGGCAGAGTGCTTTCAGTAACAAACAGGGGCCTCCACACAACTCTCAGTGTAACCCCAGTTTATTTCCACGGGGGGCCCGACGCACTGGCTGCTGTGCCGTGGCCCCTGGACGCTCTGTCGCTGGCAGCCAGCGGCCGGTCCGGCACGAGCGCCGCGGTGCCTTCTGCAGAGGGCAGCCTGACCAGAGCTTCTCATTCTGCTCCCAGAGGGGAAAGCATCAGGGAAACAAAGGTTGTGCCAAACCAGCGCGCAGCGATTCAGTGATCGGCGTCCAAACCGTCGTCCCTGCTGGAAATGTTTGATCCGGCGGCGCACAGAACGAATCATGCGGCAATGAATATTCATGCTGCCGCTGACCTCAGGCATTCGCGGCTCCGTACAGGGTCACCTAAGGAGACTGTGGAAGGCTTCCACCAAACTTGGCTGGGGACTCTCCTCCTCAGTTCAGCAAGCTGGGTGTGTGAGGCTCAGCGCTGCTGCATCGCTGCTGCATCGCTGCTGCGCTCACAAGCACATGAACCGTGGAATCACAGACCACTAGGGATGGGAAGGGACCTCACAAGATCAGCCAGTCCAATCCCCCCACAGCAGGATCCCCTGGATCCAGTCACACAGGAACACCACCAGGTGGGTTTGAAACATCTCCAGAGAAGGAGACTACACAACCCCCTGGGCAGCCCCTGCCAGGGCTCTGTCACCCTCACTGGGAAGAGGGTCCTTCTCACACTGATGTGGAACCTCCTGTGTCCCAGCTCACACCCACTGCCCCTTGTCCTGTGCTGCTAACCACCCCTCTTCTGATCCACCTCCAGGTGCTGTTGGCCCTCTTGGCCACAAGGACCCGTTGCTGGCTCCTGGCCACCCTGCTCCCCATCGGTTTCTTTCCTTCAAGCCTCACACCGTACTTAAACATTATCAAATGCCTCAAGCACCAACACTGGGGACGGGACTTGGTGGTCTTTTGGGGTCCCTTCCAAGCCCTAATGTTCACCATTCTGTGACCCCCAGCTTGGAAAGACTGGAGGTGCTGCCGTGGAGCTGTGACTGAGGCCACAAGGGCAAAACCTCCCCTCCCAAGAGTTAGAGGGAAGATGAGTGCTGCCTCCTGGGCAGCCTCATGCGTCTGACAGCATTTTTCCTCTCACTAGGCTGCTCAGAACCAGAAAGACGAGGAAAAAGCCCAGCCCCTGTTTGCTGTTTGCATTCCCACCCCGACACGGGCACCGGGCGCGTGCAGGCAAGCCCTCGTTTTTCCCTTGAGGTCGCCCCCGTTCGTCTGGAGCCACCACAGCCACCTGCTGCATCAGTTCAACAGCAGCTGAGAGCAGTAACTGCAGTTCAAACGGGCTCTGCTCAGAACCACAGAGCCCTGGGCGTTGGAAGGGACCTCAAAGACCACCCACTCCAGTCCCCCTGCCCCTGCAGGGTCCCCTAGATCACAGAGCCCTGGGCGTTGGAAGGGACCTCAAAGACCAGCCACTCCAGTCCCCCTGCCCTAGCAGGGTCCCCTAGATCACAGAGCCCTGGGCGTTGGAAGGGACCTCAAAGACCAGCCACTCCAGTCCCCCTGCCCCTGCAGGGTCCCCTAGATCACAGAGCCCTGGGCATTGGAAGGGACCTCAAAGACCAGCCACTCCAGTCCCCCTGCCCCTGCAGGGTCCCCTAGATCACAGAGCCCTGGGCATTGGAAGGGACCTCAAAGACCAGCCACTCCAGTCCCCCTGCCCCAGCAGGGTCCCCCAGACCCAGTGGCATAGGAACAGGTCCAGGCGGGTTTTAACCACCATCCCATGTCTTTGCTGCGTAGGTCTGTGAGCGCCGCTACGTGAAGCCACTCGTGTGGCTCCTGAGCCGCACGCATTGGGCAGGGCCACTGTCCTCTGCCCAAGCGGGGCCATCGTTGCCTTTGTCTCTGCAAAGAGACCCCTCACTAGCTGGGACGGACGCAGAGACTCGCTGGTTTCGCAGTCGCAGGAGACACTTAGCAGCTGCGTTGATGCTGGCGGCCAACGTGGCTAGTAGGTGGCGGGACGGGGCGCTGCAGGGGCGCAGGGCTGTGAGCACTTGCAGCCCCTTTCCAGGCGACGGGGTGTTTTACGCCTCCCCCGGTGTGGCTGTTCCCACCTCGTGGCGTGCTCAGCCCGTCCCCACGGGTCCCCTCACTGTTTGCTGCCCCGGCAGCAGTTCCCAGCTGCTAATGAATTCTGCCCCAGCTCCAGATACTAAAGCCCTTCTCGCCACAGGGGAGAGCGCTTCAGCCGGCCCTGCAGCGGCGGCTGAGCCCACCTCTAATCATCGGCCGTCTGCCACATCAGAGGCACGCTGAGCTTGCCTTGGGTCATGAAAGATTCAAAGTGCTCTTTGGTCTTTAAAAATTAAACTCATTTCCTGAAAGTGAAAGTATGATTCTTATCGTGACCTACAAAGGCAAACGGCTGCTCCTGTCTCTGCTCTTCCCGCGCCCTGCTCTCTCAGGGGGCTGCGCTGGGGTTCCCCTCACCTGCGGCACCGCTGGCCCATCCCACGGGCGAACTACCTGGTGTAAACCCTGAGGAGTCCCCGTGCCGAGGAGCTGGAGCCTGAGAAGACTCCCGTCACAGAGTCACAGAACACTAGGGATTGGAAGGGACCTCAAGAGACCATCCAGTCCGATCCCCCCGCCACAGCAGGATCCCCTAGACCCAGTTGCACAGGAACATGGCCGGGGGGTTTGAAACACCCCCAGAGAAGGAGGCTCCACAGCCCCCTGTGCAGCCCTTTGCAGGGCTCCAGAGAAAAGAGAGACGTCTGTCTTGCCCTGTCTTTCTCCTCAGGTTCCCAACAGAGCGGATCTAACACATCCCCTTCCCTCTCTTCAGCACTCTCCTACCCAGGGCCCCATCCTCCTCGGCTCTGCAGAGCCCTCCCTCCACGTGACGTGAGCCTGTCACCCAGCAGTTGCCTTTGTGCACTCTGCTGTCCCAGCCCACGTCCCCTCGCAGTGACGAGCCAAAAGGCCTGTGACAGCTGGACCCATATTGCCCCAGTGGCACGTGAGGCACTCACAAGGCTGCCATCTCCGAGGACACTGGGGGTGCTGCCCGCGGAGCTGTAGCCCTCCTGCAGGTACCTTCCGTGAGTCACCACCGCCTCACAGCAACACAGCCAATTAAACCTCTTACAACAGCCTTAACGAGAGCCAAACTGAACAACCACTGGCCACCCCACATGGAATCAATTACAGTTCGGCATCACTAGGCGCGCGCTCTATTTGTCCTTCTAAAATAAACACAGGAAGTGGCTGGGTTAATGCCTGTGACCCTAGCCCAAAGGAGAAACAGCTCGGCCAACAAATACAGCGCTCAGGCCCCCGTCCTGTCTGTCCTGGCAATCAGCTACAGCACCTGGATCCTCTCTGCTTGATGTCTTGTGGCCAGCGAACTCACGCGTGAAGAGAAGGGCTCCTCAGACCCAGCGATACCCAGCTCAGCATCACAGAGCCCTAGGGACTGGAAGGGACCTCGAAGGATCCTCCAGTCCACTCCCCCTGCCACAGCAGGAGCCCCTGATCACTCATGATCGAAGTTGTGAGGTGGGAGCTGGCACACTGGGGACAGGGAAGGATCCAAGACCCCTGCAAACAGCCCGGTAAATGCATCTGCGCCCTGGCACCAGCACACGCGTCCAGCACGGCAGCACGAAGACAACAACGCGACGGGGAACCCGGGTACTCTTGCTGCTAGTCAGGGCCACACAGCTGCATCTGGGCCGCACAGCTGGATCTAGAAGCCCAACTCTTTGAGCTAGTTAGCTGGATGCCTGAGTCACAGAATCACAGAACAGGGACTGGAAGAGAGCTGGAAAGATCATCCAGACCAATCCCCTACCACAGCAGGATCACCTAGACCAAGTCACACAGGAGCGTGTCCAGTCAAGCACATGTTGTGAGCAGAGGACGAGATCTTTAACAGAGAACCAGCCTTGCACAGTCGCACAGGGCCATGTCCAGGGGGACTTAAATGTCTCCAGAGAAGGAGACTCCACAGCCCCCCTGGGCAGCCCCTGCCAGGGCTCTGCCACCCTCAGTGGGAAGAAGGTTCTTCTCACACTGATGGGGACCCTCCTCTGTTCCAGCTCACACCCACTGCCCCTTGTCCTGTCACTGGGTGCCCCTGAGCAGAGCCTGGCTCCATCCTCCTGACAGCCACCCTTCACATATTGATCAACATCCATGGGGTCACTCCTTAGTCTCCTTTTCTCCCAGCTCCCTCAGCCTTTTCTCAGCAGGGAGATGCTCCCCTCCCTCCATCCTCTCTGTGGCTCTGTGCTGGGCTCTCTCCAGCAGCTCTGTGTCCTCCCGGAGCTGAGGGGCCCACAGCCGGACACACTATTCCAGCCTGGGGTCTCCCCAGGGCAGAGCAGAGGGGGAGGAGACCCTCTCTCCATCTGCTGACCACCCCCCTTCTGATCCGCCCCAGGGTGCTGTTGCCCCTCTCGGCCACGAGAGGGCGACATTGCTGGCTCCTGGCCCCCCTGCTGGCCACCAGGAGCCCCGGCTCCCTTCCCGCTCCGCGGCTCCCAGCAGGTCAGTGCCCTCCCTGTGCTGGTCCTGGGGAAGGAGAAGCACGTTTCAATTCAACCGCCTTTTTCCTGCGCTGGCACCTTCCACGGCAGGGGCAAAGCCGTGGCGAGGCTTCCACAGGGCAGCGCCGGTGGGAGCGGGCTCAGCCTGCCCGCTGCTCCCCCCGCAGCCAGCGCAAAGCCCTCCGGAGGGCCGGGCTGTGGGGCAGACAGCTCGCGTCAGCCCCAGCAGCAGCCGCGGCGCTTTGGAGAGCCCAGGGCGATGCCCCAGGAGCCCTCCGCACCCCAGCCCTGCCGCAGGCGCCGAGCGGCGCTTCCACCTCCGAGCAGGCAGGGACGGGGCGCCGCCGCGTTATGTTGTGGCTACAACGCCGGGCGACGACTGGCACAGGCGGGTTCCCTTTGCACCTCCTTTCCCAGCGCAAGAACGAAGCCTTCACTCCGGGCACGACGACTGTGATGCAAAACCAACCGCAGCGCGTTCGTGCTGGCGTAGGCGGCACTTTGAGAAGCACCTTCACCTACTCGACGCAGGAGGGACGCGAAAGGAGTCAGGCTCAGAAGAAGCAGGAGGGCTGTGTTGGAAGGCGGCGGAATCCCCTCCCCTGGTGAGTTCAGAAGACACTTAGATGTGGTGTCGGGGGATCTGGTTTGGCCGATCACCTTTCAAGGTCCCTTCCAATCCCTAACGTTCTGCAGAGTAGGGCTGACGGTTGGACTCGATGATCCCAGGGGTCTTTTCCAACCTGAACGGTTCTGTGGTCACTTGAAAAGTTCATGTGGGTAAAAATAAATCCTAAACAATTGGCTACAGGGGAGAATGAAATACACCCCTGCAGCTTGCCACGGAGTCACAGCATGTGAGGGATTGGAAGGGACCTCGAAAGACCATCCAGTCCAGCCGCCCTGCCACAGCAGGGTCCCCTAGATCCAGCTGCACAAGAACCTGGCCAGGTGGGTTTGGACTGTCTCCAGAGAAGGAGACTCCACAACCCCCCCCTGGGCAGCCCCTGCCAGGGCTCTGTCACCCTCACCGTGAAGAAGGTCCTCCTCACACTGCTGTGGAACCTCCTCTGCTCCAGCTGACACCCACTTCCCCTTGTCCTGTCACTAGATGACATTGAGCAGACCTGCATATCCAGAACATCATCCTGTGTGACTGGATCCAGGGGGTCCTGCTCTGGCAGGGGGATTGGGCTGGGTCATCTTTTGAGGTCCCTGCCAATCCCTAGTGTCCTGTCTCCTTGGCCTGTCTTGAACAGGGGATGACCGTGCTCCTGCTCCCGAGAAGCAGAGGAGGCCCTAAACTTTGTGGCAAAGGAAAACAAGGAGTATCTGCTGCACTTTGAAAAGAGGACAAGAGGACACCTAAGGACAGAGAGGGCTGTGTTTGACCTATTTTGGTTGATTTAATTTTCAGATTTCGTAAGCCAAGCTCCAGTGAGTTTCTGAGGAGAGCATTCTAGCTGGCATTTGACTCGGAGTCAGCGCTCCCACAGAAAGGGCTCTGTGCGTCGAGATAGCATTAGGAGCTGTCGAGCCGCACGTACCGCGGGAGCCGGAGCTGAGCTGGAGCGGGCTGCTAATAGTAATGACAACACTTTGCACTTCTGTGTCCACGTCGGTGTGAGCTCTGCAGCTGATGACAACCACTATGGCACCTCGGTGCAGAGCAACTCTCGCCAGTTCACTGATGGAGTAACCGAGCGATGGAGGAGTCGAGTGACCTCCGTAAGATGAGTCACAGCATCGTTCAGGGTGGAAAAGACCCCTGGGATCATCGAGTCCAACCACCAACCCCACTCTGCAAGGGCACCCCTGAACCAGGTCCCCCAACACCACATCTAAGTGACTTTTAAACTCAGCCAGGGATGGGGACTCAACCCCCACCCTGGGAAGCCCAGTCCAGGGCCTGAAGAATTTCTTCCTAATGTCCAGTCTGACCCTCCCCTGTTGGAGCTGGAAGCCCTTCCCTCTGCTTCTGTCACTAATGACCTGTGAGCAGAGCCCAGCACCAGCATCTCTGCAGGGTCCTTTCAGAGAGCTGTAGGGAGCGATGAGGGCTCCCCTCAGCCTCCTCTTCCTCAGACTAACCAGCCCCAACTCTCTCCATCTCTCCCCATCAGATTGATTCTCCAGGCCCTTCCCCAGCTTCACTGCCCCTCTCTGCACCCACTCCAGCCCCTTGATGTCTCCCTTGTCCTGAGGTGCCCCAAACTGCACCCAGTACTCAAGGTGCTGCCTCCCCAGTCCTGATTGCAGGGGGACACTCCCCTCCCTGCTCCTGCTGGGGACAGTTTCTATTCCAGGCTGGGATGCCACTGGCCTCCTTGGCCACCTGGGCAAATCACATCTCTACCGCAGAGCTGTGCAATGTGGCAAAGTGAAGTCCAGCCGACAGGGTCAGCAGCTGCCCTCATGCCCATGGACTGGACGATCTTTCGCGGTCCCTTCCAATCCCTAGCGCTCCGTGACTCCCAAACGCACTCATTTGGCACAAGAACTCCCATTCAGCGCGAGCCAGCAGCACCTTCGCCAAGCCAGAAGCATGAGGCTGACCTCATCCTCCTTGTCTTGGCATGTCCAAGGACGTCTTGGCAACCAGTAAGCTCAGCCTGTGCAGTGGGGTCAGCCCGGAGGATCCTGCACACAGCCAGTACCGCAGAGGGCGGCCGTGAGAATCCTAACGGCCAGGCTCTCGCGTCTCTGTGGAGAACCTGAAGCTCTCCAAGGCAGAAAGCCAACCAGCTGCCAGGCAGGCGCTGATGGCACGACTGGACACCAGGCCATGCCAGCACGGGGCAGCAATGCCTGTGGCTGCAGCTTACACTGCACAAAACCACCTCCCAAAGAGGAAGGAGCAAGTGTCTTCTTCATTTAGGTGACTGTCACTTGATGTTCTGGTGGAGAAGCAATGAAAAGGTTTTGGTCTGGGCTTCCCACAGAATCACAGACCATTAGGGACTGGAAGGGACCTCGGAAGACCATCCAGTCCAGTCCCCCACCACAGCAGGATCCCCTGGATCCAGTCCCACAGGAACATGGCCAGGAGGGTTTGAAATGTCTCCAGAGAAGGAGACTCCGCAACCCCCCTGGGCAGCCCCTGCCAGGGCCCCGTCACCCTCACCGGGAAGAATTCCCGGCGTTATGATGTCCTTGCAGAAAGAACACGCTCCTCTCAGCGAAGAAGAGCTTTAGTTGGGTTTACAGCGAGCAGACGTGTAATTCATGCCCTGTTGACCAGGGAAATGGTGGCCATCGATCGCGGTCACTGGAGACTAGAACTTTCGATCCCTTCTAAATGCAGCAGCTGGGCTGATAGACAGGTGAAGAGGGCACTGGTCAGTCAGACCTGAGCACTGGGAAGTCATCTGGGTGATCCTGCTGCGGCAGGGGGATTGGACTGGATGATCTTCCCAGGTCCCTTCCAGTCCCTAATGACTGCATCAAGGGGATCCTGCTGTGATGGGGGACTGAACCGGATGATTTCTCGAGGTCCCTTCCAGTCCCTAATGACTGGATCGAGGGGATTGGACCGGATGATCTTTCAAGGTCCCTTCCAGTCCCTAATGACTGGATCGAGGGGATTGGACTGGATGATCTCTCGAGGTCCCTTCCAGTCCCTAATGACTGGATCGAGGGGATTGGACTGGATGATCTCTCGAGGTCCCTTCCAGTCCCTAACACTCTGTGATGCTGCGATAAGGCTGCATGTGGTGGGCAGAGGAGCCACCAAAGCCTTGATGTCTCAGCGTCAGCTCTACTGCTCTCCCTGATGCATACAGGAGATGCCCCCACGCTCACATTTTAGAGGCCGGGCTGTGGCACTCGCTGCACCAATTCCCCGCGATGCTTATTTATCAAAAACTACTTCCAGAGCCTTTTAGTGCGTTGACCTTGTTTCGGGGTTTAGCTGGGAGGAGGGAGAGCTGGCGGGTTTTTTCCTTAAGCACTGCAGGGGATTTCTGTCAGGTTGCTTTAGCACTTCCCTTCAGACCGTTGCCAGGCTTTGGGGCTATTTTCAGAGGGAGCTGGCCACAGGCACGGGGGGCTTCGTGCTGTTGGCTCTTTATAAACCTCAAATTGAATTGGTTTTGCAAGAAAATAGGAAACAACAGAACATGAAGCCACCAGATCAGGACAATAAATGTGTGTGAGGTGATGGAGCACTGCAACAGGCTGCCCGGGGGGCTGTGGAGCCTCCTTCTCTGGAGACAATTAAAACCCACCTGGATGTGTTCCTGGGTGACTTGGATCTAGAGGATCCTGCTGTGTCAGGGGGACTGGATTGGATGGTCTTTCCAGGTCCTTTCCAGTCCCTAATGACTGGGTCTAGAGGATCCTGCTGTGGCAGGGGGACTGGACTGGATGGTCTTTCGGGGTCCCTTCCCATCCCTGATGGTTCTGTGATATTACATTACGTTGTATTATGGCAATTATAACAATGAGATGTTTTAGTGATTCCATACTTAGATTTGTGTATATATAGCATATAACATAACCACTAGAATGTGGCTCTGGATTCACCCTAGAAGAGCACAAGAAAACAAACGCTCTCTTATTTTATCCGTTTCACGAAGTCCTATTTACCCGCGGGTTTCTGAAGCCCTTCGGCTAACGATGACACCCTTAATCCCAGTGGGTAGATCCAGCTCTGGACTCGGGCAGTTCCACCCCACGGTGCGTAAAGTTGCTTAATTCCCAGCCTAACAGCCTCTCAGAGATCGACGTCCTGCATCTGTGCTCTCCCTTACATATTGAAGTGCCTTTGCCAGCTTTAAGCTGAGCTGGGAAGGAAGCGGCGGGGGGAGCTGCTCGTCCTGCTCACATGAAGATTATTTTATCAATTCCTAATTTTAGTTCTCTTCACATTTTGCCTGTCAGGCGTAACTGGGTCAGCGCTTTCTTCCTTTCAGTTTGAAAATCCTGTCTGAAGAAGCAGCCAAGTTCCTTGTCGTGAAGCAAAGCAAATGCGTGTGAATAATTTATAAGGAAGGAAGATACTCGGCTTCGGAGACTTCGGCAGAACAACCTCGAGTCATAAATGGTTATAACTGCACTGAACTGCAGTGCCCGTCCTCGTGGTCCTTTGCTCCGGCTGCCGGCACAGTCCTTCTTCCTCCGACGGCCAGAGTCTCCCACGTGCTGCGGACGTGGAGCAGGATCCCCTAGATCCAGTCTCACAGGACCATCAGGGATTGGAAGGGACCTCAAAAGANCCAGATCCCCTAGATCCAGTCTCACAGGACCATCAGGGATTGGAAGGGACCTTGGAGGATCACCCAGTCCAATCCCCCTGCCACAGCCAGATCCCCTAGATCCAGTCACACAGGACCATCAGGGATTGGAAGGGACCTTGGAGGATCACCCAGTCCAATCCCCCTGCCACAGCCAGATCCCCTAGATCCAGTCACACAGGACCATCAGGGATTGGAAGGGACCTTGGAGGATCACCCAGTCCAATCCCCCTGCCACAGCCAGATCCCCTAGATCCAGTCACACAGGACCATCAGGGATTGGAAGGGACCTTGGAGGATCACCCAGTCCAATCCCCCTGCCACAGCCAGATCCCCTAGATCCAGTCACACAGGACCATCAGGGATTGGAAGGGACCTTGGAGGATCACCCAGTCCAATCCCCCTGCCACAGCCAGATCCCCTAGATCCAGTCACACAGGACCATCAGGGATTGGAAGGGACCTTGGAGGATCACCCAGTCCAATCCCCCTGCCACAGCCAGATCCCCTAGATCCAGTCACACAGGACCATCAGGGATTGGAAGGGACCTTGGAGGATCACCCAGTCCAATCCCCCTGCCACAGCCAGATCCCCTAGATCCAGTCACACAGGACCATCAGGGATTGGAAGGGACCTTGGAGGATCACCCAGTCCAATCCCCCTGCCACAGCCAGATCCCCTAGATCCAGTCTCACAGGACCATCAGGGATTGGAAGGGACCTTGGAGGATCACCCAGTCCAATCCCCCTGCCACAGCCGGATCACCTAGATCCAGTTGCACAGGAACACGTCGAGGTGGGCCAGAAACGGCTCCGCGGGCGTGCTTGGTTCCTTGTGGTGTATTGTTCCAGTTACACTCACAGGCTGGTCCAGTGCACCCACCAGTCCCATGGCCCGTGACTCTGCTCATTCCCTTTCGCTCATCACTAATGGGTAACCGGCGAATCTACGCGCGAGCAGCCCTCCGTGAGGCAGGGCCGGCAGGAGGCCAAACGAGGCAAAGAGGATTGCGTCTGACAGAGCTGGTTAAGGAAATGGTTAATTTTCTTAGGGTACTGGGGGACCCGTCTGCAGCAGCAAATCCCCGGAGCCTGTGAGCTTACGAGCCATCTGCTGCAGCCCGCGCCGAGCCCCAGCGGCGCCGAACGCTGCTCATCACGCTCTCCCTCACCCTGACGGACGCTGCAGACCCGGGAGGGTGATGAGGTATCAGGAGGTAAACGCTGAGGGGGCAGGAGATCACTGCAGGGTCTAATCCCGCGTCCTAGGAGACGAGGGTTCCCCGGCACCCCACTGCGGGAAGGGTGTTTCAGTCTCTCCAGGCCTGAGCTCTGACGTGCACACACCTTGACCAGCTGGATGTGTGGGTGCTGGCACCTGCATTCTGGTGGGTTTTGTTCAGTAGATGTCCTCGTCAGTGAACACTGAAATCTCTCTGCGTATCGGCGCTTCACGCGGCGCTCAGTAACCCCAAAGCTAGGAAAAGCCCTCTCAGGCTCTTCACGGGATGGCAGAACCTTAGGGATTGGAAGGGACCCCGAAAGAGCATCCAGTCCTGTCCCCCCGCAGAACATCAGGGATTGGAAGGGACCCCGAAAGAGCATCCAGTCCTGTCCCCCCGCAGAACATCAGGGATTGGAAGGGACCCCGAAAGAGCATCCAGTCCTGTCCCCCCGCAGAACATCAGGGATTGGAAGGGACCCCGAAAGAGCATCCAGTCCTGTCCCCCCGCAGAACATCAGGGATTGGAAGGGACCCCGAAAGAGCATCCAGTCCTGTCCCCCCGCAGAACATCAGGGATTGGAAGGGACCCCGAAAGAGCATCCAGTCCTGTCCCCCCGCAGAACATCAGGGATTGGAAGGGACCCCGAAAGAGCATCCAGTCCTGTCCCCCCGCAGAACATCAGGGATTGGAAGGGACCCCGAAAGAGCATCCAGTCCTGTCCCCCCGCAGAACATCAGGGATTGGAAGGGACCCCGAAAGAGCATCCAGTCCTGTCCCCCCGCAGAACATCAGGGATTGGAAGGGACCCCGAAAGAGCATCCAGTCCTGTCCCCCCGCAGAACATCAGGGATTGGAAGGGACCCCGAAAGAGCATCCAGTCCTGTCCCCCCGCAGAACATCAGGGATTGGAAGGGACCCCGAAAGAGCATCCAGTCCTATCCCCCCGCAGAATATCAGGGATTGGAAGGGACCCCGAAAGAGCATCCAGTCCTATCCCCCCGCAGAATGTCAGGGATTGGAAGGGACCCCGAAAGAGCATCCAGTCCTATCCCCCCGCAGAATGTCAGGGATTGGAAGGGACCCCGAAAGAGCATCCAGTCCTATCCCCCCACAGAACATCAGGGATTGGAAGGGACCCCGAAAGAGCATCCAGTCCTATCCCCCCGCAGAATGTCAGGGATTGGAAGGGACCCCGAAAGAGCATCCAGTCCTATCCCCCCGCAGAATGTCAGGGATTGGAAGGGACCCCGAAAGAGCATCCAGTCCTATCCCCCCGCAGAATGTCAGGGATTGGAAGGGACCCCGAAAGAGCATCCAGTCCTATCCCCCCGCAGAATGTCAGGGATTGGAAGGGACCCCGAAAGAGCATCCAGTCCTATCCCCCCGCAGAATGTCAGGGATTGGAAGGGACCCCGAAAGAGCATCCAGTCCTATCCCCCCGCAGAATGTCAGGGATTGGAAGGGACCCCGAAAGAGCATCCAGTCCTATCCCCCCGCAGAATGTCAGGGATTGGAAGGGACCCCGAAAGAGCATCCAGTCCTATCCCCCCGCAGAATGTCAGGGATTGGAAGGGACCCCGAAAGAGCATCCAGTCCTATCCCCCCGCAGAATGTCAGGGATTGGAAGGGACCCCGAAAGAGCATCCAGTCCTATCCCCCCGCAGAATGTCAGGGATTGGAAGGGACCCCGAAAGAGCATCCAGTCCTATCCCCCCGCAGAATGTCAGGGATTGGAAGGGACCCCGAAAGAGCATCCAGTCCTATCCCCCCACAGAACATCAGGGATTGGAAGGGACCCCGAAAGAGCATCTAGTCCTGTCCCCCCACAGAATGTCAGGGATTGCAAACCAGCAAATCGTTCCCGTTCCAACTTTCTGCTGTTTTTAGGAGCTGGCGGGAAGTTCACTCTGAACCTAGAGCTGTGCACGGGGTGTCCTCACCGGACGGGCAGACGTGGCCGGCACAGTGCTGATGCTCCGCTGCAGCGGCAGCCGGAGGTCATGGGAGGTACCTGCACTTAGCTGCTGACTGCTCTTCCTGTGCCCACGCTGCATAAAAGCTTCTGGTCGAGCAAAAGCAGCAGCGCAGATGGTGCTAGAAGAGGGCAACTAGAATAATTGACATTTGACTGCCCAGTTCTCGGAGCAACATTCTCTTGGGACAAGAGTGGAGCAGGTAAAACAAGGTAAGATCACAGAACCACAGGACATCAGGGACTGGAAGGGACCTCGACAGACCATCCAGCCCAGTCCCCCCACCACAGCAGGATCCCCTAGATCCAGTCATTAGGGACTGGAAGGGACCTCGACAGACCATCCAGCCCAGTCCCCCACCACAGCAGGATCCCCTAGATCCAGTCATTAGGGACTGGAAGTGACCTCGACAGACCATCCAGCCCAGTCCCCCCACCACAGCAGGATCCCCTAGATCCAGTCATTAGGGACTGGAAGGGACCTCGACAGACCATCCAGCCCAGTCCCCCACCACAGCAGGATCCCCTAGATCCAGTCATTAGGGACTGGAAGGCACCTCGACAGACCATCCAGCCCAGTCCCCCCACCACAGCAGGATCCCCTAGATGCAGCTGCACAGGGACAGGCTAAAAATCAGAGTGGTACCAGAAGCACTCTGCAGCACCTCTTACCACTGAAGAGAAACCTCCCCATCAGCACACGCTCTGTACTCAAAATGGATGAGGAAGATATTTCTGATGCACTACTGAGTGGATTTTACTCCTGCACAACTTCAGAATGGTGAAATACATTTTCCTAAAAGCATTTTGATGCTACAATGTGTTACCATACATAGATAATGCAATAAATGCATAGTACATATATAATACAGGAAAAGTATGTTCTTCTGGATGCATTACAGAATGGTAGCCCGTGGCTTCCATAACCGCCGTGAACCCTGCCCCTCGTCTGACTTCCCTGGATGTCAGACACTGATAAATCCTGAGGGAACTCAGAGTACATCCATCTAGTCACCAGGAATGCTTGCCACAAAACTCATCGCCAGTAGCCACATCTCGGTGCAGAGCAAAGCCGAGCGCTTCGCTGTCGCACTGTGGCCACTTAATAGTGTGACCCTGTGCAGGCCCACACAGGACACTAGGGATTGAAGGGACCTCTAAAGATCATCCAGTCCAAAACCCCAACACGAGGGACTCTGAAAGATTCCCCAGCCCAATCCCCCACCACAGCAGGATCCCCTAGATCCAGTCGCGCAGGAACATGGAATCACAGAACATTAGGGACTGGAAGGGACCTCCAAAGATCCCCCAGCCCAATCCCCCACCACAGCAGGATCCCCTAGATCCAGTCGCGCAGGAACATGGCCCAGGCAGGTTTGAAACGCCTCCAGAGAAGGAGCCTCCACCCCCTGCTCGAGGCTGAGCTGGACCCGGGGGCCGCGGGCAGGGTTCCTGCCCACGAATGTCTGCAGTGCTAATCAGCAGAGGTGACGTCCTAGTCAGGGAAGGAATTAGCATTGAACTGACTCGCAAATGGGAAGAGCAGGACTCTCCAGCCCCAGGCTGAGAGAAGCAGACGTGGGAACTTCCTTTAACTGCTTGGAGTCCACCCTCTGGAGGATTCCGTGGCGCTGAAGAGGAGCCCCGGCAGAGCAGAACACACTGAGGGCTGCAGCACATCCAGAGGGCAGAGGATGCCCCTTCCAAGAGACAGCCAAGCAGGAGAGGGAGCAAAGGAGGAACCCACCAGGGAGACGCGGAACCGTGAGTTAAAGCACCAGAGCGGCTGCGCTGTGACCCTGACTGCTCCGGCGCGCCGCAGGAACATCAGCAAGCTCTTCCAGCACAGCCACCAGCAGCAGCCTAGACACAGACCAACAAGAGCAGGGAGAACTGGGCTCTGTGCCACGAGAAGCGGCTCTCGTCCACCTCACTTGGTTTGGTTTGGCTCTTTGCAAACGCAGCCTGGATGCGAGTCAGCATGTCCAAGGCAGAGTGTTGGAGGGGAAACAGAGCCGAAGGTGTGAGTGGACATGGGGCAAGGGGTGGAGCATCTCCCCGAGAGGAGAGGCTGAGGGAGCTGAGGCTCTGGAGCTGAGAGAAAGGAGACTCAGGGGTGACCCCATGAAGGCTATCAATATGGGAAGGGGTGTCAGGAGGATGGAGCCAGGCTCTGCTCAGGGGCACCCAGTGACAGGACAAGGGGCAGTGGGTGTGAGCTGGAGCAGAGGAGGTTCCATATCAATCTGAGAAGGAACTTCTGCATGGTGAGGGTGACAGAGCCCTGGCAGGGGCTGCCCAGGGGGGTTGTGGAGTCTCCTTCTCTGGAGACACTTAAAACCCACCTGGCCATGTTCCTGTGTGACTGGATCTAGGGGATCCTGCTGTGGCAGGGGGATTGGACTGGATGCTCTTTCGAGGCCCCTTCCAATCCCTGGTGTTCTGTGATCAGTGCAGCTCCTCCTACACAGCAGCTGCAAAGGAAAAGAGACCCACGGCTGCCTGGGTCTCTCTCCCTAGGAAAGAAGAGTAGCCCAATAGCCAAAGAGTAATTGCCAAACCTTGCTGAAAAGGTATCCTGAGCTGTTATCAGGAGCTGTGAGAGCTCAGAGCATCTCCGCTCTTCGCTGGGAGATAACACTAATCCCTCTCCGCCGAGCGCGCGGGAATGAAGTTCCCTTATCAACATAATAACTGGGAAATAATAACAGCAGCGTCTGAACCTGAGAACAAGACGCGGGAAACCCAGCTGCCGAAGACAGAAGATGACAATAAAACCTCCAAGCAACACGAAACTACTTCAGCAACGAAAGGAATGATGAGGGGTTAGGGCGCACTATTGGCAAGTTTGCTGGCGACACCAAGCTGGGTGCTGTCGCCGACACCCCAGCAGGCTGGGCCGACAGTCAGCGGGAACTGCACGGGCTGGAGAGCTGAGCAGGGACAAATTTAGGGAAGTGTAACGAGGGTAAGTGTAGAGTTTGGCATCCGGGCAAGAACCACCCCAGGCACCAGGACAGAGTGGGGACTGAGCTGTTGGAGAGCAGCGGAGGAGAGAGGGGCCGGGGCTCCTGGTGGCCAGCAGGATGGCCCGGAGCTGGCAGTGTCGCCCTCTGGTGGCCAAGAGGGCCAACAGCACCCTGCGGTGGATCAGAAGGGGGTGGTCAGCAGACCGAGAGAGGTTCTTCTCCCCCTCTACTCTGCCCTGATGAGACCACATCTGGAGTGTTGTGTCCAGCTCTGGGCCCCTCACTTCAAGAGGGATGTGGAGGTGCTGGAGGGAGTCCAGAGTAGGGCAACGAGGATGCTGAAGGAAATGGAGCATCTCCCTTATGAGGAGAGGCTGAGGGAGCTGGGGCTCTGGAGCTGGGAGAAGAGGAGCCTGAGGGGTGACCTCATTAACATTGATCAATATGTGCAGGGTGGGTGTCAGGAGGATGGAGCCAGGCTCTGCTCAGGGGCATCGAATGACAGGACAAGGGGCAGTGGGTGTGAGCTGGAACAGAGGAGGTTCCACATTAATGTGAGAAGGACCTTCTTCCCAGTGAGGGTGCACATTAGGGGTTGGAAGCCACCTCAAAAAATCACCCAGTCCAATCCCCCTGCCACAGCAGGATCCCCTAGATCCAGTTGCACAGGAACATGGCCAGGGGGATTTGAAATGTCTCCGGAGAAGGAGACTCCACAGCCCTGCTATCGACACCAAGAAAGCAGCCTGCTTGTATTTGAGAAGCCCCGTCTTGCCAAGATAAAAACTTCTGCTGATTATCCCTGGCCAAATGTGTTTGTTTTATTTTAGAGCCGTGATTCTTCCTCAGAACAGAAGCCAAATGCAGATACTGCCTCCAGATTGTTTTGGCTGCGCTGTGCTCCTCAGACACAAAGGAAAACTCCAGTTTGAGGCTGACTGGGTTGTGCTCGAGATTAAAGGCTTCTCCGTGTGACAGGGCTCGATGCACCTCTCACTGTGCATCGCTCCATCTTGAGCTCATCTGCAGACTTTCCACGAGCAGCAAACAAGGAGCCTCCCCACAAACTACAGCTTTCGGAGCTTTAACGCTCGCTCTACGGCTTTAACATTTGGTCCTAGGAAGCCACTTCAATTTCTGTGTGAAGCACGGTGTAGTCAAGTCCAAATTCTGCCTCAAAGAGGCTTTGACTGTCACGGCTAATACACACCGATGTCCTCAAACCTGGGGTCCTCTAAAATGCACCACATTGACCCTTCAAGTCCCACCTGGAATCTCATCCAAACCTCTATCACAGACTCACAGAACATTAGGGATTGGAAGGGGCCTCGAAAGATCATCCAGTCCCATCCCCTGCCACAGCAGGGTCCCCTAGATCCAGTCACACAGGAACGTGTTCAGGAGGGTTTGAAATGTCTCCAGAGAAGGAGACTCCGCAACCCCCCTGGGCAGCCCCTGCCAGGGCTCTGTCACCCTCACTGGGAAGAAGGTCCTTCTCACACTGATGTGGAACCTCCTCTGCTCCAGCTCACACCCACCGCCCCTTGTCCTGTCATTAGATGCCCCTGAGCAGAGCCTGGCTCCATCCTCCTCACACCCATTCTTCATATATTGATCAACACCCATGGGGTCACCCCTCAAGGCTCCTTCTCTCACAGCTCCAGAGCCCCAGCTCCCTCAGCCTCTCCTCAGCAGGGAGATGCTCCCCTCCCTCCATCATCCCTGTGGCTCTGCGCTGGGCTCTCTCTCTCCAGCATCTCCTGCTTTAACGTGGGGCAGAAACACCAAAAATGGCAGAGCTCCCTGGTCCTTGCTAGCCACGTTTTGGGATGCCCTCCTGAAGACACGCCAGCCTGGCAGGATTGCTCAGAGCACCGCAGGGAGCTGGCCCACTCGGCAGGTCCCCATCTGTCTTTGGAGCAGGTCGTGCGGCAGAGCCCCCGCGGAACTCACCCATCCTAGAGGGGACTGCACTAGAAATCCCCGACGCGCGCGCAGCTGCCCTGGAAGTACCCACAATAGGGATTAGGGAGAGGCAGAATTTAACCTACATTCGTAATCCTGCTTAAAGCAGGAGGAAAAGGACATCCCGGAGAGCAGCGGCTGTGGAGCTCTCGGTGCGTGATGTCGGCGGTGCTCGCTGAGGGAGCTCACTGCACGTCCACCGAGAGCCGTGTGCGGGGGCAAAGCACGGGACAGTCTGCAAGCGGATCAGTGTGAGAAGGACCTTCCTCCCGGCAGTGGTGCCAGAGCCCTGGCAGGGGCTGCCCAGGGGGTTGTGGAGCCTCCTTCTCTGGAGACGTTTCAAACCCTCCTGGATGTGTTCCTGTGAGAGTGGATCTAGGGGATCCTGCTGTGGTGGGGGGGTTGGACTGGATGCTCTTTCGAGGTCCCTTCCAGTCCCTAATGACTGGATCTAGGGGATCCTCCTCTGGCAGGGGGTTGGGCTGGATGCTCTTTCGGGGCCCCTACTAGTCCCTAGTGTCCTGTGATTCCATGACCGCAGTCTACGTACAAAAGAGGAGCAGAGCAACCTTCTGCAAACACCGCTGCTGCCCCGTGACTGTCGGTGCTGGATTCTGAACTGAAACACGTCCGTTCCTACAGACGAGTCGACACCTGCAGTCGCCCACCCGAGTGGGCTCTACAGGGCAGCAGTGCAGCAGGCTGCTACCACCTCGGAGCGCGGCCACATCTTCGTCTGCAATTCCCAGCCAGCACCCACTGCAGCGCCACTGCCTGCAGGCAGATAAATCTCGTCCTTCCCCGGTGCCCGTCTCCCTCTGTGCACACATCCACGCCGCCTTCCTCTCTCCGTCACCTTCCAGCGCGTGCTTCACCAGCAGGCTGAGCAAAGACCTCCCGCGACACCTAATGCTTCCTGACAGCGTCAGGCCGAATAGAGGCTGATCCAAGAACAGGCTTGATTCCCCTCAGTCTCCTCTCCTCGAGCAAATGCCTGAGTGAACGGACGAGCCCCGTTCTGCACCTTGAAGGTCAGAAGAACAGCTTTGACCAAACCACAGGGGAGCAAATTCTGGGGCTGACAGACTTCCCCCAACAGCCGCCTGCCTCCAGCGTCCTGCTCACCGAGTGCAAAGATGGCCAAGACATGACCCATTCGTTGGCCATCAGCACAGCGGGCAATGCCCACAGATGCAGTCCAATCCCCTAGATCCAGTGGCACAGGAACATGCCCAGGCGGGTTTGAAACGTACGTCTCCAAAGAAGCCATCTATGATCCTATGACTGATCCTGCTCTGGCAGGGGGACTGGACGGGATGACCTTTCGAGGTCCCTTCCAGTCCCTAATGCCCTGGGATTCCGCTGCCCCGCAGATCCCCTTCTCCACACTCCCTAGGCCTTTGCTCAGGGCAAACATCTGCTGCAGCAGCGAGCTGCGATACTGCTGAGAGAAGGGGCCCATCTCCTTCAGCGTCGGTGCAAGCGTTAGAGGAATGAGGTCTGGAAGAGGTGGCCAGAGCTGGAGCAGGCAGATGGGGAAGGAAAGACCCAAACCCGCAGAGACTCTGGCGGCAGACGGCAGCGCGTGCGGGGACTGCCCTTTGCGTTCGCTTCAACGCAGACAGCAGGGAGCTTGAAAACGGCGAGGAACCTCCTCTCTCTGGCAAGACAGGCCCTCCTGCCGGAAACTAGGCGCCGAGAGACCCGGCAGCCCAGGTAGGAGAGCCCGCACCTCCACGCTGACGCACAGACGCCGGAGCTGCTCCGGCCGGGCGGCCACGCGGCCGCTCGGCCCCAGAGCTGTCAGGCTCCATCACTTTCACACAGCAATTACTGCGGTGACCTACTTTCTCCGCGACCGGCTTCTCGCTGCGGGCAGCGACCAAAGCTGGAAACACGGAGGCTGCACTAACACTGCCAAAGGTCCCCGCTCAGCTGTCGTCTCTGCATTCAAGTCAACAGGACAGAGATTTGATGGGGATGTTCCTGGTTGTGCAGGACCAAGGTTTGTCCACTTCTGGGCCCCCCAGTTCCAGAAGGACACGGAACTGCTGGAGAGAGCCCAGCGCAGAGCAGTGAGGGTGATGAAGGACCTGCCTGGATGTTGTTCGGGTGCGACTTGGTCTAGGTGATCCTGCTGTGGCAGGGGGATTGAACTGGATGATCTTTTGAGGTCCCTCCCAATCCCTAATGATTCTATGACTCTGTGATAATCACAGAGCATCAGGGATGGGAAGGGACCTCAGAAGATCATCCAGTCCAGTCCTGCAAGGGGAACACACTGGACATGGCTGGAACAAGTAACTTTGCCGGGGCAGCCTGGTGCTGGAGTGGCGGTTGGCTAGGTGCCGTGAGTACGGCAGCAGTGGGGGGCAGCTGTAGAGGCCTGGCAGGTGCTGGGTGCTGGGGAAGGCTTCCTTCCTCGACCTCGTCGGGTGAGAGAGAACTGGGCGCTACGCACTGGCTGAGGCCCTCTGCGCTCACTGCAAGCCACTGGAGAAGGCTGCAGCCGCTCCTCTGCTACTGCAACTTCCACTAGAGGAGTTCAGAGCCTGAAAGGTGAAGCAGCAGTTGCAGAGCAGCAGCAGCTGCTGAGAGCAGGGTTGATTCACGGGGGGCACTCCACACCTTGAAGAACGGCTGCTGCCCCGCGTGCCCGGGGCGCTGCCAGCTCGCCTTCGCTGCTCTTCACTGACTGCTCCACCCACATGGCCCCTCCAGCTGCCACTGGCATCCAAAGAGAGATGAGACAACTGATTCAAAGGTCACAGACATCATTTCAGATTTGACGAGTCAGTGACAGCAGAGCTCAGAGAAGTGGCTCTTGGCAAGTTCAAAAGCAGCGACGGTTTTGGTGGGGAAGTGCTTACAGGCAGCTGCAGTGGAGGCTTCTGGCTGCACAGAGGAGGATAAACAACACATCCAAAATGCTGCTGGTGATATCTGATCAGGAGCAGGGCTGGCCCTTACTTTTCATGCCCTGGAAAGCAGTGAGTGCTGCAGCAGTCCTGTGAACAGGTCATGCTCAGCAGCACTCTAAGTCCCTAAGGACTGAATTTATCTTCTCCTGCGGCATCTCTTGTCTTGCCCACAAACACCCCCCATGCAGGTGACAGACTCACACCTCAGGGATTTGAATCACAGAGTCACAGAGTCATTAGGGATTGGAAGGCACCTCGACAGACCATCCAGTCCAGTCCCCCCATCACAGCAGGATCCCCTAGATCCAGTCATTAGGGATTGGAAGGGACCTCGACAGACCATCCAGCCCAGTCCCCCCATCACAGCAGGATCCCCTAGATCACAGAACCACAGAACATCAGGGATTGGAAGGGACCTCGACAGACCATCCAGCCCAGTCCCCCATCACAGCAGGATCCCCTAGATCCAGTCATTAGGGACTGGAAGGCACCTCGACAGACCATCCAGCCCAGTCCCCCCACCACAGCAGGATCCCCTAGATGCAGCTGCACAGGGACAGGCTAAAAATCAGAGTGGTACCAGAAGCACTCTGCAGCACCTCTTACCACTGAAGAGAAACCTCCCCATCAGCACACGCTCTGTACTCAAAATGGATGAGGAAGATATTTCTGATGCACTACTGAGTGGATTTTACTCCTGCACAACTTCAGAATGGTGAAATACATTTTCCTAAAAGCATTTTGATGCTACAATGTGTTACCATACATAGATAATGCAATAAATGCATAGTACATATATAATACAGGAAAAGTATGTTCTTCTGGATGCATTACAGAATGGTAGCCCGTGGCTTCCATAACCGCCGTGAACCCTGCCCCTCGTCTGACTTCCCTGGATGTCAGACACTGATAAATCCTGAGGGAACTCAGAGTACATCCATCTAGTCACCAGGAATGCTTGCCACAAAACTCATCGCCAGTAGCCACATCTCGGTGCAGAGCAAAGCCGAGCGCTTCGCTGTCGCACTGTGGCCACTTAATAGTGTGACCCTGTGCAGGCCCACACAGCCAGGCTGGATTCTCCAATGTGTGTGCCAGCTGTCTGAGGACAAGGCCATCAGACCTCTGGGACATTAAAAACGTTGTCCGCCCGAAAAATAGGGGCAAACCTTGCTCACAGAGTCACAGAGCATCGGGGACTGGGAGGGACCTCGAAAGGTCACCCAGCCCAGTCTCCCTGCTGCAGCAGGATCCCCTAGATCACAGAGTCACAGAGCATCAGGGACTGGGAGGGACCTCGAAAGGTCACCCAGCCCAGTCCCCCTGCTGCAGCAGGATCCCCTAGATCACAGAGTCACAGAACATCAGGGACTGGGAGGGACCTCGAAAGATCACCCAGCCCAGCCCCCTGCTGCAGCAGGACCATGGCCCAGGGTCACCAGAGACCCTTGAAGAACTAGCCACAGTTCTGAACGTCAGCAACATCCTGCTCCCCAGGTGTGAAAGGACAAGTTCCTACAGGACCCCTGCACCTTGTCTGCAACGTCACAGAAACCCCCATTAACACATTCAAGATCTATTAGAAGAAATCTGTTAACAAGAAGTAACATCCAACTTACTAAAACCAGAAAAGATCCACTCACCCTGTCAGCTGGCTGGTTCCGAGTCACACGCCTGGGGCTCGCTCGCTGGTTCCGCAGGTTTCCAAACACACACACGCGCTTTCGAGATTCTGTGGAGACACAAGAGAGGCAGCAGCGATGATTTTGTGGGTCCTGTTGTTTAGGGGTGTTTTGTATTTCACAGCATGGCACAGACATTAGCCCTGTGGCTATCACAGACCATTAGGGATTGGAAGGGACCTGGAAGATCACCCAGTCCAATCCCCCCACCACAGCAGATCCAGTCGCACAGGAACAGTCCGGGAGGGTTTGAAATGTCTCCAGAGGAGACTCCACACCCGCTCTGGTCAGCCCCTTCCAGTGCCCTGTCACCCTCACTGGGAAGAAAGTCCTTCTCCCATTGATGTGGAACTTCCTCTGCCCCAGCTCACACCCGCTGCCCCTTGTCCTATCCCCTAGACCAAGTCGCACAGGAGCACATCCAGGCAGGTTTTAAACCTCCCCAGTAAACAAAAGGGAATTTCAAGATGAGTTCTATACTGCAGGAGTGTTTTGGGAAGACCCTCATCTGGACAACCTAGCACATCCGACGTGGCACTCGGGATCGCGGCAGCCAAGCCAAGGGACGCTCACTCTCCAGCGGGGCTGAGTGGAAGATGTTGGGAGGTAAAAACAGTCACTGCCTGAGTAATGCTCGAGAGGCTCCGCACTAAACGCGCATCAGCGGCGGCACTGCCGTGGCAGAGCTGGGGTGCGTGACCTAGAAACACAGACGTCGGGGAAGCACCGCCGCAAACACGGAGGCAGAGCAGCCCCGAGATCTTCGATCAGACAGGTTCTAGGCAAATAAACAAAACATGTCATCCGTACGAGGAACAGAGCAGACACCCCCAAAGCAGAGCCCTCCGGGGTGCTCTGTCGGCAGCGGACGGGTGGTGGGATGCTGATCTCACTACCCACAGAACACTAGGGATGGGAAGGGACCTCGGCAGATCATCCAGTCCCATGCAGTCACCTTGCGCAGGGAAACAGTCCAAGGCTTGTCTGGTGCTGCCTGTGGCTAGTGCTCTGGGTGAAGACTGAGCATCCTTTGTGCTTGGGCAGCTGGTGTTTGACAAACCATGCACAGAGTCACAGAACATGAGGGACTGGGAGGGACCCTGAAACATCATCCAGTCCAATCCCCCAACCACAGCAGGATCCCCTAGATCCAGCCACACAGGAGAGGGTGCCAGAGCCCTGGCAGGGGCTGCCCGGGGGCTGTGGAGGCTCCTTCTCTGGAGGTGTTTCAAACCCACCTGGACTGTTCCTGTGCGACTGGATCCAGGGCATCGTGCTGTGGCAGGGGGACTGGGCCGGCTGATCTTCCGAGGTGCCTTCCCACCCCTCCTGCTCTGTGACTGTGTGACAGTAGCGTGAAGTTGTATCTCCCTTGCTGCAGAATTCTCAGCTACTCTCCCTCCAGCACTTTCTCCAGAGCTAACTAACCTCCTGGGGGTTTTTCTGAGGAGAAGCAGCTGTGGCTAGAAATAGGAGCAGAACACCCTGGCTGACACAAAGCGCGGGCGCCTGCAGGCTGCCAAAGCCAAGCCAGGAAGAACTTCCTCATGGGGCTGCCCGGCAGCAGCGCCCGGGCTCCGGGTGTCCCCGCCAGCGCAGAGCCCGGCCGTTCCGCTCAGCAAGCGCCCGGCTACTGCCGCGTCCCGCGATGCCAGCAAAGCTCCTGAGCTCTCCTGCCTTCTCCCCGCGGCCTTGGAACTGTGCCCACAGATGGCTCCTCGGGGGTTTAAGCTCCTCGCAAGGCACTGGAAGCGCCTGCAGGCTCCGGGAGGACGAGCAGCAGACGTCCCCAGGGGCTGCCTCTGTTAACTGCTTGTTGCACCACAGTCAGTCTGACGGTGCAGTTGGGCCTTCTCGTCCCTGGGCTTCCAGCTCGTAAATCGTGAGCCCACTGAAGCTAAAAGGAAAATGAAATGTTCTCTTTGCCTTGCTGCCTTTTTTTGTTGTTCCTTTGACTGGGCAGAACCTTCTACACGTCTACTGGTTGTCACAGAGTCACAGAGCATTAGGGTTGGAGGGGACCTGGAAAGACCATCCAGTCCAGTTCCCCTGCCACAGGAGGATCCCCTGGATCCAGTCAGTAGGGTTGGAAGGGACCCGGAAAGACCATCCAGTCCAGTCCCCCTGCCACAGCAGGATCCCCTGGATCCAGTTGCACAGGAGCATGTCCAGGTGGGTTTGAAAGATCTCCAGAGACGATGGGCTAGATGTACTCTGCCTTATAAAAGGAAGGGTAGCTGGAACACAGAACCTACATACAAGAGACAGAAACAGAACTAACAGTTCACAGAATCATTCAGGTTGGAAAGGATCCCTGGGGTCACCGAGTCCAACCATCAACCCCACTCTACAAGGTCACCCCTAAACCAGATCCCCCAGCACCACATCCAAGTGATGGTGCTGACTCAGCCCCCACCCTGGGCAGCCCAGTGCAGCATAAAGAGGACTCTGTGCAAACGCCTCTGCTAAGACACACAGGAGGTGTTTGGTGCCTGTTGGACGAGCCAGTTTCTCCTGTGGATTCCCCTTTTCGGGGTCCGTGTAACCCAAATGCACCTGCTGAACCGGCTCCTTCGCAAGCAGAGGCTCCAGCCGAAGGAAACGGTGCGCGGCGACGCGCGGCGCCATGTCACCAGCTCCCAGCCCAGGCTTCATCCTCCACACTGAACCGTTCCCCACGGCAAGACAACCTCATGACCACGCACGGCAACAGCAAAGCCCCTGTGGGGATGCAGCAGCCATCAAGGGCCCTTCTTCTGCCCGGAAAGACAGCTCCATCGGGGCGTTGAGGGGATTTCTGGGCAGAAGGCAAATTGTGTTGGACAACCGCTCGGCTAGAGTCGCACAACCTTCACGGCTGTGACAGGGCCTTCACTTTGCAGCGAGCGGCGGAGCCGCTCTACGAACCACAAGACAATAGTGCAGGATACACTCTGCTGCAGGAAGGAACTGAACGTGTCCGCGTTCGAGCCTGTTCTAGCGCAGAGTGGAAACTACATCCTCACGTCAACTGCCTTTCAAGTGCAATGTGTGTTTTTGTTCCACTTCCACGCACTAAAGCTGCAGAGAGCGGCCTGTTGTGGAGCCTCCTTCTCTGGAGCCGTTTCAAACCCGCCTGGCCATGATCCTGTGCGACTGGATCCTGCTGTGGAGGCGGGATGGGACTGGATGGTCTTTCAAGGTCCCCTCCCCAATGTTCTGTGATCCTGTGATTCCAGAGAAGGAGACTCCACAACCCCCTGGGCAGCCCCTGCCAGGGCTCTGTCACCATCCCTGGTAAGAAGTTCCTTCTCACACTGATGTGGCACCTCCTCTGCTCCAGCTCACACCCACTGCCTCTTGTCCTATCATTAGATGTCACTGAGCAGAGCCTGGCTCCATCCTCCTCACACCCACCCTTCACATATCGATCCACATCCATGGGGTCCCCCCTCAGAGTCCTCCTCTCCAAGCTCAAGAGCCCCAGCACCCAGTCAACACGTTAACGCCGCCTGTTCTGTGGAAACACAGGGAGAGCTGAAGGGGGGGTAAGCGCCTCCTTTCCTGGACGGACCCTCCCGCTGCAAACAAGGCTCAAGACCTGCGGCTTTCACGTCCCACTGTCTAAAGTGCTGGAGCGAACGCGTCCAAGAGTGTGCTGCCTCTTCCTGCGCGGCGGTGCCGCTTTCTTCTAACGACTATTTCCCACCACTGCCCACAGACACCCACCTTCTCCACCACTGCCTCAACGGTCTCTCACCACTTCCACCCCGTGACAATAAAAGGGCCCGTTTAGGAGATGGGTTACGAGTCTGCACCCCAGGCTGTTGGCAGAGATAGCATCTCAAAGAGCTTCAGGCTCGGGGTACAGCTCTCGCCTGAGGAGACGGGACCGAAATAGCCCCGAACACGTGCAGGCACCAGGTGTGGCCCCAATGACCTGCAAACCCTCTTGCCCATCCCAAGACTGCAGCTGTCTCAGAATCATAGAATCATTAGGGCTTGGAAGGGACCCTGAAAGATCGTCCACTCCAAACACGAAGGCTGCTGAATTTTCCAGAGGGTTCTAGAGAGCCACACAGTTAACTAGTTAAATTCCTGCTGCATTAGCAGAAGCGTCTTTGAACCTTATTAAGGCAAAACCTTCGCTTAGGGAAGTCTTCAAAGTGACAGTGAAACTGCCGCGTCCTTAGTGAGCATCTAACACAGAAACACACACCACCAGGGGCTGGAAGGGACCTCCAAAGGTCCTCTAGTCCAGTCCCCCACCACAGCAGGATCACCCTGAACATTCTCGGCCTGAAAGTGCTTCACAGAATCACAGAGCCTTAGGGGTTGGAAGGGACCTTGAAAGACCATCCAGTCCAATGTCCCCGACACAGCTGGATCCCCTAGATCCAGTCATTAGGGATTGGAAGGGACCTCAAAAGACCATCCAGTCATCCCCTGCCACAGCAGGATCCCCTGGTCCAGTCATTAGGGATTCGAAGGGACCCCAAAAGACCATCCAGTCCCATCCCCCTGCCACAGCAGGATCCCCTGGATCCAGTCGCACAGGAACACGCCCAAAGGAGGAGACTCAAGCTCCTCTAGAAGCAAACATCTGCAATTTCCATTCCCAGATCAGTAGCCTCTGAGCTCGTAATCAAGCACCTACAAAAGAAATTTGTCATCGAGCCCTTTGTGAAAAGGCTCTTTATGTCTCAGAAGTCACTTGCAACGGGCTGTCAGCGTGAAATGTTCTCCTGAGGAGCAGCCACGGGCCAGGAGTGGCCTTTCTGAGGGCAGAAGTAGCCAAGTCGGGTTCTTTGAGAGGGAAAACTCCTCGTTATTAATTTCTGTACAGACCAAATTAATCAACTGGCCTGCAGCTTGTGCCCTTGGTCACTCAGGAACAGAAATGTCACGTACAGCACGAGAGCCTTCTCATCCTTCTCCTAACTACAGAACCACAGAACATTAGGGCTTGGAGGGCACCTCAAAAGATCACCCAGTCCAGTCCCCCAGATCACCCCAGCAGGAGCCCCCAGATCCAGTCGCACAGGAGCACGGCCAGGAGGGTTTGAAGCGTCTCCAGAGATGGAGACTCTGCAGTTTTAGTGAAAACAGTGGGTTTTCCATCATTACGCTGCCTACTGAAGCTCAAACATTGTCTGGCAACTATCCTCAAGGGCAACTGCCTGGCCAACTCAGCAGTGGGCCCCCGACATCCTGACAGATGGCTACCAAGTGTAAGTAGCCATAAGACCCTGTAAGTGCATTTAGTGTGAAACTTGGGGTATCACTCCCAGCCTTGATCACCACATGGCTTCTCTGTGCTGAGTTGGTGATAAAGGGGGTGCTTGGCATCAGCCTAACTTCGACCATGATGACAGAGCCCTGGCAGGGGCTGTCCAGGGGGTTGTGGAGGTTCCTTCTCTGGAGATGTTTCAAACCCACCTGAACATTTTCCTGTGCAACTGGATCTGGGGGATCCTGCTCTGGCAGGGGGACTGGGCTGGATGGTCTTTCGAGGTCCCTTCCCATCCCTAATGACCAGGTCTAGGGGATCCTGCTCTGGCAGGGGGACTGGGCTGGATGGTCTTTCGAGGTCCCTTCCAATCCCTAATGACCACGTCTAGGAGATCCTGCTGTGGTGGGGGGATTGAACTGGATGATCTTTCAAGGTCCCTTCCAACCTCTAACGTGCTGTGTCTCTGTGACTGACTGCCCCTTTGGCAGCATCGGTCACTCACATCATCCCCAAGATGCAACAACCTCCAACATGCTGTCGACTGCTCCTACTGCACCCAAGTCCACGGATCCAAACCCCAGTGCAGCCCTCTCCAGCCTTTGTGGTGCCAAACAGGTCCATGGCAGAACAAATCAGTGGGTTCTGGGCTTTTTTTGGCCCGTTGTACAACATTCACCGCTGGTCACGGCACCTACGGCATAACCTGGAGCCTACAGCCCTTTCAACACAACAGCTACATCTCCCAAAGTCTCTTTGGAAGATGGAGAAGGAAGAGATGATTCTCCCTGGGTCCCACAGAACAACTTTGTGCTGTGGATGGACGTGTCCAGACTTTTCTCTGCCTCTTGCTGGCCAAACCCTAGATTCAGAAAGGAAGCGGCAGAAATGGGGGGTTCCCAAGCTGTGCTTCTGTTTCTCCTCCCTTCGGCGAGAGACCTCCTACGCCGAGGCGCCTCAGCAGCAGCAGCTCCCGCACCCGCGTTATCCCCGCTCCACTTCCACGCACCAATCTCGGAGGCGCCGGCACACCGTCCTGCGCCAACGGCCTGCCCGTCGCAGGCAGTCTGGGACTGCGGGATCACACAATCGTATCATGGAATCATAGAACCATAAGGGATTGGAAGGGACCTCGAAACTCGTCTTTAGAGGACGCCCATTTTTATGGAATATGTGGGGGTTACACATCATTATAGCCCATTAATTAATCCGTTAATTATATGAATGGACTACATTCCATTGATTATATGAATGGATAAGAGTCCATTAATTATATTAATGGACTATATACCATTAATTATATTAATGAATACATCGATTATAATGTATTACATTAAATAGATGAATAATATATATTAGTATTATATGCTAATTATCGTAGCAGAATATATATTTTTGTGGAATATATGGAATTTATGCATAATTATATCCCATTAATTATTCTGTTACTTATATCAATTGACTATATATTCCATTAATTATATTAATGGATTGTATTCATTACAATATATCACAATTAATGTATAAGATATATAAAAATATTAAATATTAATAACTTTAATGGAATATACATATATTCCATACATTCCATTCATACCGTTAATGAGATAGATATATATATATATGCACACACCCCCCCACACACACACACTCTATGGGCACTTTCAATGGGATATATGCATCCCACACGTTCCGTTAATAACATCAGTGGAATAGATGTCTTCCACACACTCCATCAATACTATGAATGGGACATAAACACTCGATACGTTCCATCACCGCTATGACTGGACTATAAACAGTCCGTATGTCCCACGCACAACACTGATGGCATACAAACAGTCCACGTGCTCCACTACTAGGTGGAATTTTGAGCACGCTGGAATTACAACGCTCCTGGATTTTATCCGAGACATCAGAGGGCTCATTACAGATCATGAGGGATGCGAAGGGACCTCGGAAGCTATCGTGTAACTAACTTCCTCACAATATTAATCGCATAGACACGTATTCCCTACATGCTGTGAGAACACGGGGGGATTCTGACGATGTCAGAGGACGGCTGCTCAGCGTCTCCAAAAGTGCTCTGAAAGAGCACCACAATGACCCTGCTTTTAAATCCTGCCCAGACACTGAAGCCAAGCACCGCAGCGCTGCCTCGCAGAAGGAAGGACGCAAAGGGGAGCCAGGCACTCGCCTCAGTGCTGTGTTTCTTCTAAGAAAGAATCTGTTTCAGATAGGACAGGGGGCACGGGGTGTCAGCTGGAACAGAGGAGGTTCCACATCGGTCTGAGAAGTAACTGAGGGTGACAGAGCCCTGGCAGGGGCTGCCCAGGAGGGTCGTGGAGTCTCCTTCTCTGGAGAGGTTCAAAACCCGCCTGGACTGTTCCTGTGTGACCGGGTCTAGGGGATCCTGCTGTGGCAGGGGGCTGGACTGGACGATCTTTCCAATCCCTGACAGCCTGTGGCTTTACAGCAGAGAATCTCTTTTCTAACAGCCTGTTCCATAACCCAAAGGACAAGCCGGCGAGCAGAGACTACTTCTGCCAAAGTCAGCCTTTGTCAGCGCTCTGCCCGAAGACGCTGGACTGACAGCATGATGGCCAGAGGGGCACCTGACCTGAACCCTCTGACTTCCTCTCCTTGGCTCCGGAGCCGGGGCTGCTGCCGCCAGACTCCATGGCACGCAGCTGCCGCAGCAGGTTTTGCACGTAGACAGGAGCACTCTCACCGCAGGCACTCGGAGCCTCCACAGGACCGCAACACGTTAGGGACTGCGAGGCACCTCGGCAGATCAGCCAGTCTATCAGTGTCCTGCCTGAATGACGATGGCTCTGAAGGTCCTGTCCCGTGTGCCCGTGCCCAGGAAGCATTCACGCTGCTTTCTGCCTGATGGGTCTGGTTTACCCCACTTAAGCACTTAGCTTTGTGGAAACTGGGCTGAGAAGGTAAAGTTACTCAGCAGCTGGTGCAGGGACAGAATCACAGCACATGAGGGATTGGAAAGGACCTGGAAAGATCATCCAGGCCAGTCCCCCCACTGCAGCAGGATCCCCTAGATCACAGAATCANATCCCGCCCAGCCCCCCCAGTGCAGCAGGATCCCCTAAATCACAGCACAAGAGGGATTGGAAAGAACCTGGAAAGATCATCCAGGCCAGTCCCCCCACCGCAGCAGGATCCCCTAGATCACAGAACCACAGAACATGAGGGCTTGGAAAGAACCTGGAAAGATCATCCAGGCCAGTCCCCTCACTGCAGCAGGATCCCCTAGATCACAGCACAAGAGGGATTGGAAGGGACCTGGAAAGATCATCCAGGCCAGTCCCCCCACCACAGCAGGATCCCCTAGATCACAGAATCACAGCACATGAGGGATTGGAAGGGACCTTGAAAGATCATCTAGTACAGACAGAAGGCCCAGTACTAATGACCTGAACCCCAGCTGAACCCCTTTAGAGCAACAAACATTTCAGCTGCAGAAAAAGTGCTTTAAATGGTCAGGTCTCTTCTCAGGGTCAGAAGAGGGGGCCGCAAGGTCTCGCTGAGCTCCCTCCCTCCAGGTTGCCGTGAACAGCTCCTCAGCTGTCGTGGTCCCCGCTCTGCACACTGTGCAAAGCACACTTTGGGAATTACAGGAGTGACCTCCTGGCCAGCTTTATTATCCTTTACAGCTGAAGGATGCTCTGGGAGCGAAGCTGCAGCCTATCTGACCGCCCCTGGCCATCTCCCCAGCCGCGCGGGGCAGGGAGTAAGGCTCATCTGTTCACCTCATGCAGTTTTGTCATTTGACATCTGTGTCAGAGCAGCCCCCTACGAGAGCAGACACTCTGATGCCGCTGCAGCTTTGTCTCTGTCAGAGCTAGAGCTGGGGGGCTATTTACTGTGAACACTTTGTCCAGCAGACTTCACCCTGCCCTCAGTTCAAGAGCTCTCTACAGGTGCTGCAGTTAAAGGAGATTATTGGCTTCATACGCGGGCACTTCATTCCTTCTTGTTCCCTTTGTCCAGAGGTGTCGCAAGGAAAGCCGGCGTGGAACCCTGGTGCCACTTCAGACACTGAACCCACTCTCCTTCTTGACTTCACTAAGGGCAAGGTTCTGGGCCAAGGTTCCTCGCGCAAGACAACTCCAGTTCAGAGGGTACGATGCCACAAACGAGGGCCTCATTGAACAGGGGCAGGGGCACAAGAAACAGAGAGGCTCAGTAGTATCTAGTTACCATCACGATGGCTTCATGAATAAAACCCAAACCAATCCACACCAGGATTCAATTCAAGCAGGAGGTCATCTGGACTAGATGACCTCTTGAGGCACCTTCCAATCCCTAATGTCCTGTGATTCTGGGATTTAGGAGGGCTCCTAACAGGATTTTATCCCCCTACACGGATCAGACAAATATGTGGATGTACTTTGGTGACTCCAATGATTTGAACAAGTGCAGTCACAGAACCACAGAACATTAGGGATCAGAAGGGACCTCAAAACATCATCCAGTCCAATCTCCCTGCCCCAGCAGGATCCCCTAGATCCACTCACAGAATCACAGAACATTAGGGATTGGAAGGGACCTCCAAAGACCATCCACTCCAATCCCCCCACCACGGCAGGATCCCGTAGATCCAGTTGCACAGGGACATGTCCAGGCAGGTCTTCCTCCTCCCCTCCTGCCTTTATCCCCTCTGCCTTAGCCTTGTTATTTAGCCCAGATCAAAATCCTCTTGGTAAAGGAAATCTTTGGTCTTCAGTGTGTAAGGAACGCATTAATCAATATCGAACGCGTAACACAGTCTGTAATTAAATATAAAATACCCTGACTGGAGCAGCAGTTGTGTTCCAGTGCATAATCATGGCTGAGTGCATCTCTACCCTCCGCACACCCGGTGAGGAGCATCGGTGCCTGAAGGCAGTGCTGAACTATATTCACTGAAATGTTGAGTGTTTCTCTAGCAGTTCCAGGCTCCTCTGTTCTTCAGCGCTCGGTAACTAAACGATGCTGCTTAAATTATTAAGTCCTCTTAATTTAAATTTTCATAAGCTTCCAGAGGAGAAGCGCACATCCTCAAAGCAGTCGGTGCGGCTGCTCGCTAGGAAAGCTCCAGCACTGGGATTGCTTTCGTGCGGCAGGAACTTCCTTTAGGAACAAAGAAATCGAGGAGTAAAATGTGGAGGGCAGATGGCCAACAGCAAAGAACATCCCTTTGAAACCGTCTCGGTTTGGGACCACCCAAAGCTGGGAAAGAAACGGGCAAAGTACCTGCTTTCTACAGCCCTCAAAGACTGAGAACACACGAGGAGAATGGATGACAAAGTGGGAGAGCTCTTCAGATCAAAACTGCTGAAAAAGAAGGGAAAACATCTGCAAGAGTGATTCTCTTGGCCCTTGAACGGCACAGCTCTGGGGAAAAGGTTCATCTCAATCGTACGGCTGGGGGATGGGACTGGATGATCTTTGGGGTCCCTTCCAATCCCTGATGTTCTGGGATTCTGTCACTGGATCTAGGTGATCCTGCTGCGATGGGGGGATTGGACTGGATGATCTTTCTAGGTCCCTTCCAATCCCCAATGTCCTGGGATTCTGTGATCTATCTGATCCTACTGTTGCAGTGGGATTGGACTAGATGGTCTTTCGAGGTCCCTTCCAACCCCTGATGCTCTAATACCTTTACTGAAGAGCAGCTGCAAGCACTGCTGACTTGTTCCCTTCAGCGCTTTCATGTCACAAAAACCATTGCACGTCACTGCAGACAGACCGGTAGGGAGAGGATTTGTTTATATATAGCATGCAGTCCTTCAGCGTTCATCTATTTCCTCCGGGAGACGACTGAGTCTGCTGAAGACACATCTCGCAGCAGTCCTGGCTGACCAGGGAGGTCACAGCACATCCGAGATGAACAAATCATAGAACAGTTTCCAGCAGAACCTTCAAGATCATTGAGTCCAACCATTTCCTGGTCCTATCATCACAGAACATGAGGGATTGGAAGGGACCTCCAAAGATCATCCAGTCCAATCCCCCTGCCAGAGCAGGATCCCCTAGATCCAGTCACACAGGAACATGGCCAGACGGGTTTGAAACATCTCCAGAGAAGGAGACTCCACAGCCCCCCTGGGCAGCCCCCGCCAGGGCTCCGTCACCCTCCCTGGGAAGAGGTTCCTTCTCACACTGATGTGGGAGCTCCTGTGCTCCCCTGAGTCAGGGCTCAAGAAGGGCGGGTGAAAGCTCATTGCTCCAGATTTCCCAAAGTTTTGTGAAATTCACCCGTGATTTGTTTGAGGACCAATCCAAACAACACTAACCAAATTCAGATGTTTGCCCTCTTTAAATAGCTTCTCAGCACTTTAAAACCAGAAACCGACAGTCACGAGAGAGACGATGTCGAGCCAAGGCGATGAACTAATCTGGAATCCAAAGAGTTTACTCCTCTCTGGAGTGAGGTTTCTTTTATTAGTGTTTCTTCCCATTTTAATTGAATCAAACAACAACAAAAAAGTCACCAAAATTATGAAGACCACCAGCACTGTGAAGAAAAGAAAATGTCTCCCAGGGTTTTCAGTTTCTTTCCCCCCAGCTCAGAGTTCTGGAGTCCAGATGTGGAAGGGCCAGCGGAGCTGAAAACAGTTTTGGAAGGAGGAGAGAAAGTTTTGATGCTACTCCTCCAGCCTGACTTTACTCAAAGCAGACGACTACCTCTCTCTGTGAAGTTCAGGCAAGCAAACACCACAACCAGACCCCACCTTGCACATTGTGCAGCCAAATGCTGTTTTCAAGGGAGCCTGCAACATAAAAACAACCAGCCTGCACTTTCTTGGCGCTTCAAAGGCTGCCGAGGGGAACACACGGCGGATTCATTCACCCCCTTTGAAACCTTGTTCATCAGGTCCCTGCTCCCACAGTGAGCAGACCTACTGATTTGCTGCAGTGACACCAGGTCGTGGAGGAATGTTCAGAGCCACACCTGGAATGATGGTGTTCAGCTAAGTGATGACAAGGGTGGTCAGGGAGGTGATGATAAAAGGCTATAAATAGCTCCAGAGGGGGAACGCTAAAGAAGCAGCAGCGTTGTTTTAAGGTGGTCTGACAAGCTGGAGTGGTGGCCACGACAAGAAGTCTTCTAGACGATCCAATCCCTAATGTTCTGTGATTCACTCCTGCAGCCAGGCACGAGCCGCTGAACGGGAGCTTGTATGTAGTTTACACAGCAGTGTGCATCTGCCCGTGGCCTTGCAGCCACCACAGCTTATCACAGATCACAGGAACTTCTTCCCAGTGAGGGTGACAGAGCACTGAGGCTCTGCTCAGGGGCACCCAGTGACAGGACAAGGGGCAGTGGGTGTGAGCTAGAGCAGAGGAGGCTCCCCATCAGTATGAGAAGGACCTTCTTCCCAGTGAGGGTGCCAGAGCCCTGGCAGGGGCTGCCCAGTGTGGTTGTGGAGTCTCCTTCTCTGGAGACGTTTCAAACCTGCCTGGACTGTTCCTGTGCGACAGGATCTGGAGGATGCTGCTGTGGCAGGGGGAATGCACTGGATGCTCTTTAAGGTCCCTTCCAATAATGAATTCAGTATTCCAGAATAACAACTCTGGTGAATTTCCAAGTACAGCTAAACTATTGAAGTGCTACATGAGTCCCTAAGTTCAACAGAAGCCACACGTTTGGGTACTGAAAACAAAAGCCCTAGAAACATAGAAGAGGAAACAAACCTGCCCTGAGAGGAGGACAGACACCAGCCCAGACAAATCTACCATATCTCTGCTCACTGTGGTTCTAGGAACACGTGCACGTGGGACTTGGGACAGGTCTTTTAAATAAGGGTTAATTGGAGAAGCATGCCACACATCGCTGAGTACTGCTGCAAATCACCACTCACACCGGCATAACGGCATCAGGCAACTGACAGAACAACACAGCAAGGAGCAGTCCTCCCTCCTGTTTAATCTTTATACCTTTGTGATCGCCAAAGCGACCCAGAGTCAGGAATCACAGATGTTTGCGGAACGGCAAGGGAGCAGAACATGAAAGTAAGGCAGAATCTTCCTCCCTGCTATTTACTCTCTATTCCTTCACTACTCTCAAAATGACCCAATATCAGGAATTACAGGTTTTCATGGAATGTTTTGCTTCTCTAAACATATTATGGCTGTGGCAGGAGGATTGAACTGGATGACCTTTTCAGCTCCTTTCCCATCCCTGATGTTCTGTGATTCTGTGACTGCATCTAGGGGATCCTGCTGTGGCAGGGGGAGTGGACTGGATGATCTTTCGAGGTCCCTTCCAGCCCCTAAAGTTCTGTGATTCTTGACCACATCTACCCCAAGAGACCCCAGCAGTTCTGTAAGATCTTCTGTAGCTATTCCAACGATTAACATGGAACTGCTGGACTCGTTTGCCTGGCGGATGCGATGCAGAAACTCGAGCCAAGGGGCCCTCAGAGAGCCTTAAACACAAATCTGGAGAAGTGGAAATAACTTCCCTTTCGCGGTCCCGAATCACCGCACGACAGCGGTCGGAGGGACCCCGCGAGATCATCGAGTCCAGTCCCCGAGCTGTTCCTGTGGAAATGGTTGTGCGATCGGTGAGAGGCTCCCTCTAAAAGTCAAGTCCCTGCCCGTGAACCTGAGGCAAGTGGCTCCAGTGCCTCCGAGCCGCCCAAGCGAACTGCAGGCATTTCCTGACACACAGAGCGCAGGCAGGCGGGGGAAACATGTCGACTCGGGAGCCGCGCAGCTTCCAGTCCCCTCCCACCACCTTCAGTCAGAGGGATGACTTCAGTCCCTTTCTTAACTAATCCTGTCACTGTAACATCCCGCAGTCGTTCTCGCACACGGAGAGGGAGCACGGACGCGCGAGGAGGACCTCGGCTGCTCCGGCCGCAACTGTGAACCAATGGTGGGCATGCGGGAAGGCTGAAGTTGTGCCTGCGGAGCCAATGGAGGAGATGTGTGTGCCCCACATGACTGTGTTTGCCCGTCGTTCGGTTCAGACCTGCAGACGGTGCGGCGTGCCGAGCCGCGACGGGGTGTCTGGGCGCCGGCGGCCGACCTGCCGGCGGCTGCGGGAGGCGCGCGGGTGCCTTCACGCCGACCGGGGTCCCGCTGCGCAGGAGGGGACGGCGACCTGCCCGGCACCGCGGAACCGTGAGTACGGCATCTCCTCCTTTCTGTGCTCACCCGGAGCAGCAGGCAGCCTGCAGCTGCCGAGACGCTGCGGGCGCGGAGCCAGCGGCTCATTGTTGCGGGACGAGCGAGCGCCGTGCGAAGTCAGAAATGCCCCCGGCGGGCCTCGGAGACGCGAGAGTTCTCCTGCAGGGCAGCGGCCGCCTGCGTGCAGCCTGCCGCTGCTTCCTGACAGCCAGCGGGCTGCTTTGTTCAGGGCAAAAACAAAGAGCAAAAGCCCCGCACACGCACCGTGCCCGCTTGCACTCGGGCTCCGCGTCCGAGCTGTCCCCGAGCGGGGACCACAAACCGAGGCAAACTTGAGCCCCGCCGGCAAGGGCAGCCCGGACCCCGCGGCCAGCTGACAGTTGCTGTGATGGGCTCTGAAAGACAGCGCAGGCACTTTGGGGCCGCGGACAATGAAGCCGAGCGAGGTTCCCATCCCACCCCTTCCACGGGGCGGGGGCGGCGAGAGGCGAGCCCACGGCGGGCGTGGGGAGCGCTGCAGGAGGGTGACGGCCGGGGTCCGGGCGCGCTCGGCACGAGGAGCGGCGGCTTTCCCTGCCTCTGGGCTGCGGCTGGGTGGCTACTGGGGTGGGAGAGGGTGTGGAGCTCCTCGCAGCGCAGCGTCAGGAGGTCGAGGTGCAGGGGGGCAGCACGGATGAGGGAGGGGGTACCCATAGCGAGGGGCACTGCAGCCGCTTGCCGGAGGCTGGCTGGCCATCTCTCCCCAGGCCAAGTTGCTCGCCGGGCAAGATTTACGAGAGTTCGCAAACAAAGCAGGGCTTTGCGCTTTTTCTCCTTCCTCGTCCTCAGAGAAGACGCTGAACCCGAGTGTGGATAACGAGCAGCGCGGGTTGCGCTTCTGCTCCCCTCACCCCGGCTTTCAGGAGACTTTTACTAAGGTCTTTCCCCCCAGCCCACCTCCCTCCTCCCGTAGCGAAGTTAGACTACACGAGCAGCCAGAGACAATAGGAGCGGGGCTCAGCCCTGCCTGCACTGGACCTGCTAACAAAGCGAGAGAACGCTCTCCCGGCGAAGGACGAGCGGACTTCTTTCCAGACCAAGAAAAACCCCCAAAAATCAAAACGAAGCGCAATGAGGAGAAGCTGCCGGAGACTTCAGACGCTCCTCATTGCGGCTCAGATTCGCCGTCCTTCCCCGACAGATGCTCGCTCGCTCGCTCGCTCGCTCTCGCCGCCGCGGCAGGAGCGCTCGGAAGAGGCCTCTAGCTCAGAAAGTCTCTGACGGGAGCCCGTCCCCGTCGGCTCGGGAGCCCGCTGGCGGCTGCCTGCGAGCGGCGCCGGCTCGCTCTTTGTCTGCCGTCCCGGTGCCTCCCCCTCCCCCAGCCGCCGCCCACTGCGAGCCCAGACACCTGAAGGCCAGACACAATGATCCGCGGCCGCGCTCGCCGGCTGCGTGCCAGCCGCCGCGGTGCCTGCCCGCATCCCCGTTCCGCAGGCGCGGAGCAGCCGGGCCCCGGCCGAGCTGCGCGGAGCTCGGAGGCAGGCACCGGCCTCCCCTCCGCGTGCCGGCCGCGCTGCGAGTCGCGAAAAGCAGCCGAAGTCGCAGACGCGGGTGAATAGGTGGTGGAGCGGAAGGTGCCCCCGCGGGCCTGGGGCGGGCGCCGCTCCCCGTCTCACTGCTGTCGGCTCTGCGGCTGCTCGGCGCCGCTGCAGCCCGCCCGGAGGGGCTCCTGTGCCGCTGGGTCTGGGGGTTGCGCTGGATGTCTTTCGAGGGCCCTTCCCATCCCTAATGTTCTGTGCTTCCTGATTTTGGTGTTCCGCACCCTTCACACTCCATCAAAACCTGATTCCTGATCCTGGGTCGCCTCGAGAGTAAAAAGATGTAAAGAATAGGCGGGAGCGAAGAAGACTACTCCTTATTTTGGTGTTCCATACAAGTCTGTGATCCTGAGGTCCCTTCCAATCACAGAACGCTGGGGCCTGGAAGGGCCCTCAGAAGATCACCCAGTCCATCCCCCTGCCAGAGCGGGACCCCTAATGTTCCGTAATTATGGTTGGTTTAGGGGTGAAATTGCAGAGTGGGGTTGATGGTTGGACTTGATGATCCCAAGGGTCTTTTCCAACCCCCATGACTCTGATTATTTAGTGCTTTTGCAGCATTTCCCTAACTGCTGTGCAGCTCTCACGTTCTGTTTTTATATGTACTAGTAAAGTCAAATAGCTGGAGCAGAGGGGTCTATTTACACCTTATTTACACCACCTAGTACATAAAGGCAAATAGCTGGAGCAGAGGGGTCTATTTACACCTTATTTACACCGCCTAGTACATAAAGGCAAATAGCTGGAGCAGAGGGGTCTATTTACACCTTATTTACACCGCCTAGTACATAAAGGCAAATAGCTGGAGCAGAGGGGTCTATTTACACCTTATTTACACCGCCTAGTACATAAAGGCAAATAGCTGGAGCAGAGGGACCTACAGCTATGAAAATACTCGAACATACTTAGGTTTAGAGACAACAGCAGTATCTCCTCGAGAGTTCTGTGGCAGCTTCAAGCAAGGCGCTGGCAAAGTGCTTTCCTCAAACGAAAGAGGACTAGTTAGCCGTCTGTGCAAGCCCCACCCCGGCCTTCCTCTTGCCACAGCCTGGAGAAACCCCAACTGGCCCAGCGTGATCGTGGCAGGAAGTTGGTCAGGGGAACGCAGCAGTGCCCAGAATAGTTGCTCCGCGCCTGGTGTGGCCATGGGTGGGGTTAGCAGAGACGCACAGCGCGCGGCAAGACTCAAAGCGTCGATGCTACTCAGTTTCTAGACGCACCACGCACGCCGCATGCAGCTATTTTCTACCAGCTCTTGGGAAGAGCGGCGTCTTCCGGCGCGGAGCAGCGTGTTGTAATTTTTGCTTTTCATATGGACTTTGTGGGGGAACGACGCGGAGGAAAATACAGTTTTCAACAGCCAGGCTTAGACACACAGAGACTTCTTTTAATTTACTCCCTGAAGGTCCCTCCCTTCCAATCCCTAATGTTCTGCGATTCCAAGCTTAAACTCCGTGTCAGTCGCACTGACAGCTGTTTTAACAGAAAAAGAGGAATCTTGTTTTCCCTCTTTTTCTTGCCCTTGCTAACGAACGCCGGTGAAAACGGAGCCCTGCACAGCTCTGTCCCGTAAACGCGCCCCTAAAAAACCTCCCTTTCTAAATAGCAGCTCAGACACGCAGACAAAAGGTTGCGTGCGGTGGCAGCGCTACCCACAGCCGGTCAGGAGTCTAGAAGAGAGAGCTCAACAAAACGCAGAGAAGGACGTTTAGCCCTGTAATTATGTTTTCTTAAAAAAGCTTTAGTGGAAGAACATGGCGTATCCTTCACACATAAAAAGCAAGGGAACTCAACACGGCCGCGCATGAGGAGTACGTGCTCCTGAGTTACACGTGCACGTATACAAGCCCAGCTCACGGGTGCTGAGGGGCCAGTTTCCTTCCTACCGTTGCTGGCGCACGTGAAGAGCAGCATCTCCCACTTGTGTTTCACAGTCGGTTTCAAAGCAGCGCCCGCAGCTACATTTTGAAGTCTCGGCTTTTATTTTCTTAAGGTAATGACAATGAGCAATCGTGTCTTTAATCCGCTTCCTAAAGACTGCCTCTGCGATACAGATCAGCTCCTCCAAACTTCACGAGTGATTGACACGCTGCCTCCTGTTAGAAGGGATCGTGCAGCCTGGCAAGACTGCTTGGCAGTGCCGAAGGGGTCTAGGGGATCCTGCTCCGGAGGGGGGTTGGACTGGATGGTCTTTCGAGGTCCCTTCCAGTCCCTAATGCTCTGTGATTATCCTCCAGAAGCTCTTTTCCAGGTACCTGAGATTTGGAGCTGGTGTGGTTTAGCTTTCTACACAGAGTTACTTACTGAAAGGTGAAAAATTTTGACTTGTGCCCTGTTGATGACTTTTAGGAAGTCTCACGTAGTTTCAAAGCAATTGTGGCTATTTGTGTGTGTTTGTGCCTCCATCGAAACTCAACGTCTGTTGCAGCTCATCCCTTAGTCTATGGCCTCCGAACACAGAATCCCTTAGCCTGTGGCTTCCAAACACCCAAACACAGAATCCCTTAGCCTGTGGCTTCCAAACACAGAATCCCTTAACCTGTGGCTTCCAAACACAGAATCCCTTAGCCTGTGGCTTCCAAACACAGAATCCCTTAGCCTGTGGCTTCCAAAAACAGATCACAGGCTCCCTTAGCCTACGGTCTCAGATCACAGACCGTTAGGGGATTGGAAGGGACCTCAAAAGATCATCTAGTCCAATCCCCGCACCAAAGCCAGTTCACGTCGTTGGGCAAAGTCCGTGGTGCGCTCACACCAACTTCTAAGCTCTGTGTTTCAAACTCCCTTCTCCCCCCACACCATGTTTCCTGTGCTATGGCTGCAGGTTTAAGCCCTTCTTAGCTCAAGCAGGAGTTCAAGTCCGAGTTGTAAGGATGGAGAGGTCAGGAGTACTTCCAAAAGCCTGGTTGTTTCCCTCAGACCCTCACAACGCAGCGGTAACTTGAGAGCCAACTCGAAACACAGGCAGCCTCACCGCGTTCGCGGGGTCGAACCGGCTCACGCGTCACAGACACGAAAGAGCGGCGCGTTGCGTTTTTCTGGGTGGGAAGGTCTCAAGTAAATCGATTTCTGCCCGGTGTTTTGGCTAACTATGGCTGAGGCAAAACCACGGTGGCGTGGTGCGCTCAGACCAGATGGCCACGTGTTCTTTTCTTATTTAGATGAGACTTTTCCTTTCAATAACATCTTTCTTCCTGACCTGCTTAAAAATTCCAGCGAATGAAATCAGCAGAGGATTTTCAATTCTAATTGACCATGTGCAGAGGAAGGGCCAGGAGAGAAATCAGTAGGGCCATTGTGAGGCGCGCTGCATCAATCTCCCCTTTGTCCGGGACCTTTTCTGGCAGGAGCTACAATAATGAGGAATATTTCTATGATTCGCACAGCGGCGAGTCCAGGCGCACCGCTGCAAACGGAGCTGCGCGTCCCGCTTCCGCAGTCGCGTGCGGCCACCGCGCGCCGGATACACCGGGACTCGCCACCGGTTCCCTGGCTTAAAAACAACAGCGCAGAACCCTACCCTCCAGCAGAAAGTGAGCAGACAGCCTGGGCTGCTTCGGCTGCTCTAATGAAGTCAGAAAATGCGAGGGATGTGGTAATTAAATGGAAAACCCAGCGTTCTGAAAATAGTCAAACACCAGAACTTATCACTGTCCAAAACTCTCCCCCTGGAAAGAACCTTCATCGTCAGTTGCTTTGGACTCGCCCACGTGGGTTGTCCTCGCACACATTCCACCCGTGCCCCGTAGGCTGGCGATCGCTTCCAGTGCGCGACCCGCACAGAGCCTCCAGACACCGCAGGTATCGCGCGCAAACGCTAGCCATGGGAACGCGCACGCAGGCGGCACTGGTGCTGGCTTGCCCGCTGCGCGACAGTATTTCGCAGGGTTTGGCCAGTAAAGTATGAAACAGATGCACGAGGTCCTATCCCTGTGGTGGCAAAGCCTACGGATGAGGTGAGCGGGTGAAACGAGTCCTCGAGGAGAAACTGTGGCAGGGGATGGGACTGGAAGGTCTTTCGAGGTCCCTTCCAGTCCCTAATGACTGGATCTGTGGGATCCTGCTCTGGCAGGGGATTGGACTGGGTGATCTTTTGAGGTCCCTTCCAATCCCTGATGTTCTATGATCCTGTCTCTGGCCTGGGAAAGTAGAATGAAAGGGGCAGAAAGGAGCAACTGGGAAGGCAGAGAATGACCTTAGTTTGGGGCACGTGGCATTTACAGTGGATGTGCAGGAGCAAAGCAGAGCCATGAAAGCACTGACTCTGCGAAAGGCAGAGCAGCACAGAGCGCGTCTGGCTGGTTTCGGGTGGGTTGCTTTCTTGGGAGGTTCGCTCTTTTGTTCTTTTTCACACAAGGAAAATATCAGCAACAGACTTATTATTCCTCTGACACTCTCTGGAAATTCCCTTTGCTAGTCACAGCCTAGTTTAAGGTGCTGCTTGAGTTTGACGTGATCACTGTAAGCGTGCGTCGAGAAAGGACAAAGTGACTCTGGAAAGTAAATTAGAAAATAGACTATCGTTGGAGAAATTGTCAGGAAAATGCTAGAAAAAAATCATAAAACACAGAAAAATTGTCAGAAAAAATGCTCAAAAAATCCAGAAAAATGCTAAGAAAAAAATCAGAAAAAATGATAGAAAAAATCAGAAAAAAATGCTTAAAAAACCAGAAAGAATGCTACAAAAATAGCAGAAAAAATGCTAGGAAAAATCAGAAAAAATGCTAGAAAAAAAACTAGAAAAAATGTTAGGAAAAAATCAGAAAAAATTAGAAAAATGCTGGAAAGATGTTGGGAAAAAATGAGAAAGAAAATGAGAAAACTAATTAGAAAAAGAGTTTGGATCTGGCTGTGCTGTTTGGGTTGCAAACGGGTTTTTGCTGAAAGCCCCAGCACCTTCTCAAAAACAAGGCACAAAGCGCCGGAGGAGCCGACGCAGCGGGCAGCGCGGTCTGTGCCGTGCGGCGAGCACGCAGCCCAGGCGGCGAGCGCATGCAGCAACACGCCCGAGAACACAAGACACACCCCAGACTGCGGGACCGGCCAGGCAGACGGGCTGCAAGGTCTGGTTTCAGCTCTCTAGAAGACTTTGTAGCCCTGGGCAGCTCATTTAATTGCCTGGCGTCTCATCGCCGTCGTGCCAGCAGACTCCGAGTCCGTGACCGTTGCTGCGAGGCTGGCGCTGAGAGCCACAGCAAAGGGTGCTGGAGCCACCGCAGCTGCCCGAGAGCAGCACCCTCTCTTTCCCTGTTTCAGTGACTAAGTGCAGGGGGTTTGCTGCCTGTTTTTCGAGGTTCCCGTGGCCCAGATCCAGCTTCATCACCTGAGGTTTCTAGCATGCAGAAACTGTCTCCTGTTATGTGTTGCTACGGCGCAGCAAAGCGTTGGAAGAAAGGACAAACAGATGTCGCTGCTCGATACTGAACACAAACCACTGCCAGACCAGGGCCAACACTCAAATGCCAGCTCCTCGAGGGCAATGACTTATTTAAACAAGTAGTCCCATGGTACCAGTGAAACTAAGAGCAGAATGAAATGCCTCACTGCACCACCAAGACTGCCAAACCCGAGGCCTGGGATTGGACTGGATGGTGTCTCAAGGTCCCTTCCAACCCCTAATGCTCTGTGACTGGACCTAGGGGATCCTGCTGTAGTGGGGGGATAGGACTGGATGGTCTCTCAAGGTCCCTTCCAACCCCTAACGCTCTGCGATTCTCACATCTAAAGCCTGAAGCCATCACAGTGAACCACTTAAGCATCCAAAGTTCAGTAGATGCTTGAAGCCTTGTGCTGAACTTGGCCTTTGACCTCTAGAGTATCCTACATCACGAGAAATTTTGGGTTCTGCCCCTCCCACTGGTCGTCATTTCTTGTCTTTCTGGTGACACCCCTGTGACTGTCGCCACTGAACAGAGCAAGCTAGAGGTGCTGGGGCAGCCACCCCGAGGGGTCACGGGCATGGGGACGGAAACAGCTGCGCCTGAAGCGACCGGGAGGTTTCACAGCACTTGGCAGGCAGAGATCTTGCACCCTCCGGGAGCAAGTACGATCTCAGCAGGTCTGCGGGAGACTTGGGATGGGGAGAAGCAGAGAGAGGGGAGTGTCCTCACGCAGTTCTCAGGAGGAGGAGAGCAAGCCCTGGCTGCAGGCAGTCAGTGCCGTTTGCACTGTCGAGGCTCCAGACTGCGTCAGGACTCTGCCCAATCCCTGAAGCCACGGGCTGCGGACAGCGGGGTCAGGTAGAGTGATTCGGATCAGCCTGGTGTCAGGGTCCCAGCTGCCAAGTGTAACAGACACAAAGCTGGGAGACTCCAGGGTGTGACAGCGGTGCAGGCAGCTCGCTGTGCTTCACCCTGACACCGCTGCAGTCTGCAGAGGCTGTTGGGACGTCGAGGTGTCTGACAACAAGCATCACCATTACCTCCTGCAGCATCCCCACCGGAACTGGTTTCACCCAGCCAAACAAATAAGCTCAGAAAATCGTCGTAAGAACACTTTAGTGCTGCATCCCCCGAGAGGTTTTACATCAGGTCTCTGCTTCAGAAGCCTCAGGATGAAAAAAAGGCTGCTTTTGGGTTCTTCACAGAACTCAATAGCTGCCTTCTTGAGGAAGTAAGAATCAGAACATTTCCCAAAGTATCTTCTCTATTTTCTTACTGCTACCAAGATTTTAGTTGACTTTACACCACTTAAAGTCTGGTTGACTTTAAACCACTTAAAGTCTAGTTGACTTGACACCACTTTAGTTGACTTGAAACCACTTTACTAAGAGAGTAATTTGCGAAACAAGATTTTAAAGGACGAGTGGTCTGACAACAGCAAAGCAAAGCGTTTTGTAAGTTGAGTTGAGAGTTAAAATTTCAGATTCTGTCGGAATTAAAACTTAGAGGAGTTAAAGGGGGGCGGGGAGCTAGGCTGCCAGTGACTCCAGCGTGTTTATGGATTAGGATGCCCTGAAAAGAAGAAACCCGGAGCTGTAAGACGACACTGCAGGGGTTGCCTGGACTTTTCACTGAGTGGAAAGTCTGTTTAGTCAGCGCCTTAATGCCTGATGCTGACCTTTGCCCTCCTCACTCCTCCCTGCTCCAGGTGCAGCACTTTTTGGGATTGCTTCAGCATTAGTGGGAAGTCTGGGGGCTTTCACCTGCTGTGGAGGGCACAGAGCACGCTGCACCACATCCATTACACACACGCACGCAGCACTCAAGGCTCGGCACGTCTGCTTGGCCTACGTTCGCGCCACGATCCCCTCGACATCCCAGAACGTTGGGGATTGGAAGGGACCTTGAAAGATCACCCAGTCCGATCCCCCCACCACAGCAGGATCCCCTAGATCCAGTCGCACAGGAACACACCCAGGCTCGTTTTAAACACCTCCAGAGAGGGAGACTCCGCAGCCCCCCGGCAGCCCGTGGCCAGTGATGCAGACCCAGTACGTGCCTAGGTCACGTCTGTCCACCTGCACCTTATCCTTACTAGCTGTTTGCTTAGATTTTTCAGGGCTGCCCTTTTGGCTTTGCTGGGGAGATGGTATAAGCCGAGAACATGATGGATTTCATGTCTTGCACGAGCAAGGAAACCATGTTCCCCCATTCGTATTACGCTGTAGGACAGAGGGCATCTCCACACGTGGTCTGGCATTTAAGATGTGCAAGTTGGCCACCACACGACACCAGGTACTCAACTGCACTCTGCGCAGCCAGGCTGTAAAGCTGACTGGAGACCCAGGCCTGCCCAGCGGTCGTTTGCCACTTTGTGGTCCAGACCAGCTCACCATGCCTTCAGGACTGAAATGACTGCTTAGACGTTGAGCAGCTTTAATTAACGAAGTGCCTTCCCCCACATTCCTCCCTCAGAGCTATGCTGAGACATGTTAATTGGACAGAAGGAAGAAAGGGAAAGGGCTGGTGTAAAGCAAGCAGCAGCACTAGGCAGGAGGGCCTCACTAGGCAGAGCAGCCCAGGATAACCTCTCCTGTAGACACGACGTTAGGTGGGGGCGAGGCTGGCACGAACGGAAGTCTGGCAGGGGTTTGTATGGAGGTGACTCCTGTGGCAGAGATGGCTTTGGCTCTGGATGAAGGCAGTTATTTTTGGTGGACTGCCGTTCACATACGGCCAGAAGCCTGTAGTACTCAACAGCGAGTGCAGAGGGGGGCAACAAAGCTGGGGAAGGGGCTAGAGAATCAATCTGATGAGGAGAGACAGAGATGGGGCTGGTTAGTTTGAGGCAGAGGAGGCTGAGGGGAGACCTCATCGCTCTGTACAGCTACCTGAAAGGACCCTGTGGAGATGTTGGTGCTGGGCTCTGCTCACTGGTCATTAGTGACAGAAGCAGAGGGAAGGGCTTCCAGCTCCAACAGGGGAGGGTCAGACTGGACATTAGGAAGTTCTTCTAGGAGACAGTGGTCAGGCCCTGGACTGGGCTGCCCAGGGTGGGGGCTGAGTCCCCATCCCTGGCTGAGTTTAAAGGTTGCTTAGATGTGGTGTTGGGGGGTCTGGTTTAGGGGTGACCTTGTGCAGAGGGCTGCTGGGTGGACTCTATGATCCTAGGGGTCTTTTCCAGCCTGAATGATTCTGTGTCTCTCTAGAAGAACATGGTGATGCTTCCCTGTGACACCTGTGTATAAATGACTTGAGGCCACCTTCATTAAAACAAAACACACGTCCTACTGGAGCAGTTCCTTCCAGGAGCAGGCAAAGGTCAAGGGATCAAAATATTCTGAGAAGCACCCTGAAACGGTTCTCTTATTTTCTTTGATCTAATTTGTAATATTTGGGCTACAAGAGAATCAAGAAACAAAGGAAGAGCGGTGAGGCAGAGTATTTCTGGAGTTGGGCAGCTTTATCTCGGCACAAAGAGTGCTCCTGCTCACAGGGCAGCTGCTAACGACGCATCAGTGCTCCTTGTTGAGAGCAGGGTGCAATGAAGGCAAAGCCTACAGCAGCCTGAAGGGCTGTTACGGGAGCGAGCTCGGTCCCACTGCGCCTGACACAGCTCACAGACACGCGTGGTGCAGGTGGTACGCTCCTGCATTTCACCGAGGGTCGGGGTACTTGTCATCACTGCAGCTTTTGCACAGCTGAGAATTCAACAGCCTCTGCAGACTGAAAACAGACGCTGGTTTTGTGAAGGAAACAGTCACAGAACATCAGGGGTTGGAAGGGACCTCGAAAGAGCATCCAGTCCAGTGCCCCTGCCACGGTGGAATCACCTAGACCCAGTCACAAACCCAGTGCTGAAGAGATGGACCCAAGATCAGCTGCTCCAGGGCATCAGACATCCAAATTCTAAAACTAGAGAAGAGATTCCCCTTGTGGAATCTGTTTGCTGCTGAGCCGCTTCCTACTCATCTCTTCTACCCCCATCCCACCTGCTTCTTCAAACCACCGCTCTGAATGGGCAGGATTGGAACATAGAATCACAGAATCACTACAGACTGGAAGGGACCTCGAAAGATCATCCAGTCCAATCCGCCTGCAACAGCAGGATCACCTAAACCAAGTCACACAGGAACACATCCAGATGGGTCTTGAGTATCTCCAGTGAGGGAGACTCCACAACCCCCCTGGGCAGCCTGTTCCAGTGCTCTGTCACCCTCACCGTGAAGAAGTTCCTTCTCAGGTTGATGTGGAACCTCCTATGTTCCAGCTTACAACTGTTGCCCCTCGTCCTATCACTACATGACACCGAGAACAGCCCAGTGCCATCGTCCTGACACCCACCCCTCAAATATTTGTAGACATGAATGAGGTCACCCCTCAGTCTCCTCTTCTCCAAGCTAAAGAGACCCAGCTCCCTCAGCCTCCCCTTCTTGCCTCTTTTTGGGGTTCACCCCAGGAGACAGCAGCAGCTCCCTCAGGATTCACTCTGTGTTTTGGAGACTGCAGAGGGAAGGCAGTCAGGAAGAGAGAGAAGGGGCTGTGGCTTTTGGCTACACGATGCTCATGAGCTTCCTGCTCCTTTTTCCTCGGGTCTCCACAAGACAGAGCGGCAAGCAGCATGGAGCCTAGAATTGCCGGTCCCTTCTTGCCAAAGACTTGTCATCCAGTGCTTTTAAATTTAGAACCTGCGCTTGGCTGGCATTTCTTCTGCCACACAAATGCAGCAGAGAAGTGAGATTAACGTAGTATGAGAGATACTCGTGGGGGGAGAACTGCCTCTCAGTTGTGCTCTTTGAAAGCTCCTGCTTTATTTTGTGACAAGCGTCCTGCGCTGAAATACCTTGGGCGGCCCTCATCACGCGGGAGGGTTGCAGAACGAAGACCTTCGCTGTTGTCTGCCGTTTCCTTGAGGAGGCCTCAGACAGTACCAGCTGTCTAAACATATTTAGTGTCTCTCCCTACTGCTTCAAGCCCACTGCAGTGGAATTTGTGCGAGGGTCAAAGGCAGCAGAACTGAACAAGATTCTTGAAGAAGTTTTGGGTTGTTTTTCAAGATAGAAGAGCCATGCGCTTTCTTTCCGCAAGCACAGCTCCGGATATAATTGCCCCAATACAGAAACGACTGGATCTAAGGGGTCCTGCTGTGGCAGGGAGGTTGGACTGGGTGATCTATTGAGGTCCCTTCCAACCCCTAATGTTCTGTGATCTTCTAGGGGGTCCTGCTGTGGCAGGGAGGTTGGACTGGGTGATCTATCAAGGTCCCTTCCAACCCCTAATGTTCTGTGATCTTCTAGGGAGTCCTGCTGTGGCGTGGAGGTTGGACTGGGTGATCTATCGAGGTCCCTCCCAACCCCTGGTGTTCTGTGATTCTATGTGATTTGCTACTCCAGTTTAGAGAGGTAACCTCTTTGAGGGACTGCTAACCATTTGGCAAACATATTGTTGTACTTATGGAGCTTGGTTTTGACTCCTACTTTGTTCTCTGCTGCCCTCTTTTTCTATTTCCTTTTTGTCAATGTGCTTGCTGAGCCACAAAAGCAAAACCTGTACCTCCCAGAGCACTTGCCAGGTTAATATCACTAATTTACTTGTTTAAGTTGGGAGACAAGAGTCCCCACTCCTGGATGACTTTAAAACATGCTTGGATGTGGTGTTGGGGATGTGGTTTAGGGTTGGACTCGTAGAGTAGCATTGATGGTTGGACTCATAGAGTAGGGTTGATGGTTGGACTCGATGATCCTAAGGGCCTTTTCCAACCTGAATGATTCTGTGATTCTCTAAGTGTTTTGGAGCAGATGACACACCCACAGTTGAAGCCAGGAGGTAACTCAAGAGCAGATATGCAATCATGACTGACCAATAGAGGACATTAATCACTCAAATAACTGCTCAAGATTTGGCAGTTAATATCTCTTCTGGACTTGGTATTTGAAGGGTCCCCTCCCCGATCCTCCACGAAAGACATCTGGCTCTCACTGAAAGGAGGTTAGTGTTTGAACCTACCATCTGGTTTCATCGTGTTAGCACATGACTCCATGCCACTGGAGAAGTGGGAACAATGGACATTGTGTTCGGCCCAGGCCATACGGATTTGATCTCTAAGGGGTGGTGGCACTGTAGGGCTCAACCTTGGAGTTAGAAGTCAGAGCCGTTTGTGTGCTGACAGTGTATTCCTCACGGCCTCAGAGCATCTCACGTTGTCCCCCTCCACGGAGAGGCAAGCAGACAACATCTCCCCACTGCACAGCACCGGTCCTGTTCTTATCTACCTGAACGCGTCATCCTGATGCTCCTAGACGCAGCAGTGAAAAGCAACATGAAGTCAGACTTCCTCAAAAGAGTGCTCTTTGTTTTAATGATGGAATGACTTCCAGATTGCTCAAAAAGGAACGCGGGCGGTAGCTCGGAGGCCAGTGGAAGTTGGGCACAGTTGCCTTCCAGGGCCGGTAACTCTGTCTTGCACCAAGATTAACGAAGTCGCTCTTCAAACCCAATGGTGACTAAGCGTTCTCTGCCACGGACCAGCACTCATCTCAGTGATGCTGAGAGGGGGTCTCGTTGCTCTCTGCCCTCTTGAATAACCATTCCAATTGCAGTTAATAACCCTTCTCATTCAAGCACTTCCTTCTCGACCTGTTGTCCTCTAACACTGATCTTAACAGCTACTCTGGGACTGAAAGATCCTTTCATAGGGGCAAGTGTTCGGTAAGTGGCTCGTCGTGAAAAGTTAATAAGACGGAGTTCAGGCCGGAAGAGAATTACAACTACTTGGAAGTAAGTCTTTCAGACCCCTAAGCACTACCTGGCTGGGCTTTAGGTTGCCTGATGGTATTAGATGGCTTTGTTTGAGCACCTGGAAGAGTGAAGCAGGTCACCTGCCAGGGCAAGAATACGGGGAAGCGAATACAGAGATCACAGAAGGTTAGGGATGGGAAGGGATCTCCAAGGATCATCCAGTCCGATCCCTGTGTTGCTGCAGGATTCCCCTAGATCCAGTCGCACAGGACTTCACTTCATCTGGCAGTATTTCTCCTGACTCCTCGAGGAATTGTGGTTGAGTACTCAGTCAGGACAGGTTTACACAAGGTGTAGCAGACAACCTGGGTCAGAAGGTCTGCAGTGTCTGTTTTCTCCCTAAGTCAGGTACCCTGTCTGGGAAGGCATCTGCCGAGTTCATTCTGCTGGCAGCCACAGAGCCTCCAAAACGCACCACTATCGACACGTTTGGCACCGCCCTCCACCATCTCTAACACCTGGATTACTACAAGCCCTTGAACAGAGAGAGAGACACTGAAAAACAGCCAGTAAGAAACAGGATCCTGCCTGAGAGCACTTCTGAAAGAGCCTAGATGCTAAGAAGAAGTTCGTCGTTCAGAGCTCTGAACCAACTGTTTCACAAGCAGCAGCAAACTGACTTCTTTTAGGCGGGTCTCTTAATTCTTCCTACATTTCACTCAGACTTAATGCAGAACAGAAGTAGTTTTGAACTCAAGGTTCTGTGGGCAGGAAAATGAGAGTTTTCTGCTTAGCTGTGGTCATGAAATATTTATCAGTTCTCCAGTTAACAAACCAGCAGTGAAGGATGCACAGTGAATCACTTCTACATGTTAAGGGCTTCCTGCAAAGCAGCAGCCCGTTGGATGACGCGTTGAGTTCCCCCTTACACGAGCACAGCAGCACCACGGCCTTCCTTCTGCTAAGGCACTGGTCAGAAACACATCAGAGTCACTTGGAGCCACTAAAGCCAAGACAGGACTACTTGGGAGTATTTAAGAAAGCAACCAAGGACGCCGTGTGCTGGCATTTCCGCAGGCAAACAACGGAAGAGAACTCCAGGTAGTTGCATTTGAAGGACCCCGATTGAGTGAGTCTCAGCTTACACGAGGACACCGAGAGGAAAAGAAAAAGCAGCAGGTGTCCTTTCTGCTGTCAAAAGCCACACACAGCTCCTTACCACACATGTTGGCTCTGTCGGTGGCTATCACAAGGAACTTTGCGTTTGCTTTTCCTGTCGTTGACGCACGTGAAGCAGAACTCTGCCTTTCTGGGATCAGCACCTGGAGTAGCAGCATTTCTTTCTCATTTTTTGATGTTACTACTAAAGGTTGTACTAGAGAGAGTATAGTGAGAACTCCCAAGACACTCAAGACACAGCCTTTCCTTTTCAAGCCCTACTAGAACGTACGACAGAGAGCGAGAGCTCAGAGAACCAGAAGCCTTCTCTACTGTGAAGCGCAGGCACCACAGACATCACCTAGTCCAACCCCCCGACCACAGCAGGACCCCTTAACACCACAGAGGTACCCTGAAGAGCACAGCTGCAGATGCTGCCGTTGTTACTCTGTCACCTGAGACACCTGTTTGCAGTGGGAACCCAGGTTCCAGATGCCAAGTTACATTTCACAAACGCTGGGATGCGACCACAGAGTCACAGGCCACCAGGGACTGGAACGGGCCTCAGACCCGATCTATGATCCTCCGTGAATCCTGTGGTGCAAGATCCATGGAAACGCTGCATTTCCTTGGATTCACCGAGCTCCGTGCGCAACGCCCCACGGACGGGCTGTTTAGTATTCGCCGCCACGCTCCCGCGCGGCAGCGGCCCTTAATCTCCTAAGATGTACAGGGAAGGAAGAGCCTTCGCTCCACAAAGAGGTTCTCTTGGCCCATCCTGTCATCTTCAGATGATGAGCTGGGGGACATCTTTGCAGAGGAAAAAATTAGTTCTAGCAGTTGAGTGTGAATTAAAGAGCTAAAGGAAGGATTTACTGCCGGATGGGTCTAAGAATCCACGAAACAAACTCACTCCTCTTTCCAAGGTCAGCACTGGGATGACAGTCACGTAGTTGGCCTGTTAGATGATGAAACCATAATTCAGCAAGCTCAGGCTTAATGTCCAGCACAGAGTGAAATGGGCCTTCTGGTGCTTCTGAGTCACAGAGTCACAGAACCTTAGGGACTGGAAGGCACCTCGAGAGATCATGCAGTCCAGTCCCCCCGCCACAGCAGGACCACCTAGACCAAGCGACGCAGGAACACGGCCCAGGCTGAATATTGTGTTCAGTCACGGCTGCTGCCTAGGAAAACACTTCCCCCCCCAGGTCAAACATACAGAATCCCCCTCCTTCTACTCCTTCAACCTGCCCCTAACAAAGTAACCCAGAAACCAAAGAATCACAGAATTCCAGAAGGTTAGGGGTTGGAAGGGACCTCCAAAGATCACCCAGTCCAATCCCCCACCACAGCAGGAACCCCCTAGATCCAGTCCCACAGGAACATGGCCAGGTGGGTTTGAAACATCTCCAGAGAAGGAGACTCCACAACCCCCCTGGGCAGCCCCTGCCAGGGCTCTGTCACCCTCCCTGGGAAGAAGGTCCTGCTCAGATTGATGTGGAACCTCCTCTGTTCCAGCTGACACCCACTGCTCCTTGTCCTGTCACTGGGTGCCCCTGAGCAGAGCCTGGCTACACCCTCCTCACACCCACCCTTCACATACTGATCAACATTCACGGGGTCACCCCTCAGGCTCCTCTCCTCCAACATCCTGGGCACAGCTGAATGTTTGTCACTGCAGTGTGGAGGCACTGAAACCACCTTAGTGGGGCTCAGGGAGAGAAACAGCATCGCCCTGGCCCGGCACAGATGAGGAGCCAACTCTCCTTTTGCCATTTAACTGGTTTTAACTAGAAGAATTGGGGAGGGGAGAGCTTCCAGAGACTTTGAGAAAAAACCACACTCTTCATAAAGGAAGAAAATGAAAAGCTTTCCCCCTCAAGTTTCCTTTCATTTCTTATCTTCCCAACAAATATATCTGTATACAGCTTGTTCCAGGAAATGTCTGAAATGCCTTCTGGTGGCTTTTAAGTAAACATGAACATCTCCTTTGAGTTCAAAGGGTTTCCAGTGATGATAGGGAAGGGATCTTGGACTGCAACGCAGACGTAAACAAAGGTCGGGCATCACTCGCGGTGATTAAAATGCATCGTTGGTACTTTTGGGCTTCGAGTGAGAGTGGAGCCCAGACCTGCTGTGCTGCCAGAGCATCCTTTTCCTGCCCGCTCAGACCGGCGGAGCATTTCTCAGCCGGGAGCTAATCTTTCTGGGTGCACGGTACCGTCGCAGCCCCATTTGTCAGTGAAGCCCTATTGACTCGCTTCCTGTTATTAATTATGGGAAACCGGATCTCTCCCAACTGTACAAGAGGCTCTTTCAACTCCTGTCTAGACTTCTCAAGACTAAATACTGATGAGCCCCTTTAATGTCTGAGCGGAGAGAATGTCGCTACCTCAGACGGCTCAGAGCTCCTTATCGCACGGCCACCAAGAAAGAAAGAGGAGCCCGGTAAATCGCTCGGAGCCACGCGGTCATTGTTAGCCACTGAAGTAAGGCTGTCCTTCGTAGCCAGAGACTGTCTTCATCTGTCACACCGACTAATTAGCAGTTCCCAGCATGAGCCCTGCGCTTAAACCGCCTCCTGAAGCGAGGAGGAGAGAGAAACGCTAACGTTCCACAAAAGGCTGAAGAAGAGAAACGCTTTCTGCGGTGAAAGGGATCCGTCGTCTCATCGAATCACGAGGCAGTGACCTCGGGGTGGTTTCGTGAGAGCACATGGCCAGCAAAGGGAGACGGCCACAGAGGATTAGGACAGAGGTAGAGACGACTTGAAATGTTTTATATGGGTTGGAACCAACCAGGTCGTGAGCAGCAGTGGAATTACTAGTTATCAACGTACAGTCGGCAAGTCCGTAAACTCAGTGCCCTTGCTTGTGGGCTTGGGGAGAAGACGCACGGTTACGTGGTGTCACAGACTCCCAGAACACTAGGGATTGGAAGGGACCTCGGGGGATCATCCAGTCTGACCCCCCCCGCCACAGCAAGATCACAGAATCAGACCGGAAGGGACCTCGAAAGACCATCTAGTCCAATCCCTGGCCACAGGAGGATCACTAGATGCACAGGGGGTTTGAAACATCTCCAGAGGAGGAGACTCCACAACAACCCCCCTGGGCAGCCCTGCCAGCACAGTTCCTTCTCATACTGGAGAGCTGCTAAGCCCTTAACCCTAGGGGTCTTTAGCCACAGCACGCTTAGCTTTGCCCATCACACAAACCTCTCCCAGACTGTTAGAGCCTGGCAATTATTTCTCAGGTCTGACTTTCAACAGCCACCAGGTCTCCCTCCCCTTTTCAAAGCCCCTCCAGTACTGCTGAGTGGGCAAAAATCACAGATGCAAGAAAAGCCGAGGAAGGAGCGTGAGGCCCCTCCTTCCCCGTGCCTCCACGGCCGGCGCTCCTGCCAACCCAGGCTTGAAACCTAGCGAGGAGACAAAGGCGCGCAGATTCCATGAGCTCGGGGAAGAGGGCCTTCACGTCCCAACCGCCGGGGAGAAGAGCAGCACCCTGGGCACATCCGCGGCGCCGTGCTCGAGAGGAAGCCCCACTTGATTTTCCAGGCAGCTCAACAGGCGCTGCGGAACACATGGCTCCTTTTAAACTGCAAAGTGCTGAGGGGGGCGGGAGGCGGGGAAGTTCCTATAAAGCTGGAAAAACACTTTCAGTCATGGAAAGACTTCATTTCAACATGACCCGAGCTAGCGTTTCACCGCTGCTGCTCCAGACCCTCTCGTGATGCTGCTGCAGGACACGTGCGACCAAAACGCAGTCAGTTTGGTATTTTCAGCTTACATTTGTGCAAAAGCTGACTGATAGCAGAGCAATAGTTTTCTAAAAGAGGGAGCCTCAGTTTCTCCTGGGGCGTGCCTGCTAGACCCCTGGCATCTCACAGCCCGTTCGCTGCCGTTGGCTGGTGATGCTGTGGTGCCTGGTGCTCGTCCTGAGCTGGAGCGGCTCTGCCTGCGAGCAGGGCGACCAGCAGCCCGGTGAGCGCAGGCAGGCAGAGCGGAGTCACAGCAAGGACTTGGCTTCTCCTGGAGCCTACACCAAGTAGGGGAGCAGTGCACGGAATGGGTGAGGATTCTACTTTTAGAGAGTCAGAGAACAGTTTCAGCTGGAGGAGACCTTCAGGATCACCAAGTCCAACCTTTTCCCAGCCCCGTCAGCACCTCTAAAGCCGGTCCCCCCAACACAACATTTACCCTTCAGACTCACAGAACGTTAGGGATTGGAAGGGACCTCCAAAGGTCAGCCAGTCCAACCCCCTGCCACAGCAGGATCCCCTAGATCCAGTCGCACAGGAACGTGGCCAGGTGGGTTTGAAATGTCTCCAGAGAAGGAGACTCCACAACCCCCCTGGGCAGCCCCTTCCAGTGCTCTGTCACCCTCACTGGGAAGAAGGTCCTTCTCACATTGATGTGGGACCTCCTCTGCTCCAGCTCACACCCACTGCCCCTTGTCCTATAACTACATGCCCCTGAGCAGAACCTGGCTCCATCCTCCTGGCACCCACCCTTCATATCTTTATAGAAATTAATGAGGTCACCCCTCAGTCTCTTTCTCCAAGCTCAAGAGCCCCAGCTCCCCCAGCCTTTCCTCATGAGGGAGGTGCTCCTCTCCCTTCATCATCCTCGTTGCTCTACGCTGGACTCCCTTCAGCAGCTCTGTGTCCTTCTTGAACTGAGGGGTCCAGAACTGGACACAACCCTCCAGATGTGGTCTCACTAGGACAGAGTAGTGAGAGAGGAGAACCTTTCTCTATCTGGTAACCATCCCTGTTCTGATCCACCCCAGGATGCTGTTGGCCCTCTTGGCCACCAGGGCCCATTGCTGGCTCATGGCCATCCTGCTGGCCACCAGGACCCCTAGGTCCCTTTCTCCTCCCCTGCTCTCCAACAGGTCAGTCCCCAACTTGTACTGATACCTGGGGCTGTTCTTGCCCAGATGCAAGACTCTCCACTTCACCTGAAGACAAACCCATGAGCCTCCTTCAGAGGAATCAAGAGGGAACGAATCAAAGGGATGAGTTTTTCCAGCGGTGAAGCACTTTTATCTTGCCGTGAGGACAGAACCCCAGGTAAACGCAGCCTTCTAACGCAGCACATGCAGACCCCAATTATGGAAATCATTATTCGAGGCACTCTGTGCCATTTCATGCTCCCAGCAGGACGTGTTTTCATCTCATCAAGAGTTTCCAAAGCTGCTGAGGGTTTCTGTCTATGCAAAACACATTGAAGGGCCCCAAAAAAAGAGCTGCTAATTAAAAAAACCCAGACCCAGTCATGTGGTCAGACAGACTGGAACTTGGGGATTATAGGTAAAAGGGATGAAATGAAGGCTTGGGAACTATAATTTCTGCGGTAGCGGCAGAAGCAGCTGTTATGGACTGGGCAAACGAACGATGTGGCTGACAAGCCGGCAGCCTGGACACAAGACGTTGCCTCTGCACCCCACCTTTAAAGAAGCCAGAAGTGCTGACCAGCTCTTTTTCTCTCTCTTCCTGTTATTCTTATCTGTCACAAATAGTCTCCAGCTGGTCCCCTTCCAGCCCCTGCTTGCCAGTTCCAATTTCCCACCCCCGTCCTCTGGAGTCAGTAGTAATTCCTGGGACTCTGGACAAGTGCTTCAGAGTGGGAGTCATCAGCAAACAAGAAAGGCCACTTCTAAAAGAGGAGCAGGTGAAATAACAGACCGGCAGCTCTGCTGCTGCTAATTGCATGTGAGGGCTGTCAGTCCGGCCCTGAAAAACAGCCTTCCCACAGGGCACGGTACTGGCCACTCCTTGGGTGCTGTGTCACCTGCCCAGTAAGACCAGCATCTAGACAAAGTGCTGTGAATCAAATCAGGGACAGGGGGATTGGGCTGGGTCATCTTTTGAGGTCCCTTCCAATCCCTACTGTTCTGTGATTTTGTGCAAGCACCCTGGAATTGACTGTTTTCAGAAAAACACTTCTCTTTCTTCACTTTTCCATTCATTTACCCCAAAATCATGCCACGAACTAATCAGTTCATAGATTGCTTTTTGTATGAGAAAGTTATGAAGGATCTATGAGCTGTTACAACAATAAGTTGCTTAAACGACAAACACACCCCAAACAGCCCTTTGTTTTCCTTTGACAGCCAGTATGGGCCTCCTACTGGGATCACAGAACATTAGGGATTGGAAGGGACCTCAAAAGATCATCTAGTTGAATCCCCCCACAGCAGGATCCCCTAGATCCAGTCACACAGGAACAAATCCAGGCGGGTTTTAAACGTCTCCACAGAAGGAGACTCCACAACCCCCCTGGGCAGCCCCTTCCAGGGCTCCATCACCCTGACTGAAGAAGGTCCTTCTCACACTGATGGGGAACCTCCTCTGCTCCAGCTCCCACATGCTGCCCCTTGTCCTGTCACTGGGTGCCCCTGAGCAGAGCCTGGCTCCATCCTCCTGACACCCACCCTTCACACATTGATCAACGTTCATGAGGTCCCCCCTCAGTCTCCTTTTCTCCAGCTCCAGAGCCCCAGCTCCTTCAGCCTTTCCTCAGAGGGGAGATGCTCCCCTCCTTCCATGACCTCTGTAGAAGCAGGAGAAATACTAGTTTCCTTGCTTAGATAGCTTTTAGCCAGCTAGAATGCCTCAGTTTACATCAGCAAAGGCCCTCGGAGTGTTTTTTGTGTGAGTTTACCCGCAATGAATGAAAACCCCGTTTGTTTGCACTGAAAACAAACCCATTGTTTCAGAGTTGTGGCAGTTGCCTCCAAGTGCTGTTGGTAGTGTCGCTGCAGTGAAATGATGGGGGGGCAAACAACTGTCACAGAATCACAGAGTCCTTCCGGTTGGAAATGATCCTCAGGATCATGGAGCCCAACCACCAACTCTACTCTGCAAGGTCACCCCTAAACCAGGTCCCCCAATACCACATATAAGCGGCTTTTAAACTCATCCAGGAGTGGGGACTCAAGCCCCCACTGATACCCACTCGAACCCTTCCCGTGTTGAAGCCTCTAGTTCTGTTGCTAATGACCCGTGAGAAGAGACCAGCACCAGTATCTCTGCACAGCCCATCCCAGTGCCTGACCAAGGCAGCAGTAACTTTCACAAGTGTCTCTGAGACTGACCCCTGAAACCTTTACCAGGCAATGTGCTGATCAGGCAAATTGGGCGCCCCAGCACTGATCAGAAACCGTTTGTGTCTGGTGCCTCCAGCCAAAACAAATCAGTTGGCATCTTGCATTTCATCAAAGGCTACAAACACGAGAGAACAGCAAAGGAATCCCAAAGGTTAGCTACAACGCGCGTTCAGCAGCCTCCCTCCCGGCGCTCTGGTGGAGGGGCTGTCTGAGGAGTTCTCCACATCTCCTCCCACGCACAGCTTCTCTGCTTCCTAAGCAGGAGCCAGCTGCTGGCTCTTCCCTGCCTTGTGGTGAGTTGACATTTACCATCAGTTTGTTGTTTCCATTCTACCTGAGCAAGGAAAAGAGCTAGGAAAGGACTTTTAAAGAGTTCCACTGTTAACTCTTTCGTGTCTCATCTCCCACCGAACTGGCAGGGCTTGCAAAGTGTTTTGGTCGTAAGGAAGGAACTAGAGGACTGCACCAGCACAGACACTAGGAAGAAGTCCTGGCTCTCCTCTTCATACTCTTAGCCCTGGAAAACCACGCTGCAGCTCGCTCAGCAGTGCTGAGGTTGCTGTTCATCTCCTTTTGGAGCTCAGGCTGCACAGGATGCCGCGCACAGCGCCGACTGCGTTGCTGACGCCAAGCTGGCAGCGTTACTGACAGCTGCCACCATCGTCCTGCGCGTGTCCCCGTGACGCAGGGGTTCCACAACAAAGACAGGTTAAAATGAGAAATCACTCTGGCTGGGAAAGACCCCTGGCATCATCAAGTCCCACCAGCAAAATTCCCCCCCCCACCCCAAATCAGGAAGCGAAAAGCCAAACCCATGCTTGTGAACAGCCCTCCAAACGCCTCGGCACAACTCAGAAGCCCGTCGGCTGGCTAGCAGCCCCCTGCATATTTAATGGGGTTTTACAGGGCAGCAGTGCAGCCTCTGCTGCCTTTCACCCCACAATGATATTTACTGACAAAGCACTCGCAGGGGGTCGCGTTCACAGGACTGCTGTGGACATGGAAAGCACCTCAGAGCTGCCGTCACTGGGAGGCTCCAGGCTTATCCGGTGTGCGTAGGAGCCACAGGAGAAAGCCACAGCAGCCAGCCGAGTGGCAGAGCGTGCCAGCAAGCGACCGCACTGGTTTTCCCTCTGTCTGGGTCAGGGCACTTGAAGACACCCTTGACTGGATGATCTATCGAGGTCCCTTCCAATTCCTAACGTTCTGTGATTCAAGTGTCGGTCAAGTGTCGGGTCCTGCACTGTGGTCACACAACCCCCTGCAGTGCTGCAGGCTGGGGACAGGGTGGCTGGGGAGCAGTCTGGCAGAGAGGGACCTGGGGGTTCTCACTGGCGGGCAGCTGAATCTGAGCCACCAGGGTGCCCAGGTGGCCAAGGCGGCCAATGCCATCCTGGCCTGGATTAGAAACTGTGTGTCCAGCAGGAGCAGGGAGGGGATTGTCCCCCTGGACTCAGCACTGGGGGGGCCACACCTCAGGTCCAGTGGTCAGGCACTGGGAATCACCCCTAAACCAGATCCCCCCAGCACCACATGTAAGTGTCTTTTAAACTCAGAATCACAGAACATTAGGGATTGGAAGGGCCCTGGAAAGATCAGCCAGTCCGATCCCCCCACCGCAGCAGGGTGGTCACATGAACAGGAACATGTCCAGGTGGGTTTTACACATCTCCAGAGAAGGAGACTCTAGGCGAGCCTGCTGTGGTGGGGGGGATGGGACTCATCCTTCGGGATCCTTTCCAATCCCCAGAGTTCTGTGGTTCTGCAGTTTCTTCTGTGGAAATGAGGTCACTGCAAAGGGAAAAGGAGGAGAAAAGCTAGAGAGCACCTTCACTTCCCAGACACTCCACAGAGGATTGGAAAACGAGGTTTCCAGGCCCTTCTCCAACAGCAGCAGAGCTCTGTCATTCCAGCCACGCAGGCCCAGCAAGGGGGCTTTTCCTTCTCACACAAAAGGCCCTTCCCTGACAAATGCCCACTGAAAGATGTGTTTCTTCAGAGCACATCTTGCATTTTCCCCACCTGGGATGTGGGTGGGAGATAAATGACGACAGTTCTGACCCGATGTCGTGATAGTCTCGTCTGCACCTGCAGCTGCGCCCTGGCTGACTGAGAACCGGCGCTCTTTCATGTGATGAACTGCTGCTGTTCAAAACAGGTCAAGGAATGTGTTGTGCTGCGAGCCTAGCGGAGAGGGTTTTCCTGACGGAAGCTCCTGGGTGACTCATCTGTGTTGGTTCTGGGGTTTTTCTAGGGCAGCACCAGTCCTGCTGCCTCGATACACGCTCCGGTCCGTTCCTATCCCCGTGACGGCAGTTTTCTTTGCACGCTCGTTTTCTCTGTTACCAGTAGTTGTGAGTGGATCACAAGGCTGCATTCTACAGCAGACCACAAGCCTCAGAACATCTCTGCATGGAAGAAACACACTGGGCCAGCCTATCCTGTCAATGTGACAGAAGAGTGTCATGTTGATCCTGCTCTGGCTGGGGGATCGGACTGGATGATCTTTCGAGGTCCCTTCCAGTCACTAATGTTCTGTGATAACTTCTTATTTGGCTTCACAGATTCCCTCATGACTGTAGGCACTAGATGCTACCTGAGTAGTATTTGTCTGTTCTGTATGGAGTAGCTGTAGCCTTTCCAAATGCTCCAGATTTTCTTTGAGGAGAAGGGGATCTGAGGGTCCTGGTGGACAGCAGGATGGTGAAGGGACCTGGGAGCCCTGGTGGACAGCAGGATGGCCAGAAGCCCGCAGTGAGACCTTGTGGCCAAGAAGGCAAATGGCACCCTGGGGTGGATCAGAAGGCAGGTGGCTGGCAGATTGAGAGAGGTTCTCCTCCCCCTCTACCCTGCAGTGGTGAGACCCCCGCTGGACTATGGTGTCCAATTCGAGGCCCCTCAGTTGAACAGGGACACAGAGCTGCCACAAAGGTCATGAAGGGAGGGGAGCACCTCCCTGCTGAGGAGAGGCTGAGGGAGCTGGGAGGAGACTGAGGGCTCACCCCATGGATGTTGATAAAGATGGGAAGGGTGGCTGTCAGGGGGACGGAGCCAGGCTCTGCTCAGGGGCATCTAATGACAGGACAAGGGGCAGTGGGTGTGAGCTGGGACAGGGTGAAGTTCAACAAGCAAAGCAAACTCTGCTATGATTTGAAATTGAGGCGAAATAAGACAAGAAGGGAGCGAGAGAAAGAACAAGCCTGAAGGACAGAGCATCACAACAGCCGAGAGGAAACAAACGGGACATTATAAGTGGGGTGCAGTCACAGGACTATGTGTAACTCCTCCAGCTGAACACCAGTAGCTGCTGGTGGAGTTAGTTCTGTGAGCTGCCTCAGTGCAGCATAAAGCAGCACAGTCAGAGGCCAGCGAGCACAAAGAAAACACAGTCGTGACTCATCAATAGCCGGTTCTGTCCCGAGTGCGCGAAGGGGACGTGCGTTAGGCAAAGCACAAGCGGCCTCCCTTTGCCGGGATCTTTGCAGCCACACAGGACAAGCGACCCGAACAAAAAATGCCTGTCTGCGCCGGGAGGAGGGAAGAAACACACCACCACAAACCAAAACCCGCTCTCCTCGGGAAAAAGCGGCGACGCGGGATGACGTTTGGCACCTCGTGTGCAAGGGCTGCCTCATCTGCATTTTCAGCACAGGCAGAGGGGTTTCCAGGACTTCTGTCTCCACTCGACTGCGTTCCGGGCCGTTAATGGCGTTTAAATTACAGGCCTGCTGCAGCCCCGTAGTCAAAACAGCACATCAGGCGGCGCGGCGCGGCGCTGTCATGTCAGCGTGCCTGCGCTGCAGCTCTGACAGGCTGCCCTCTCGTCAGCCAGCGTCCTTCTCTGCCGAGGAGCAGATACCAAGACAGGGCTGCACTTCAGCTGCACTGACGCTTCTCACTCCGATGGCTGCAGGGCTTCCGTTGTCGTTTGCACCAGTGAGAGCTGGAGAGGTACAAGCGCAGCCAGAGAAAACACATTCACGAGGACTTCAGAAACAAACCAGGTCCAGACCAGGATGTGGTTGGGGAGGCAGGAGAAGAAGGATACGGCTGGAGGGTCAGGCAAAAGCAACGTGCTTTGGGAAGCCTAGACTTCTAAACTAGATCCTGCAGGACTTTGTTTCTTCATTTTTATTAAATAATAAACACTAGGCATGGCTAAAATCCATAAGATCCCAAATGGATTGGACTGGATGATCTTTGGAGGTCCCTTCCAATCCCTAGTGTGCTGTGATTTGGGTTTTTAAAGAGTCAGTAGGACAAACGACGTGTTTATTATTCCTGAGCTTTAGAACAGAAAGCTGAAGGCATCCTTCAGCTGGAAGTCCTGGAGCGAGTCCACATGGGGCCCCTGAGGATAATGAGGGCTGGAGCACACAGAATCACTGAGCGTCAGGGATCGGAAGGGACCCTGGAAGATCACCCAGTCCGGTCCCCCTGCCACAGCAGGGTCACCTAGACCAAGTCACACAGGAACACGTCCAGGCGAAGGAGACTCCACAACCCCCTGGTACTCATAGACTTGTTCTTTTTTGGGGTTTTCGCTGCTTATCAAACCCTCAGATGCAAAGGCCATAGATAAACTCGTAGCAGCATTACCATACAACAGGATTCTAACATCATGTTGGAGATGTAGTGATAGGAGAATCAAACTCATTAGGATAAGGTTTGAGATACACAGTAGTGACAGATTCCGTATCAGTTTGGGCACAGGATCTCTAATCGGGCAGTTTGCCACACAGCGTCTCCTAGAGCGAGCGTGACTCTGCATAATCTCTAAGTTATCGGGCTGAGCTCACCCAGGGACATCTTCTGAAGCTGCCAATTTTGACAGCATTTTTAATGCTGTAGCTGGTATTTAAAGTATTTGGTGAATACAGAGCTAAGTCTGATTTGAAAGGCATGAGAGACAGAGAGCCGTGCTTCAGAATGAAAGAAACCAAAACCGGTGCAGTGAGACCACAGCTCGAGCACTGGGTCCTGTTTTGGGCAGCTCAGGACAAGGGAGACGTCGAGGGGCTGGAGCGAGGGCACAGGAGGGCAACAAAGCTGGGGAAGGGCCTGGAGAATCAGTGTGATGAGGAGAGACAGAGACTTGAGACTGTTTAGTTTGAGGCAGAGGAGGCTGAGGGGAGACCTCATCGCTCTCTACATCTGTCTGAAAGGACCCTGCAGAGATGCTGGTGCTGGGCTCTTCTCACAGGTCATTAGCAACAGGAACAGAGGGAAGGGCTTCAAGCTCCAACAGAAGAAGTTTAGCCTGGCCATCCGGAAGAAATTCTTCCCAGAGAGAGTGATCAGGCCCTGGAATGAGCTGCCCAGGGTGGTGGTTGAGTCCCCATCCCTGACCATGTTTAAAAATCACCTAGATGTGGTGTTGGGGGGTCTGGTTTAGGGGTGACCTTGTGCAGTAGGACTGACGGTTGGACTCGCTGATCCCAAGGGTCGTTTCCAACCTGAGTAATTCTGAGACTCCAAACCCCAAAAGACTTAACTCCATAGAAACATCTCTGGGCTCTTGGCCTTACAAACATAGAAGACTTCCATTTCCTAATTTGACGCAGGCTTTGATGTGTTTTTCCTACACACAGGAGAACCAAGCACCTACACGAATAGAGCGTAGTGAAAGAGCCAGCACTCGATAGCTGCGTCTTGACCGAATACCCGTGACACGCAGAACAAGAGATTACCTACACTGTGCAGAGTTACCTTCAGTTTCTAGCTACCAGCTTGTCGTAACCTACGGATCCCTGCCCCTTGCGACGCAGTCTGTGCCGGCACAGGTGACGGCAGAAGGGCAGCTCCCGAGGCTACCCCTTCCCTTTTTCCCTCCTCGCAGCGCATTTTTGCACAGAGTACTTCTGAATGTTATCCTCAGAGCTCAGCTGGAAGCAGGCTTCTGGTGACAACTAGTGCTCCTCCATAAACTGTTCCTCCCCCACAAAGGGGAGACGTAGGGCAGTGCTGCCGTGGTGAGACAGGCACGGAAGGCGAAGGCAATGAACATGGAACCAGAAGCAGTACCTCTACCAGACTTGCATTAGGCAGCACCCATCTTAGTCATAATATTCTTCAACAGCACCTCATCACAAGCTGCTGCACGCCACACCGCTCACAAGAATAGGCATGTTCTCCCTGGTTCTGCACCCTCTGGTCTTGTTTTACATAAGCAGTGCTTGCTCTCCTCAACTGACTCGAACAAGCACGTGAACAATCAGTTGAGAGCCAGCAAGAGTCTAACCTCAGCCCATTTCTGTGATTAGTTTTCCCAGGTATCTCCAAAGGCATCTAGAGAGAACTATCACAGAACATTGGAAGGTATCTCAAAAGATCTAGTCCAACCGCCCCACCACAGCAGGATTACCTAGATCACAGAATCACAGAGCACCAGGGATTGGAAGGGAGCTCAAAAGTTCATAGGATCATTAGGGACTGGAAGGGACCTGGAAAGACGATCTAGTCCAATCCCCCCGCCACAGCAGGATCACGGAATCAGTCACAGAACACCAGGGATTGGAAGGGAGCTCAAAAGATCATAGAATCATTAGGGACTGGAAGGGACCTGGAAAGATGATCTAGTCCAATCCCCCCGCCCAAATGAAGTCTTTAAGGTTATAGGTTGCTCCCCTTAGTGATTCTCCACAGTAATAGTCAAAGAAAGCATTTCTCAGAGCTGTTCCTCATCGTCTCATTGTTGTAACTTCAGAAGAGAACTCGTAGGACATAATGAGCCTTCTGTTTTCACTTAGGCCGTCCAACAACTTGCTGGCAGAGCAATAGAAATCAACCCTGCAGCCTGGTGCACATGAATATTCTTTTATCTTGTCAGGTTTATTTTCAGTGTGGCTGAGCCAAAAGCTCATTTGCATTCTCAAAATCCTTCTCAGACCCTCAGACTCATCTGCTGGCGCTTCCGGCTATCAGTGTCACGCGCACAAATACTGGGTTCCTACGTGGGATGTCTAGAATTAGCAGCTGAAGTTAAGCCCCGCGATGACGGAAACAGACTTTGTGGCTCTGGTTTACCTGCTAAACCTCATCCCAGATTGCTCTCCAGCCAGAGAAAATACATCCTGCCACAGATTTCTTGGCTGTGCCATGTCACACATCACCCAGTAGCTGTCACCGCAGCAGAAGGAGCACTAGCAAGCGAGTCCTCAGAAGAAAGCGGTACATCCAGGCAAGGAATACATTAGCCTCTCAGTTAAGGACAAAGCAAGCCCATCACCATGATAACCAGTGCAGTGGGGGATTGAGGGGTGTGCGAGGGTGGGAGGGAGGAACCAGAGCGATCAGAGGACTCGGATGACAGAATTAGTGTTTGTGTTATGTTCCAAGAATCTACACAAAAAATACCCTTGGAAACTCATAGCTAGGCAGCTCCACATATGGCTTAACGAAAGACGCGCTAGAAGAGCTCTCAGAAGTCAGCAGGTTGAAGAGAGAGCTCTTAAATTAGGTGGGGAACAGCAAGAGTCACAGCGTGTGGCGCAGGGACTGGACTGGATGATCTTGCAAGGTCCCTGCCAGCCCCTGGTGTTCTGTGATTCCGTGGCTAGAAACGCAGCCTTGGACCTTCAGCGTTGCAGCCTTTACAGCAACGTGACCTCCCGCCAAGGCACAGCAGGTGGGATTCATACCCCAGCCCTACCACTGGGGTTTTGAACCCAGATCTTCACCTACGACCAGATAACTGTGGCTGAGAGATGGTCTCAAACACCCCCCGAGTAAGTTCTCACGACATGCACGCAGCAATTAAACACTCTGTTGGCACCAGAGAAAAACTGAGGTAATTCAGTTGAGGCTCCACCTCCGCTGCTCCTCAGTGTTCGCTCCAGTGACTGCTCACAGGAGCAGAAAGCACAGGGGAAAGGAATCACATGCTGCTCCTCCAGCCTGCTGTGGGAGCCAGACTGAGGTGAGGTCAGCAGCGCTCTTCTGCAGAGCAGCGCTCAGCATCAGGCTGGCCACAGCAGATACGCTGGTAGCCAGGGGTACTGGGCACTCCCCAGTGAGCTGAGAAGGGGGCTTGGCGGGTTCAGCTCTCCAGTGCCGCTGCTAGACGCTCGCTAAGCCGGTTAAGGACACCTGAGCCTGCTGTGCAGGGCTTTGTGCTGCTTGCTCCGCTTCACAGCAGACTAACCTCCTAATGGTTGTTTGAAATGCCCACTGAAAAAAATGGGTGCCATTCGTTCTATTCTATTCTTTCTCAGTCAGGTGAGCAAGAACAGTAGGAGTTCAAAAGATGCTGAGATGTGGTGTTGGGGTGAGCTTGTGGAGTAGGGTTAACGGTTGGGCACGATGATCCCAGGGGTCTTTTCCAACCTGAACGGTTCTGTGAGTCTGTACTGACCTGCTCGTCATTCCGTGCACGCGCCAGGCAGTTGAATCACAGAATCATTAGGGATTGGAGGGGACCTCGGTGGATGCAGGTATTTAGGTTTCAGTGGCAACGAAACACTTTGTTTGAAAGAGAAGTGGTTCCAAATTCCCTGAGCACAAGTCTTGGCCAGAGAGGAGCTGAATGACATTGCAGCTGAGCATGAAGGCGCTCCGTGTCATATAGGACACCAAAAGGGACCAGCCCGACTCCGTAATCGTGTAGGATGGCAGCACGTTTGTTGTGTAACGGCAGTTTCAGAAGGCATTTTTAAATCCTGCTATCTTTTCACCGAAGAACAGAACATTAGACTTCTACAGACTCTGAGAGACAGGGAGTGGAGCCAGCAGCAATATTTAGCACAGAGTGACTGATTTCTGGAACTGTCTAGCTTCTCTGCATCAGGAATCTGGCAGCCTGGTAGGTGCTTTTCAGACACTGATTGAATGGTTGATAGTAGAGCTATACAAAAGGCTCAAAAGAGCACAAGAGAAAATGAGAAGGAGAAGGTCTAAAGTCCTAAAGACTGCGTTAACTTTCTTCTATTTTTTCATTTTTTAAATAGAGGGGAAAGAAATCCTGGGCAGAAGGCCAAAGCCGAGAGCACGCCCGCCCGGTTCATCGCTCAGCCCCTGACTACACATCTCACACAAACATCTCTGATGTGTGTCAAACACGACAGGCACAAGCCATTGCGCAGGGAAGACTGTTACTGCACAGGACCACAGAACAGTAGGGACTGGAGGGGACCTCGAAAGAGCATCCAGTCCAACCCCCCTGCCAGAGCAGGTACATCCTTCCTTTTGTCACTTTATCGTCTTCCTTCCACCCTACTCATTTATTTCTCCCTCAGTCTCACGTTGCGTCTCGTGCAGCCTTAAGGGCCAGTATTTGGCAATTATCAGCCATCAGAGCCATGGGATCAGCCAGACTCAAACGTGTTTATCCCAAGGCCAAGTGCAGAGCCATATCCAGACAGCCAGGCTGCCTGCTAGTTACTGAGTTTATTATTATAACTTTTCAATGCACAGCATCACTCAGGTTGGAAAAGACCCCTGGGATCACCGAGTCCAACCGTCAACCCTGCTCTGCAGGTTGAGCCCTACACCAGATCCCCCAGGACCACATCGAAGCACCTCCCGAACTCAAACGCAGAGACAGCAGGATCATTATTCCTCCCTTCTGCCCACCTCCTCGAGCGCCTAAGGTCATTTTCCACCACAAAAAGGAAAGCCCTCCCTCGAAATGCTTTCGTGCTGAACAGCGGGCGTTAATTTCTGGCAACTCGTTAGTTATTCGAGCGCGAGGATAATGCTTCTCCGACATCACTGCAAGTACTTCAGCCGAGTTTCCTGCTAACAGCACCCCTCTAAAGACACGCAGTAAATCAGGAGGGTGATGGGAATCTTTAAACAAAGAGAGCCTACGTCAGGAAGCCATTACAGACGCAGCCATGTAATATTTATGTCCCCGGCCCTTTCAGCTACAGCTTTCGAGCACCTGGGTCGCGTCGCCAGCACCGAAACTCACCCTGTCTGCTGGAAGCTGGCACAACATCACGAGGTGTCAAAGAGTTACCACGGGACCTAAGTGATGGAGCCTTCCCACCGAATGGAAATGAATCCTGCTTTTTCTAAGGCAAACCACAAACACAACACGAGCAGCGGAGAAATTCTAATCCATGCATCACACAGAATCACAGAACGTTGGGGATTGGAAGGGACCTCGAAAGATCGTCTAGTCCAACCCCCTTGTCACAGCAGGATCATGTAGATCACAGAACATGGGGGATTGGAAGGAACCTGGAAAGGAACCTTCTAGTCCAATCCCCCTGCCACAGCAGGATCACCTAGACCAAGTTGCACAGGAGCACATCTGGGCAGCTTTTAAACATCTCCAGTGAAGGAGACCCTCAAACTACATGATTATGTTTAGCAAGAAAATCAGTAGGGATCTAAAAAAGGTTTAATAAATCCAAGGAGGTACTTCCTGTGCGACTTGGTCTAGGGATCCTGCTCTGGCAGGGGGATTGGACTTGATGATCTTTCGAGGTCCCTTCCGATCCCCAATGCTCTGTGATCTAGGTGATCCTGCTGTGGCAGGGGGGTTGGACTAGATGATCTTTTGATCCTCAAAATAGCCAACGTTACCCTATCATAGCTCAGACTATCATTTGTGGGTTGAGCGGTTACTGAGATGAGAATGGACAGTGTGTAGGGACTTCTAGAGAATGTGCTGGCCAAAGAAATTGCCTTCAAATTACTTCAAAGGCTTCTAGTTCTTTTCAGGGTGGGTGTTTAAGTGTTTTGGGTGCTTCAGAAAAACAACATCCAGTGGTGTAAGAAATGCATGTTGGTGTCGGAGCCTTCGTTCTAATCTAATCTAAACTGAATCTAATCTAATCTAAACATGTCAGATCAGACAGGTACTAATCTGATCCCTTTCAAATTCTCTTTCCAAAAGCAAGAGACACGATGATCCCTTGGGATCAGAGTCCACCCATCAACCCTATTGTACAAGTTCACCCCTAAACCGGATCCCCCAACACCGCACCTAAGGGACTTCTGAACTCATCCAGAGACGGGGACTCAACCACCAACAGGCACGAGCAGCAGTAGATGACCTCGGCGTTTGCTCCCCGAATACGTGGGATTGTGTTTCACATTTGTGCTGTAAATCATCAGACCCAGTCACAAGCAATTGTACTGGAATGGCTTTTGCTATGCTAAATATTTAAACTGCATGCCCAGCCCTCCGTGGTCTGAGCTCACTCTGTGTTGAGAGCTCCGAGGGCTGAGTCAATAGCATGTTTGTTTGGAGCGGTTGTTCCTGGAGAACAGCAACAGAAACCCAAGCCTGTTTACATCATTGAGCAGGCCTGAAAGCTCAGCTGGAGACACTAACACCCCCCAAACCCAAAGGCAAGCAGAACACAACGCGTTAGAATGGTCCCTGCTGAAAATGAGAAACTTCGCCATCAGCGAGCATAAAGAATGCTTTGGCAGCTCTGTACCGAAAGCTGTTTTTAGACTAGAGCAATGACTGGCACAAAAAGACTTCAAGGAATTTCCTCTTCTCCCTGAAGACAGCCAAGAGCCTTGCTGCTACCCCAGGCTGCACGCTGGAGCAGCTGCAAGACAGGCACCTCTGTGGGTCACAGAGCCGCAGAACATCGGGGACTGGAAGGGACCTCGAAAGACCGTCTATTCCCATCCCCCTGCCACAGCAGGATCAACGAGACCCAGTCCCACCGGAACGTGGCCAGGCTGGTTTTAAACGTCTCCAGAGAAGGAGAAGAGTGTAGAGTGTGTGATGGACAGTCAAGCTGAAGCGAATCTGGCCATTCTACCAGTCCATGAAATGTTTTTTCCCATTTCAGAAGGACCTGCAGTTCTAATAGGGCGATGGAGCACTGGAAGGGGCTGCCCAGGGAGGTTGTGGAGTCTCCGTCTCTGGAGATGTTTAAAACCCACCTGACCACGTTCCTAGGCAATCCTGCTGTGGTGGGGGGATTGGGCCGCATGGTCGTTCGAGGTCCTTTCCAACCCTTAATGCTCTGTGATTCTGCGATACATCAGCTGTTCAGCAAATGCCTCCCCACTACTTTCTTCGCTTGTATTTATATATCGAGAACAAGACTCCGCCAACATTTACACGGAGACACCTACTCGCAGCACGCTTGGAGTTTGCATTTGTGGGCTCACTTCTGCAGAGCGGTATTTTTAGGAGCAAAGATGAAGCATAATCTTTCATCTGTTTCGAATTATACATGAAAACCAGTGAGCATATTGGCAAAAATAGATCTGCATGCAGGAATTTCAAAGGAAAACTGCAAGAAGGACAAAACCTAACAACAGTGAATGAACTGAGGCACGCGGGCAGATACCGTCCTTGCATTTTCATCACCGCAGCTCCAGCTGAAAGCTGACTGCCTTTAGGTCTCACCCACAGAGTGAGGAGAGGCTGAGGAAGCTGGGGCTCTGCGGCTTGGAGGAGACTGAGGGGTGACCTCACTGATGTCGATAAATATGTGAGGGGTGGGTGTCAGGAGGATGAAGCCAGGCTCTGCTCAGGAGCATCTAATGATAGGACAAGGAGCAGTGGGTGTGAGCTGGAACAGAGGAGGTTGCATATAAATATGAGAAGGACCTTCTTCCCAGTGAGGGTGCCAGAGCCCCGGCAGGGGCTTCCCAGGGGGGTTGTGGAGTCTCCTTCTCTGGAGATGTTTAAGACCCACCTGGACATGCTCCTGTGTGACTTGGTCTAAGGGATTCTGCTGTGGCAGGGGGGATTGGACAGGATGCACTTTCAAGGTCCCCTCCAACCCCTAATGTGCTGTGATTCTGTGACAACACCCTTGCACAGAGCTTCCTAGAAAGCTCCCGAAGCTTCATGCGGAAGCAGACAGAACTCAGAAAGGTGCCTCTTTCCCAGCGAGGACGTGATTTCCCCTCGAGGAGCCTGGGGCAGTCTCTCTCCACTGCTAAGAGCCCTGTATTGTTTATGCAGCGCTCGACGCGTTCAAAGCGCGATGAGATCAGCCACCGCCACGCTTTTATGAGGCTGTAAGTACTGCCCGCGGAACGTCAGGGTTCAGGTTACTTACTCCCGATCAAAAGGAACTTTGTGCAGCAGGACTGCAGTGATTTCACTTTGGTAATTCTCACAGCCCATCGCTATAGCAACGCAAAGACAGGAATATGAAATATTAAAGCCAGTTGGTGCCGCGCTCTGCTCTGGCAGCGACACAGACACGTGGAGGATCCCCTAAACTAACTTGCACTCAAACAGCACCTTTTTCTCTGGCAACTCCTAAACAAAACACATGGAAAACCTAAAGCTCAAATCCAATGTTTTAAAAGCCCCCAAGCGTGAGAGTGGTCGAGCCCTGGACTGGGCTACCCAGGGTGGGGGTTGAGTGCCCATCCCTGGATGAGCTTAAAGGACACTTAGATGTGGTGTTGGGGGTTTAAGGGTGACCTGTTGGTTTGCAAGGCCAGCCTCAAAACAGCAGATCCCCATTCTCATAAAACGCAACGGGGGATTGGGCTGGATGATCTTTCGAGGTCCCTTCCAGTCCCTAACGCTCTGTGGTTCCGTGAGATGCCTGACAAACACGGAAGAGGAGACATCTTCTCTTCATAGCTGAAAACTAAGGTAAACATAGACTCGTAGAACAGTTTGGCTGGAAGAGACCTTCAGGGTCATCAAGTCCAACCGCTTCCTAGCCCTGTCATCACCACTGAACCACGGCCTTCAGTGCAACATCTGCCCTTGTCTTACACACCTCCAGGAATGGTGACCCTAGACCAAAGCTGCACAGGAACATGCCCAGGCGGGTTTTAAACATCTCCAGAGAAGGAGACTAAATCTTGGCTTTCCCCCGTCCTACATTTGAACTGCGATGGAGTCTTGGTCTGCACAGGTACCGTGTCTTTTCCGAGGGCAGCCTCGAGATGCTTTGCCTTAGAACCTCGCCTGCAGGACCACCTGGGAAACCGATCAGAGCGCCAGGACAAGAATGCGTACCGCTACGCACAATCCAGACTCCTCAGATGGGGAAAGGATGTCTATTTAAGGGTACCACAGGAAGGGGGGGCGTAAGAAATTCCCTTGAAAGGCAGTAGTGAGTGCAGAGAATTACCAGGAGGCTCTCCTGGGCTTCAGCAGGGCTGAGAACTTTGCTCTCAATACTCTCTCCACCTCGTTGCCCCTCTCCCATTTGGTGTTTGCCACTTCTGCTGCCTGAGAAGTTCCATCGCCAAGACAGCTCCTAAAACGTTGAAGCTTAAGCCCGATGTCAGGAGGTGAGCACTCCTTCATCGGCATTAATGTAAAAAGCAGTTCCCCTGCTCCATCTACTGATCTACAGAGCAGATGTTTGTGTGTGATTTATGGACACTGAAATATGTGCAGATCTTCCATAAATAGTCATGTGTTCCAGTAACAAAGACCGGAGGGTTGTCATCCAGAGGGCTGGGAAGCTGCCGGCAGTAGTTATTCACCAAATAAAAAGCCAAGACTGGGGGTCCAGGGCCGCGATCCCGTGTATTGGAAAGGCTCTTACCATTTCAAACAGGACTAGCATCATCACGTAAACAAACTGCAGGGCCCGGGTCAGAAGGTCAGATACGGGTCTCTTCAGAGCGCGCCACTATGATGGGCTAAGCAAAAGGAGCTATTTATAGCCGACTGAAGCACAGGAACTCAGGCAGGAAGCAAAAGGCCAAGATCACGGCGGGTATTTTTAGTTTAAGTTTTGGGCTGGCAGCGTCGTTAATATCACAAAATATTAATCAAGTAAAACTCCAATGGGCAAGGCACAGCTTTGAACTCTGCAATTAGTTTATTTCTGGAAGCACAATGAAATAGTTTTAAATAGATTCATAGAATCGTTAGGGATTGGAAAGGACCTCGAAAGATCAGCCAGTCCAGTGCCCCCACCACAGCAGGATCCCCCAGACCCAGTCACACAGGAACACGGCCAGGTGGGTTTGAAAGTCTCCAGAGGAGGAGACTCCACAACCTCCCCGGGGCAGTTTGTTGGAACTATTGGTACTGATTGAAGGACAGAAACTAAAGCAGTATGTAAAAGGCCAATACCATCCTGGGTATTTTTACATTAAGTTTGGAGTTGGCACCATCATTAATATCAAAATATTAACCACAAAATATTAATCAAGTCAATATAAAACCAAGGAAAAAGAACTACTTGACTTAATGAAGTGAAGCTCTAATGGACTAGAGAGAGTTTTGAATTCTGCGATAGAACTATTTCTGGAAGCACAACAAAACATTTGATTTAACTGATATAATTGCTGCTCCTCACAGCTGTTATTTTCTTTAATGACCTTGGTTAATTAACACATCATCTCATAGCCTCTGTTGTAAATGCGTAACGTTAGCTGGTGGCTTAAATGCAAAAGCCCAGTCAGTAGCTTGGACAGTCCAAGCTACAAACACTTGAGTACTTGGAGATGTGCTGGTTTCTGGGCCAGCAGAGCTCTAAGATGACTCTCAGAACGTTACAGATTGGAAGGGACCTCAAAAGATCATCTAGTGCAATCCCCCGCCACAGCAGGATCACAGACCATTAAGGACTGGGAGGGACCTTGAAAAATCTAGTCTAATCCCCCCACCAGAGCTGATCACTGGACTGAGTCACACAGGAAAATATGACAGAATTTCAGAACATTGGGGATTGGAAGGGATCTCGAAAGATCATCCAGTCCAATCCCCTGGCCTCAGCAGGATCCCCCAGATCCAGCTGCACAGGAACATGCCAGGTGGGTTCGAAACGTCTCCAGAGAAGGAGACTCCACACTCCCCCAGGGCAGCCCCTTCAGTGTGCTGCAGATTACTGTGATGGCTCTGGTGTCAAACACATTTTGATCCATTTTTAAGAAGAAGGCTCGCTGTTACTAATTTGCCTCCGAGTGCTTTCTGCTCTGCCAAGATGTTTCCCCTCATAGTTCTCGGGCAAGAGTGAGGATGATCCTGCATTAATGTTGATCCCTTCACACTAACCTGGCATTTAGGTCTCAGTGTAACGTACAAAGAGGCAGCAGCCCTGCAGAAGGCCGGGTTTGAACCAGGTCATCAGTTTTCCCTCCTGTCTCCGGCCGGCACGCACTAGTGTTTCAAGATGTTTCAGCTGCTGCACTTCTCCAGAGACGGCCACGCTCCAGCAAATGGGGAAATGCTCCCTGAAGAATCTTTACGCAGAGGTTTCTGTAGGTTGAAGGCAACATTTCCCACTGCGACTGCCACACATTTCCCATGTGAAATCACGGAATCGCAGACCATTGGGGATTGGAAGGGACCGCAGAAGATCAGCCAGTCCAGTCCCGCTGCGCCAGCAGGATCCCCTAGATCCAGCTGCACAGGAACGTGTCCCAGGTGGGTTTGAAACGTCTCCAGAGGAGGCAGCCTCAGAATTGCCACTATGCTCCGATGCACCGTGCTGCAGCTAGTGTCTGTAGAACGCAGCGAGCCGGTGAGTCTCCAACCACAGAGACTGTTACTGGATTCTGTTAGTGCAGCTTTTCAGACCACAGGAAAACACACTTTCCATTCTGCCTGAAAAAGGGCTTCCTGGTAGCTGCACGGAGGTTTTGCTTTCAGCAAAGTCATCCAAGAACAAGTTGAATCTCTAACAACGGCAGTCAGCTGCATTTAATTCCTTCTGGTGGAATCACATCAGTGTCAATACAGAATCACAGAGTCACTCTGGCTGGAAAAGACCCCTTGGGATCATCGAGTCCAACCAGTTACCCTACCTTCATGTTTACTCCTAAACCAGATCCCTCAACACCTCATCCAAAGGATCTTTAAACACACCCAGGGATGGCAATTCAACCACCTCCCTGGGCAGCCCATTCCAGTGCCTGACCACCCTTCCTGTGACAAAATTCTTCCTAATATCAAGTCTGAACCTCCCCTGTTGTAACTTGAACCCTTTCCCTCTTGTTACAGAATCACAGAACATTAGGGACTGGAAGGGACCTTGAAAGATCATCTAGTCCAACCCCCTGCCACAGCAGGAGCACCTAGACCAAGTTGCACAGGAACATAATTGCTTGTGAGAAGAGACGAGCACCATCCTCTCAGGTAGTTGTAGAGAGCAACGAGGTCTCCTCTCAGCCTCCCTTCTGCAAACTAAGTCTTTCCTCATAGGATTGATTCTGCAGGCCCTGCTCCCTGAGATTCAGCGTCGCTGCTAATTTATTGCAGGTAAAACCAATGTAATGTGAAAACTTGTCATTTGCGAAAGATTTAACGAAGAACATGACCGACCAACACAAAAAGCAAAGCGCTAAGAACTGATAACTGATCCTTCTCCACTTTTCTTTCCAGATAAGCATCCAGGTGCCAGCTGGTGTAAATGCAGATGCCGCTGACGTCAACGGAGCTGTGTTAGTTCCCAGCAGCTAAGAACCCGATCCCAAGCATGTGAGGGCCATTTTTACACACTGCCAGTGGAATCCACTTTGGCAACACCATTCAAAAAACATCCATGCGCTGCACCTCTTCCTGTCCCCAAGCGTGTCACTGGAAGCCTTGTGACAAGCTGTGGGAGAGGGCGAGTGGGAGGGGGAAGTAGCCGACTTTACCCATGAGATAACTTCACAACATGAGCAGTACTGTTGTTCCATTGTCTTAAACAGCTAGTTGCCTTCAGAAATTCCTGATCACACCTTTCCAGGAACAACCCACGGCCAGCAAAAGAAGACAGTGCAGAGTATCTACTGCAAAACCACTTTAACAGACTATTTTAATCAGGGTACAATCTAAATAGGGTGCTTAATGCATCAGCAGGGAAACGATATAAACTAGGGGAAAGTGATCTGAAGCGTTAAAGAAACCAGTCACAGATCACGGGACCACAGATCATTGAGGCTGGGAAGGACCTCGGAGATGGTCCCAAGATCTGGGTGTTCACCTGTGTTTCTGAGGGCTCTCACTGCTGCACAAGCAGTGGTGCTAAGCACTACGTTGGCTGTCTGAAGTACTCTGCTGGCCAGATCTGTCTCACATCTACCATTTATATTTCATCACGCACGTACGTGAGGGAGGAAGAAGGAAAGCTGGGAGAGCTCTGCCCACCGTTTCCATGTGGGGAGAAGGAGCCTTTGTTACTGTTCCACATACGGCAGACGTTAAAGATGAGTGTCCTGTGAAGCAGTTGCCAGGATTAACCAGCACAGCGCAGCCGAACGTTGGTCTTTTCTGCCAAGGTACGAAGGTCAGAACTGAGCAGTAACTCATTAGAAGCCAAGATGCAGTCGACGCAGCACCCAAGTAATTGTTTGTGCAGCACAACACCCATATCTTCAATTTAGGTCAGGCCATCAAGAGGAGGAAAAGGATCGAAGACTGAAGATGAGATGCTCTACTTCACACAGTTGCCCTCTGGAAAGCCTGGCGAAGGCAGTCACTTAAATTAAGCACAGGTCATCAGGCAAGATATCTAATCTATTCCTAAGCCAGGCAGCTCTCGGAGCCCAAATCCCTATGGCCTTTACAGCAAGCACAGTGAACGACTTCCTCGTGTACCTCTGTCAGTTCACGTTAGGTTCCCGTTGTTTTAGAGCAGTATTTCGTGTACACGGCGACCCTGTTGCTCACAGCAAGGAGAGTGCTTTGGTTTATTTATGACCTACTAACCTTAAGTAAAAAAAGCCTACATCCAACATGAATGTTGGTCTAAGCCTGCAGATCTGGAGGAAAATGTAAAATAAAGCTGGCATTTCTAGCAGCTCTCTGAGCCTAGCAAGGAATTCCTCTAAAAATGAAAACCAGATGAGAGGAGATGAAAACATTTTTACCCCGCGTAACCTGCAGGCATCGGCATTCAGAGCCGGAGCTCAGGAGTGCTTTGTGTGCTCAATAGCTCCAGCCTGCTTCAGCAGAGGAGAGGTGACCAAGAAAACACGGAGGATGCCGCGCTGTGCGGAGGGAATAAAAACCACCCGTGAGAGTAACTCCCAGCTGCCAGCTCTGCAGAGCGGCGTCTGGAATGTCCAAAGGGCAGCGTCATTCGTGGACGTGCTCCTGCGCAACTTGCTCCGGGTGATTCTGGTCTGGCAGGGGGATTGGACTGGATGATCTCTCGAGGTGCCTTCCAATCCCTCATGTTCTGTGATGGCTCCTCTCTGACCCTACAGCCCATCCCATCAGGTGTCAGCCAGGCAAGACCCCATAGGATCACAGGATGCAGATCAACACAGGGAATAAGAGCACGGAAACAACACTGAAAGAAACCTTTGAACAAGGCAGTACGAGTGGCCCCAAACCATGAAGTCTGTTCGTTTGGTTAGAACAGTGCTGAACAGACGCAGGTGCACAGAGGCCCACTGTGGTGGGGAGCATCGTGCTGCTATGAGGAACTCCTGTCGCTACATCTTCCAAAATTAAACCACATACATTAAATATAAATCTAATAATATAAGTAAAAATACTTTAATAATGTAGATACTTTAATAAATTAAATAATATAACAAATATAAATTTTATAAATTATAAACTTTATGGAAAAGACAACACAATGAATAACACTAAAAATGAATACTCAGAGCTAAAATCTAGGCAACTGTTTAGTATTCAGATACGCTCATAGCCACAGTAGCCCTCTTAAAAATATTCACCTAAATTTGCTGTAAAAGTACAATTTAGTCGATTTCCTTCTTGTCTAGATCTCCAAGAGGCTACACTAATCACAGAGTCACAGAGCATTAGGGATGGGAAGGGACCTCGGAAGATATCTAGTCCAATCCCACCGCCACGGCAGGGTCGCACAGGAACGCGGCCACTAATGACTCTGCCCTTTGGACATTCTGGATGGAAAACACCGTCGAGCGACTTAGTAACGAGCTCTACACGCAGAGAGATTAGATTTTACACTCCTCAGGAATGGGTGAGAATACCTTTCACCGAAGGGCAAGGGAACAAAGCAGTCACAGAAGCCAATGACTCAGTCCCACAGTCTGAGTGCCGCAAGCCAAAAGCAGACCTAGCAGAACAGAGTTCGGAGCAGCGGAGCCTCTGGACCACCTTCTGCAGGGCTCTGCTCACAAATACAAATAAGGTAAAATCCTGAGGTTATCATGTTTTGTCTTCTGATCCAGCCTCTAAAACCCTTCCCCGACAACATAGGAATTGCAACCCCGCGGAGGTTTTTTACTACATTTTAGTTATATTTCAAGTGAGAGCAAATTGGTTGAAAAGCTCAGACTGGAGGACAGGTGTTGTGGAACTGCAGAGATCTAAGAGTAAGTGATGCTGTGTGATCGGGTTATAGACAGGGACAGTGAGGGTGATGGAGCCCTGGAAGGGGCTGCCCAGGGGGGTTGGGGAGTCTCCATCTCTGGAGATGTTTTAAATCCACCTAGCCATGTTCCTGTGTGACTGGACCTAGGGGATCCTGCTGTGGCAGGGGGGTTGGACTGGATGATCTCTGGAGACCTCTTCCAATCCCTAATTCTGTGATTCCATGACAGCATGCTGCCACCTAAAATGACCTATGAAACTTAGGCTCATCAGGCCTTGTCGTACATTCACCTTTTCTCCTCCTGGAAACTACTTCAACAGGTTCCACAAGTATTACAGTTTGTGAGGAAGAAAGGCCTTCTATGTCTTCACAGAACTTTAGGGATTGGGAGTGACCTCAAAAAATCATCCAGTCCCATCCCCTGCCACAGCAGGATCCCCCAGATCCAGTCACACAGGAACATGGCCGGGGGGTTTGAAATGTCTCCAGAGAAGGAGACTCCACCACCTGCCTGGGCAGCCCCTTCCAGGGCTCTGTCACCCTCACTGGGAAGAAGGTCCTTCTGACATTGATGTGGAACCTCCTCTGCTCCAGCTCACACCCACTGCCCCTTTTCCTATCACTAGAAGCCCCTGAGCAGAGCCTGGCTCCATCCTCCTGACCCCCACTCTTCCCATACTGATCAACATTAACGAGGTCCCCCCTCAGTCTCCTTTTGTCCCAGCTCCAGAGCCCCAGCTCCCTCAGCCTTTCCTCAGCAGGGAGATGCTCCCCTCCCTTCAGCATCTTCGTGTCTCTGCTGGGCTCTCCCCAGCAGCTCTGTGTCCTTCTGGAACTGAGTGGCCCAGAACTGGACACAATACTCCAGCTGAGGTCTCCCCAGGGCAGAGTAGAGGGGGGAGGAGAACCTTTCTCAACCCACTAACCACCTCAATGTGATCCACCCCAGGATGCCATTGGCCTTCCTGGCCACAAGGGCAGACTGCTGGCTCCTGACCATCCTGCTGTGCACCAGGACCCCAGGTCCCTTTCTCCTATGCCATCTCCAAGGTGTTTACTGAGAAATGAGGCCTTATTCCAAGAAAAGGTGATGTTCATCAATCCTGAGCGGACTTAAATCCAGCTGAAGCAGGCCAGCAGAGGAAGTGTTCCTCCATTGGGCAGTCTGTAGTTGGCAACACCAACTCATGAAGAGCGAAGCCAGATTTCTTCATGTGTGGGGTCTCGTGTTTTGGTTTGCTCCCCCTCACGCAAGAACAAGACAACAGTAACTGACTTGTGCCTGGATCCACAACCCAGGTGGTTACAGCCCGAGTCAGTGAAATCTCTTTTCTCTCCACAGAAAGAAGCTCTGGAGACCGGCAGCTGCTTGCACAGAGGCTGAAGCAGACCGGGCACGGAAGGGTGTTGGTAAGAACCATGACTGCAGTTGCATCATCTGTCTGATTAAAATCACTGTTTGAATTGTGACTTTCCCCGCTCCTTTCAGACATTTGAGGATGCTGTCAAGTCAATGGAGTTCTATTGTAGTGGTTGCTTCAGTGAACATTCAACGCTGTCGGTGAGTTTGGAATTCAAGTGAAAACCATCGACCGTTGATTGTACCCTCCAGCTAACCATCCTCCTCCTTACTTCATGCTTGCAGGCCTTGTCACCGAAGATAGCAACCTAATAACCACATGATGTTTCTCCCCCACCCCGCCAAGCTTTACAAAAAAAAGGTCACAATCAACATTCATTGCTGTCGGTGGGTTTAACTGTGTGGACAAGCTCACTGAACAATGAATGCAACTGTGGCCCCACATTTTGCAGTTGCCCTTGAGAGGAACGCCAGCTCTGAAAGCGGCAACGAGAAGCAAACCCTTCTGAAAGGCTACGTTTCTGTCGTCAGCAGAGTAGTTGGGGATGGTCGCTTTGTGCTGGCTCGGTTTGGAGTTGTTTTTAGCTGACTGGGAAATAAAATCACTGCCTTGCTCTGGAATACTGTCCTCCTGGGGTTCAGTGTCATCAAGCTTAACAGTTCTTGTTCTGGAATACTGTCCTCCTGGGGTTCAGCATCACCAGCCGTAACTGTAACCCTCGTTCTGTGTGTACGTGCAGATAACACAGGGAGCTTTGTGTACAGCCAGTCCCACCTGAGACACGCTGAGCACAAGAGGAAAGAGCATTCAAACCACATTTTAACCAGGAATTAACTAGTTCAAAAATATCCTCTGTGACACAAACGGGAGCCAAAGATGCAAATAAAACCTCAAGCAAAAGAAAAAGTCATTTAACATGAAGCTCTCCTCAAACACCTAGATAAATACTACTGAACAGCAAATACTAGTGCTGTTTATAGTACAATGCAATAATAGAAATCTACTACTATTAATGTAATATTAATTCTAGCATGGAACACTAGTGCCTTTTTTAGGGATCTGAAGGATGGCAGAAATGTATATCCAGAAATAATTGTGGAACAGCAGTTAGGTTGTAAAACCACTGTAAACCTTGGATACCCATGTCACCCTCTTGTTATTGCTGATAGTAATAAAAGTGTCAATGAAGCTCACAGCTTTGTCCTCATTTCCTTATCTCTGATGTCATTAACCTGGTCAAACACAGAACGTCCGGGCTACATGCCTCGCACTGCAGAGGCGCTCGAGGTAAGTGCAGCGTTTCGGCTTCGCTCAGCTCAGATGTTCTGCAGTAGAAGTAGTTTCCCAAAGTGAGGCAAGCACAGAGCAGTCGTCTTGTCTTCAGGGTGTGTGATGCACTGATCACAGAGTCACAGAACATGAGGGGCTGGAAGGGACCTCGAAAGATCATCCAGTCCAACCCCCCATCACAGCAGGATCCCCTAGATCCAGTCGCACAGGAACAGTCCAGGTGGGTTTGAAACGTCTCTGGAGAAGGAGACTCCACAGCCCCCCGGGCAGCCCCTTTCACTGCTCCATCACCCTCACTGGGAAGAAGTTCCTCTGTTCCAGCTCAGCCCCATTGCCCCTGTCTGTAGAAGAGCTGTCCTTCCAAGACACAACCAGAGCAGCAAATCAGACTCTGGACATGAAGACGGATGTTGGGTCAGGCTCCGGCGGTCATAAACAGCGCGGTGTTAGAGGGCTTGCTGCGACTTCTCAGGAGCACTGCTCAGAGATAAGCTGCTGTCTGCAAGCGTGATCATTTCTATAAAAATGGGAACTTGAGTGACTACCAACCTCGTATGGAAGGCTGATAAGGATCATATTAAAAGCAGGACCTGAAGCTGTATTTTCCAGCTAGAAGGAGAAGCTTCAGAGTTATGTTGCAGGTAGCGTGTTATGGCAGCGGCACGCATCAAGGTTCCCGATGGAACCCTGACACGTTGGTCCTGTTTCTGTGATCCATTTATTCATGCCAGTTGTGTATCTTTTTTACTTATCAAACCAGAAGCTTCTGAATTTGGTAGCACTGAAAAAAGGAACAAATCAGAGCCCTGGAGCAAGAGCAGCTTCTGTGTATTTTCTGCGCTAACTGATGTATGAGCAATTCACATTGGTGGGAACAGATTGCAGTGCAAGGAAAAAGATGCGGTTATAGCCTCTTCTAAAGCAGCAATTATCCTCAAAATAGATGGTTTTGCATTACTTCTGTAATAATTTCATACGTTCCCCAAACACTACAGAGCAACAAGCCATGCTCTGCAAGAACTGACCTAGGCACAGGTAATCAGCCCACATCTATTGCAAGTGTTCGAGGGAGCCCAGCGCAGAGCCACAGAGATGACGGAGGGAGGGGAGCATCTCCCTGCTGAGGAACGGCTGAGGGAGCTGGGAGGAAAGGAGACTGAGGGGGGACCTCCTGAGTGTTGATCAATATGTGAAGGGTGGGTGTGAGGAGGATGGAGCCAGGCTCTGCTCAGGGGCATCTAATGACAGGACAAGGGGCAGTGGGTGTGAGCTGGGACAGAGGAGGTTCCACATCAGTGTGAGAAGGAACTACTTCTCCATGAGGTTGATGGAACCCTGGAAGGGACTGCCTGGGTGGGTTGTAGAGTCTACTTCTCTGGACACATTTAAAACCTGCCTGGGCATGGACCTTTGTGACTGGATCCAGGTGATTCTGCTCTGTCAGGGGGATCAGACTAGATGATCTTTTGAGGTCCCTCTGTGAACAAATGCTCTGCTAAAACAGACTGCAGAAACAGTGCAAAACAGCACTGGCCCAGGCAGTCAGCCCACATCTACTGCAAATGTTAAATAAATATTTTCACCTGAACCACAAATTTTTACTGGTCTCCGAAGAACTGACCCAACAGCGAATTTTTACTGGTCTCCAAAGAACAGACCCAACAGCAATGGTCTCTTATAATGCTACCTGGTAGAAAATTAGTATTTGATTTTAATGACATAATGTTTTTTATTTAGGGATAGGAAAACAGCTTAGTGTGTAGATTCACAGTGCATTAGGGGTTGGAAGGGACCCCGAAAGATCATCCCCCTGCCACAGCAGGATCACCTAGACCAAGTTGCACATTACTTGTAAAATCTCAGGAGACTAAACCCCCAATTCTCCAGACTAGTAGGTAGTCCCTGTCAGCACTGTACGGTTCCTGCACAGCCCACACGAGATGCCGGCGTGCACGTCTCCACCCAGGGAAGCCAAAGCACAGTCCCATCTAGGCAACGGTAGCGGTGAAGTACCGCGGAGATGTTCCGTGGTCCTTCTCCTGCTTCCTCGGTAGTGCGATACACACCGAGTCCGTGCTGTGCCCATGGGCCAGAGAGATTCTAGAGAATCACTCCAGTGTCACTGTAAATAATCCACTCGCGGCAACATTTTTAGGTCAAGCGCATCAAAGCTGCAGCAAACACGATGCACTTTGACATAATAGGAACAGCGCTTTGACTGCGGCACACGAGCTGTGCCATACATGTGAGAGCAGCTCTTGTTCCCCCGTGCATGCAAAACTGTGCTTAACAACAGCAGAGGTGGTTCTGAGGGCTTCTTACAACCTCCCGAGTTGCGGGGGACTTCTTTTTTACTGGGCTTCAAGTGGCTTCTGGCATAAGTCACAGACTCGCACAACACTAGGGATTGGAAGTCACCTCGAGTGATGGAAGTCACCATCTAGTCCAATTCTCNTGTCAGGGGGATCAGACTAGATGATCTTTTGAGGTCCCTCTGTGAACAAATGCTCTGCTAAAACAGACTGCAGAAACAGTGCAAAACAGCACTGGCCCAGGCAGTCAGCCCACATCTACTGCAAATGTTAAATAAATATTTTCACCTGAACCACAAATTTTTACTGGTCTCCGAAGAACTGACCCAACAGCGAATTTTTACTGGTCTCCAAAGAACAGACCCAACAGCAATGGTCTCTTATAATGCTACCTGGTAGAAAATTAGTATTTGATTTTAATGACATAATGTTTTTTATTTAGGGATAGGAAAACAGCTTAGTGTGTAGATTCACAGTGCATTAGGGGTTGGAAGGGACCCCGAAAGATCATCCCCCTGCCACAGCAGGATCACCTAGACCAAGTTGCACATTACTTGTAAAATCTCAGGAGACTAAACCCCCAATTCTCCAGACTAGTAGGTAGTCCCTGTCAGCACTGTACGGTTCCTGCACAGCCCACACGAGATGCCGGCGTGCACGTCTCCACCCAGGGAAGCCAAAGCACAGTCCCATCTAGGCAACGGTAGCGGTGAAGTACCGCGGAGATGTTCCGTGGTCCTTCTCCTGCTTCCTCGGTAGTGCGATACACACCGAGTCCGTGCTGTGCCCATGGGCCAGAGAGATTCTAGAGAATCACTCCAGTGTCACTGTAAATAATCCACTCGCGGCAACATTTTTAGGTCAAGCGCATCAAAGCTGCAGCAAACACGATGCACTTTGACATAATAGGAACAGCGGTTTGACTGCGGCACACGAGCTGTGCCATACATGTGAGAGCAGCTCTTGTTCCCCCGTGCATGCAAAACTGTGCTTAACAACAGCAGAGGTGGTTCTGAGGGCTTCTTACAACCTCCCGAGTTGCGGGGGACTTCTTTTTTACTGGGCTTCAAGTGGCTTCTGGCATAAGTCACAGACTCGCACAACACTAGGGATTGGAAGTCACCTCGAGTGATGGAAGTCACCATCTAGTCCAATTCTCCCACCACAGCAGAATCCCCTAGACCAAGTCACACAGGAACATACCCAGATGGTTTTAAACGTCTCCAGAGAAGGAGACTCCACAAGTCCCCTGGGCAGCCCCTGCCAGGGCTCTGGCACCCTTACCAGGAAGAAATTCCTTCCCACATTGATGTGGAACCTCCTCTGTCCCAGCTCACACCCATTGCCCCTTGTCCTATCAGTAGATGCCCCTGAGCAGAGCCTGGCTCCATCCTCCTGACACCCACCCTTCACATATTCATCATTAACGAGGTCACCCCTCAGTCTCCTTTTCTCCCAGCTCCCTCAGCCTTTCCTCATCAGAGAGGTGCTCCCCTCCCTTCATCACCTCTGTGGCTCTGTGCTGGACACTCTCCAGCACACACACACACACATTACAGAACATTAGGGATTAGAAGGGACCTTGAAAGATCATCTAGTCCAATCCAAACAGTCCAGTGGAATTTGTGTAGAAGGTAAAGCTGTTACGAGATGCCATTTTTAGGTTGTGTGCAACCAGACCATGCAGAAGCATGTGAACTTTGGATGCTTCTCCCTTTTTTTCACACTCCCAGAAGAAAGCATTGGGTTCTGGATATATTATAGGTGTATGTGTTCCTGTGTGACATGGTCTAGGTGGTCCTGCTCGGGCAGGGGGATTGGACTGGATGACCTTCCGAGGTCCCCTCCCATCACCAACGCTCTGTGTTCTGCCTACGCACACACAGCTACGTGCACAGGTATGTGTAATATATATGTAGGCGTGTATATATGCAGACACCGTACACCCACGAGCTATGCTGCGGATCAACCTCCAGCCACTTGTTTTGTGTTACTCCATACCTAGAGTATAAGAGGATTAAAATTAGTACTTGGGTAGAGTCCTAGCCAGCTAGAGTACAGCTCAAAACTCCACCTATAATGTCAGTAAATAAACTTTTTATGAAGATAATTTTAAATCAGCCCTAGCAGCAGCAGAAAGAAGTGGTTGTGTGTTCCTTTCCTACAGGGAAACGTTGCCAAAAATACAGAGCTGTCACTTTTCATCTTGGGAATAACGTTAGCTACTGGAAAAAAAGCCTCACAATGAGCAATTATGCCTTCAGCTTTCATGTCATTTTGCATCACTCCACTAGCAGCCCTGCTCAGAGCTCAGAGGCAACATTCTAGGTCAGTGACTTTTGCAATGTATTTGCTGTTTGGAAATTAAATTAGATTCACTTTAAATACCCAGATTCTGAAGCAGATGGCCACTTCCAGACACACAACCCAATGTATCCCTGGTGCTGTTGACACTGGATAAGGAAAATTATCCATGTCAGCAATCATTAACTATCACTGGAGATTAAAAATGTAAGGATTATGATATTAAGTGGATCAGCAAATCACTGCTGAGAGAAAACCAAGATGGAGGTAAAAGCCAGACTGAAGAACTGACCTACTTTTCAACACCAGGTTTTATTTATAAATGTATAGAGTGCTTCCTCACAGTGTGATTATCGAAATAACCTCTACCAAGAAAGCTCTCAACTATGAACAAGGCCAAACAGAGAACGGAACGCTGCAGTGGGTGCAGCATTAAGAGCTTTAATAAGGTCTTAGCGGCATCTCACGCAAGTAGCCGCCGGTGCTGTTTCAGATAAAACACGGGTCTCTCTCACCGAACTGCTGGAGAGTCCAGCGCAGAGCCACCAAGATGATGAAGGGAGCGGAGGATCTCCTAGAGCTGCTGGAGAGTCCAGCGCAGAGCCACCAAGATGATGAAGGGAGCGGAGCATCTCCTAGAGCTGCTGGAGAGTCCAGCGCAGAGCCACCAAGATGATGAAGGGAGCGGAGCATCTCCTAGAGCTGCTGGAGAGTCCAGCGCAAAGCCACCAAGATGATGAAGGGAGCGGAGCATCTCCTAGAGCTGCTGGAGAGTCCAGCGCAAAGCCACCAAGATGATGAAGGGAGTGGAGGATCTCCTAGAGCTGCTGGAGAGTCCAGCGCAGAGCCACCAAGATGATGAAGGGAGCGGAGCATCTCCTAGAGCTGCTGGAGAGTCCAGCGCAGAGCCACCAAGATGATGAAGGGAGGGAAGCACTTCCCTGATGAGGAAAGGCTGAGGGAGTTGGGCGTCTTGAGCTTGGAAAGAAGGAGACTGAGGGGTGACCTCATTAATGTTGATGAGTATGTGAAGGGTAGATGTCAGGAGGATGGAGCCAGGCTCTGCTCCGTGTCATGTAATGATAGGACAAGGGGTAGTGGGTGTGAGCTGGAACACAGGGAGGATCCACATCAATATGAGAAAGAACTTCATGTTGAGAATGACAGAGCCTTGGCAGGGGCTTCCCAGGGGGGTTGTGGAGTCTCCTTCTCTAGAGACATTTAAAACCCACCTGGACGTGCTCCTGTGCGACTGGATCTTGAAGACCCTGCTGTGGGAGGGGGATTGAACTGGATGATCATTCGAGATCCCTCCCAGTCCCTGATGCTCTGCGATTTTGTGAACTCTGTCACTCCAGTTAGATGCTCTTTGTGGCAAGGAAAGCAGAGAAAACAGAGGCTGTTATGCTTCAACTTCAAAGCCTTCATACCCCAAAGCTTTACCCCTGTACCTCAGGCAGCACAACCCAGAAGAGAGGCCACATAGTCTCAGGCAGAGATACTTTGCTGCTCCAGTGACCTGTACTGGTTACAAAACAGCTCAGATTTTGTCTGATAAAACCGTGGTGCAGGCACACTGATGGTAGCAGGCCATCAGACTGACAAGTAAATTTTATTCTTCAGCTTTCCAAGTTCACAGACTGGCTTTTTTGTTTCCTGAAAGGTCACAGTTTATCCATAAGCGCTGCAAGAATCAATGTGATATGAAGTTAGGAGCTATTGATGTTCCAGGTCTGCAGATATTCTCCAGTTGCATCAATTTCCTCTTCTTCAGGGGTTTTGCTTTTATGAGATGCCTGAAGTCTGCCTGCAATATTTATTCTGTTAGTCTAATTAAAGGTACCGCTATGTGCAGAGCTACTGGATGTGTTCCCAGTGGCACTCACAAGTGACAGCCGTGAAATCAGGACAAGCACTACTATCAGCTCTTCCTCATACTGTCTCTAATCACTACATCACCTCGGCATTCTTCAGGGTTTTTAAACGAAGGGCACAACACTCCCTTAAGATGAGTTTGGGATAAGTGAATTTATTAAATCTTCAGGGTCCGCAGGAAGAAATAGTAATTTTGAGGTGTATTCCCTTCACCTGTTTACAAAAGGGAACAGCCACACAGCGCAGAAGTCTGCGGAACCAGGTTTCTGATGTTCAGTTGCTTGGGGCTGGCCCAAGATAGAACAGCAGCCCTAACGTGCATTCAGAAGCTCAAACGACTTTAGTGTTAGCCCCTGAAAGACTTGGGGGGAAAACACCACTTGATTCTTCCACTGCAACTGTAGAAGCATCCAGATTTGGATTGATACGCCTACTTCAGAATCATTCAGGTTGCAAAAGACCCCCGGGATCATCAAGTCCAACCAGCAACCCTACTCACCAACCAGATCCCCCAACTCCACATCTAAGCGACTTTTAAACCCACCCAGGGATGCGGACTCACCCACCACCCTGGGCAGCCCAGTCCAGGGCCTGACCACTCTCCAGGAAGACTTTCTTCCTGATGGCCAGTCTAACCCTCCCCTGTTGAAGCTTGAAGCCCTTCCCTCTGCTGCTGTCACTAATCACCTGTGAGAAGAGCCCAGCACCAACAAGGGTCCTTTCAGATAGTTGTGGAGAGTGATGAAGTCTCCCCTCACCCTGCTCTTCCTCAAACTAAACAGCTCCAACTCTCTCCATCTCTCAATCCCATTAGACTGATTCTTCAGGCCCTTCCTCAGCTTCACTGCCTTCCTCTGCACTCACTCCAGCACCTCAACATCTCCATTGCCTTGCGGTGCCCAAAACTGGACCCAGTACTCCAGGTGCAGCCTCCCCAGTGCTGGGTACAGGGGGACAATCACCTTCCTACTGCTGCTGAACACACAGATGCCCAAAACTGGACCCAGTACTCCAGGTGCAGCCTCCCCAGTGCTGGGTACAGGGGGACAATCACCTTCCTACTGCTGCTGAACACACAGATGCCCAAAACTGGACACATGGTAAGCAAAAGGGCAGTGGTTGAGTCCCCATCCCTGGATGAGTTTAGAAGTCGCTTAGATGTGGTGTTGGAGTATCTGGTTTAGGGGTGACCTTGTAGACTAGGGTTGATGGATGGACTTTACGATCCCAGGGGTCTTTTCCAACCTAAATGATCCTATGCTTCTGTAAAGTTGAAAAGACAAAATGTCAGGATTTCTCTTTTTTCAACTCTCAGCCACAGCAATTTTAATTCCACACACAACTCAGTAAAGGAGTTTATTTTTAAAGTTGATTTAATCATGTTAGGTTCAACAGTCTATAGAAACTATCACAGAATCACAGAACATCAGGGATTGGAAGGGACCTTGAAAGATTGTCTAGTCAAGTCTGAATTCCCAAAATAATGATGGTACACAAAGTTTCGTCTTAAGACCAAATTACTTCTCTGTGCTAAGCCTAAGAGCTTCTGAAAATGACCCTGTTAAAGCANCTAGTCAAGTCTGAATTCCCAAAATAATGATGGTACACAAAGTTTCGTCTTAAAGACCAAATTACTTCTCTGTGCTAAGCCTAAGAGCTTCTGAAAATGACCCTGTTAAAGCACAGATGAAACGCTGATCGCCCAGCTTTGGAGTATTAGCTGAACGGCGAGTTGAACTGGTTGAGGTGGAAGCAATCGTTACTTTAAAGTAAGATACATCGGGTTAAGCCAAAGGACTGCTAATTATTATAAAAATCACGGAATCACACAATTACAGAACATTAGGGATTGGAAGGGACCTGGAAAGATCACCTAGTCCCATCTGGTTAAGCCAAGGCACCGTTAATTATTATCAATGACAGATATTCATCAACATTCAGAGAAACCTTTACTCAAGGGCTCCAAGTTCCTCATCACTCCCGCAGAGTCAGGTGCTAATTAAGAAAGTCCTCACCTACACACCAAGAGCAGCTACAAAGGGGTTTTTACGTCTTTTAAAAAAGAAAGCCTTCTCACTTGGCATGCTCAGGCAGCTGTTAAAGACAGGCTCCCTTTGCTAAATCTGTAGTCCCAACAGCTCCCAGAAACAGGGCTTGGTGCTTCGTGTAGTACAGCAGGGAACCTCGCCCCTTAGAGCAATCTCTCACACGTTGCTTCTGTGCTTATCTATAAATATAACGAGCAATCAGCTCCCACAGCAGTGCCTTGATGTCTGTGTAGAACCACTCTTGTGAAGTTTCCAGGCAGTGCTTTTGTCCATAATAAGCCGCCCTCCCTCTCCAGTCCAATCTCAGGATCTCGAAGCTGCCCACAAACCCGTATATCTTTACGATCAAACTTTTGGCACAGAAACAGACTCTAATAAAGGTCTGGGTTTCAAGCTGTAAATCAGAAACGGGCTGCTTGACGGCGGTTCCTTATACACACGTAGTAAAAAGTACACATCAATAAGCAAACACCGTGCCCTGGATTCCCAGGGGCTGCTTTACAGCAGAGCTGTCTCTACGAACTAGCGTTAGATCTCCTTCAAAAAACACACTTACTTCACAGGGAGTGATGTGTCGGATTACATCTGTACCCGTGCGACTGGAACACACTCACATAAATTAAAAACTACTGTGAAGGCTTATTCACGAGGATTCCTCCCAACACAGAGATTCATTCCACGCCAGTTTGGCTGTCTCCTCTGTGGGGACAGGGCTATTTCTCTTGAGCTTGTCCATTACACAGAATCTCACAATGTTAGGGATTGGAAGGGACCTCGAAAGATCATCCAGTCCAATCCCCCTGCCACAGCAGGATCCCCTAGATCAAATCACAGAATCACAGAACAGTAGGGACTGAAAGGCACCTTGAAAGATCATCTAGTCTAATCTCCCCACCACAGCAGGATCACCTAGATCAAGTTGCACAGAAACATATTTAGGTGGGTTTTAAACATCCTCAGAGGAGAAGGAGATTCCACAAGCCCCCTGGGCAGCTCCTTCCAGGGCTCTGTCACCCTCAGTGGGAAGAAGTTCCTTCTCATATCTATGTGGAACCTCCTCTGTTCCAGCTGACAGCTATTGCCCCTTGTCCTATCATTAGGTGCCCCTGAGCAGAGCCTGGCTCCATCCTCCTGACAACCACCCCTCACATATTTATACATGTTAATGGAGTCACCCCTCAGTCTCCTCTTCTCCAAGCTCAAGAGACCCAGCTCCCTCAGCCTGTCCTCAGCAGGGAGATGCTGCACTCCCTTGAATCCATGTAGAGGGAAGCTCTCCACTCCTTGCAGATGCCTTTAGGAGAGGCATCACCTGTTCCCCAGAAGTTTCCATGCTCCTTTATGAGGTAACTAATCAACCAGCTCATCAGCTCTGATTGTGCAGGGACCATTTTACGATTAAGGGGTACTCCACACGGGAAGCAGGATTGTGCTGGGAGAATTTTACGATTAAGGGGTACTCCACATGTTTTCCACATGGAAAACAACCACCAAACTTACTGCAGTCCCATGAATTTTGTGCCAGTTACAATCATATCCAGGCCTAAAAGAAGTTAATCTGATGCCATATTGAAACAAGCTGAAGCTGTTGAGGCTCTCAAGGAAGATAACTTTTAAGTAAGTTACTGCATAGCTTGTCTTACTTTTGCCAAAGGGGTTTCTTGAAGCCAAGGCAGACAGCACCCTGTTGTCCTTACAGAGACTACAGTTTCACATCTTACACTAGTTGCATAACCTGAATTCAGAGGCCTCCTTCACGTTACACAGCTGCCCATTTCCTTTGTCCCCGCTACTAAGGGCAAAGTAAACGACACAGCGAAACGACGACTGGCACATCCCTAACGTAAGCAAATGTCTGGAGCCTGATTTTTAAAGCCAGCGCTGCTAGATTGGGCTCAACACCAAATACAAGTAGCAGAGGCTTATCAAGAGGAATTTTCTTCCAGCTGTATATGAGAGACTGAGCACGCCCAGGTTGTCTCCTACATTACACGGAATCAGGTGTCTTCACAACATCCTTTTCAGATACCGCTCATCATTCACAGAATCACAGAATTCATTCTCATAACATAGAGACATTCAGTGACCGAGAGCAGAAGTTATTGCAGTGTTCTCAGAAACAAAACTCATTCACTGCCCGTCTCCTTGAACCAATATAATGCTTTTGCTTCTCCAATTTATACCACTAACACATTATAACTGAATCCTTCTACTGATCAAAAGTGATCTGCCTGAAAAAAAATCACCACTAACACATTATAACTGAATCCTTCTACTGATCAAAAGTGATCTGCCAGAAAAAAAACACCACCAACACGTTATAACTGAATCCTTCTACTGATCAAAAGTGATCTGCCACAAGAAAAACACCACTAACACATAACTAAATCCTTCTACTGATCAAAAGTGATCTGCCCGAAAAAAAAATCACAAGCAGATAGATAAACAACACAGCTTTGATTATTCACAACATATTCTCAAACCCCACTTGATGTTTACTATAGTCTTGGGGTATAAAAACACCAGAGACACAACTTCACTCCACAGAAACAGAGTACACTTACTTCCCCCTCCTCCCCCAGCCCTTAATTGAAGCAAGCACCAATAATCAATAAAGGTATCAGCGGTCACACAACGCGAAGCCAAGCTGTGTATTCACCTCACACTGCATTTATCCATTTGCAAAAGTAAATAATAAACACTTTGGAATCCAAACAGAACTTCTGGTTCTACTGGTGAGGGAAAAAGGAAAAAGCTAGGAAAATCCTCCTTGTACCGGGAAAGACAAACTGTGGGGAAAACTGGAGCACCAATGTCACTCATCTTCCACAAGTAAAAGCCACACCAGTCAAGTTTTCTCCTCCTTAGAAGGGATTAAACTCCTATAGCTCTTTTCAGAGGAAAATCACAGACTCTCACACCCACAGATCACAGAACATTAAGGATTGGAAGACACCTCCAAAGATCACCTAGTTAATTGTATCAGCCAAGCTCCTCATGATCCATGACACCACGAGCCAAATGCAACAATTGTGAGGCACCCAGTAACAGACAAGAACATCTGAAGTAAAGGCACCATTCAAACTCCCTTCATGAACCTTTGTTCAGAAACATATCACCCTTCCTTTAGGGCACAGCTTCATCTAAACTTCTCCTTAAGCCCTCAAATGATGGCTGTAGGAAAGCTAAGTCTCCTCGCTGCACAGAGACACACGAGGGCACCCACAGCACCCTCAACCTATGATGGCTGTTGGATAAAACAGAACCTAAAAACACAAGAGCAGAGGGAACTCTCTCCTCCCTGCACAGAGGCACACGAGGGCACCCACAGCACCCTCAACCTACAAGGGCCGTTGGATAAAACAGAGCCAAAAAACACAAGAGCAGAGGGAACTCTCTCCTCCCTGCACTGAGGCACACAAGGGCACCCACAGCACCCTCAACCTATGACGGCTGTTGGATAAAACAGAACCTAAAAACACAAGAGCAGAGGGAACTCTCTCCTCCCTGCACAGAGGCACACAAGGGCACCCACAGCACCCTCAACCTACAAGGGCCGTTGGATAAAACAGAGCCTAAAAACACAAGAGCAGAGGGAACTCTAACACCAAAAAGCCTTCACAAACACACAACAGCAGCAAGAGCAATCCTACCTGAAATGTGAAGGAAAAGCCTCCTCCTTGCTCCTGTCGTGGGCGAGGATCCTCAACAGAAGAAAGCACTGAGCACCTTCTAGAAGGTCGATCCTTTCTGACTTCTGCTGAGGGCGTGAGGCAGGCCTGGGTGGGGCCCATCAGCACCAACGCGGCCCAGGTGGGGCCCATCAGCACTCACGAGGCCCAGTTAGGGCCCATCAGCACAGGCCAGGCCCAGGTGGGGCCTATCAGCACTGATGAGGCCTGAGTGGGGCCCATCAGCACAGCCCAGGCCCAGGTGGGGCCCATCAGCCCTGATGAGGCCCAGTTAGGGCCTATCAGCACAGGCCAGGCCCAGTTAGGGCCTATCAGCACAGGCCAGGCCCAGGTGGGGCCCATCAGCACAGCCCAGGCCCAGGTGGGGCCCATCAGCCCTGATGAGGCCCAGTTAGGGCCTATCAGCACAGGCCAGGTCCAGTTAGGGCCCATCAGCGCAGGCCAGGCCCAGTTAGGGCCCATCAGCACAGGCCAGGCCCAGTTAGGGCCCATCAGCACAGGCCAGGCGCAGGTGGGGCCCATCAGCCCTGATGAGGCCCAGTTAGGGCCTATCAGCACAGGCCAGGCCCAGTTAGGGCCTATCAGCACAGGCCAGGTCCAGGTGGGGCCCATCAGCACAGGCCAGGCCCATTGGGGCTCATCAGCACCAATGAGGCCTGGGTGGGGCCCATCAGCATGAGCACCCAGAGGACATTATCTGTCTGCCATTATGTGGGATGGAAGAAGGGTTTTTTCTAGAATTGTTTTAAACCCAAACTCCTGATGTTCAACTATTACAAATAGTTTAAAAAACAGTGTTTTTTTAAAAGAAGGGCTGTGTCAAACAATCACACAGAACCACAGAACATTAGGGAATGGAAGGGACCTCAAAAGATCACCCAGTCCAATCCCCCTACCAGAGCAGTGTCACAGGATCACAGGACATTAGACTTGGTCTAGGGGATCCTCCTGTGGTGGGGGAATTGGACCCCATGGGTGTCGAGGTCCCTTCCAATCCCTAATGTTCTGTGGTTCTGTGTGATTCTGTGATTCGGGACTGGGAGGGACCTTGAAAGATCATCCAGTCCCATCCCCCTGCCACAGCAGGGTGTCCAAGATCCAGTCGCACAGGAATATGTCCAGGTGGGTTTGAAATGCCTCCAGAGAAGAAGACTCCACAACCCCCCTGGGCAGCCCCTGCCAGGGCTCTGGCACCCTCACAGAGAAGAAGTTCCTTCTGATATTTATACGGAAATTCCTCTGGTCCAGCTCACACCCATTGTGCCTTGTCCTCACTAGATAACATTGAGAAGAGCCCAGTTCCATCCTCCTGACATCCACCTTTCACATATTTATAGATATTAATGAGGTCACCCCTCAGTCTCCTCTTCTCCCAGCTCAAGAGCCCCAGCTCCCTCAGCCTTTCCCCACAAGGGAGGTGCTCCACTTCCTTCATTGTCTTCATTGCTCTGCGCTGGACTCCCTCCAGCAGCTGTGTGTCCTTCTGGAACTGAGGGGCCCAGAATTGGACACAAGACTCCAGATGTGGTTTCACCAGTGTAAAGTAGAGGGGGAGAAGAACCTCTCTTGACCTGCTAACCACCCCCTTTCTGAGCCACCCCAGGATGCTGTTGGCCCTCTTGGCCACAAGAGCACATTGCTGGCTCATGATCATCATGTTGTCCACCGGGACCGCCAGGTCACGATCCATCTAAACTACTTCTGAGGCCAGAGTCTGAGGGTGTCTGTGGAGTCTCCTTCTCTGGAGATGTTTAAAACCTGCCTGCTCATGGAAATGAACATTCACTTGTCCTTCAGAGGTTTCTCGCCCAGATCCTAAATAACGTGCGTTTCTAAAGTGTTCCCAGACATCATTTTAATTAACACTATAAATCAGAGCCATAAATCAACGGAGCTTGAATTAGCTAAGTGTGGAGTAAGAATGGTGAGAATGATTGCAAACCCGCCAGCAGTCAAGGCTGAGTGTTACCTGATCTGCCCGGCTGGCCAGAGCGCTAGTGCCAGCCCCTGTGATTTATGAAGTGTTTTCTGGAGAAAAGCACTCCACGTGTTTCAGATGGGATTGGGGGACCTTCCATTTTGGAGGTCTGAGTGTCACCAGTTTCACTGGCCTTGATGTCCTGCTTCATGAAAGGATCAGCACTTTGTAATCACCAGCCAAACTGCTTCTGCAATGTGCAAGCAAATGGTTTTCAAAAATCAGTAGCGTGAATGTCACATCTTTAGAAGGCCATGGATGACCCTGCGAGTAGGGCTGCCTGTTGAAAAGGGAGTAGCCAATCTGAGAGCCATTGAGATTTTCCACAGTAAACATTGCCAATAAGAAGTCAACAGCTCAAACGTGCAGCCGTGAACCCTGTCTTCTTATTTGATCTCTGAAGTTCTACCTTCTCTTTTCAACCTGTGCTTGGAAGTTCAGAGAGGACTTCCCGGTGACAACAAAAAAGCACAAAGTACTTACAAAAAATGCACAGTTTCTTTATGTCATAGGCCTGAAGGAGCTGGAGACTTTTACCACCCACCTGGCCATGTTCTGGAGCAACTGGATCTAGGAGCTCACCTAGACCAAGTCGATGCCTGGCAGCAACAGCTCTGATCCACTAGATGAAAGTCTCTCATTTCCTCCGAAGGCCTTAACACTAGATTATGTTCCCAACTTCCCTTCTCCTGGAAGCTAACGCGTGGGAGTTTCTGTGCTTAGCTATTACTTAGCTGTTCAGACTTCGGAATAAAGTCTAGTCATACTGTCTGACAAACATTCACTGAAAGGATTCTACTAAAGTAAAATCTAATTAGTATAGACTGGCGAGCGCAGGAATCAATCGTAGAGGGGCCTACACTGATACTTGGGTCCGTAGCCGTGTGTTCCTACTGCTGTCTCCTTTCTTGACATCTGTGCATGCACCTGAGATAGGAAGGGGAACTGCTCGAGTATCACAGAACACAAGGGATTTGACCGGTGTTGAGTTTCTGGCAGGGGGACTGGACTGGATGATCTTTTGAGGTCCCTTCCAGTCCCTAATGTTCTGTGAGTCTATGACTGGATCTAGGTGATCCTGCTGTGGCAGGGCGACTGGACTGGATGATCTTTTCAGGTCCCTTCCAGTCCCTATGTGAGTGCTATTCAACAGCCACCTCAATCTCTCCTACCTTTCTCCCCTGAACTGCCTGGATGAAGCAAGTGGGTCTTTTTTCCTCATATTTATGGAATTTTCTTGCGCGTTGGTTCCTTTCTGCGTTCCTTTTTTAACAAATGGCATCCAGCACTCTATTACTTCACTCTAGGCTTTTGCCTGCAGCTAAAAATATAAATAAATCAAGAGTTTGTTTAGTTTAATTCCTGGTGCAGCTATTTTTTTTCGTCCAGCTGAGATTATGAATTAGTCATTTCTTTGCTCCAAACCATCAAGTACAACAGCATCCAAGGTAAATACTTCAATAAATCAAGCTTGATAAATAGTTATAACTTTAAAAATCTAAGATAAATAGGAAGGAGAGAATGTTTTTCCAAGGTTGATTCAAGTTTCCTTGGCAAGAGCTTGATCTACAGTAGACATCCCAGCCAGTACTTTCCCCTGCAACCTGACACTCTTGGCTGAGAACCACCACAAACAGGAATGAGTGACCCTGTGATGGGAACTGCTCTGAACAGCGACAACTGCGTGTCAATGGCTCCTCTGAAGTGGTTTGCATGGAGAGATCACATGAAAAGGGCTGTCAGGAGGTAGCTGAGCAGCCCAGCCCCGAAGCTAGACCGGAGCATGCCACAGCAGGGAAGTGGGCTGGGCACCAGAAGTGAATGCGGGTTTCTGGCTGTCCTGAAGGACCTCTCTGCTGGGGAAGGGCACACCACATTCAGCAAGGAAGATTTTCAATTTCTCAGCCAATTAAATAATTTTATAGTAGCATTTAAGGGAGAAATTGCAGTGGAAAGAATGCACTTCCCCCCTTTGCCCCCTCCTACTGGCTCCCTACTCGTCCTGCAAAACCGACACACGCGTAGAATCACAGAATCATCCAGGTTGGAAAAGACCCACAGGATCACTGAGTCCAACCATCCACTCTACTCTACAAGGTCACCCCTAAACCAGATCCCCCAATACCACATCTAAGTGACTTTTAAACTTGATGGGGTCTCACCCCCCACCCTGGGCAGCCCATCCCAGGGCCTGACCACTCTCTCCAGGAAGAATTTCTTCCTCATGTCTAATCTAACCAAACTGTGTTGAATCCTGAAGCCCTTCCCTCTGGCTCTATCACTAATGACCTGTGAGAAGAGCCCAGCACCAGCATCTCCACTATGTCCTTTCAGACAGCTGTAGAGAGCGATGAGGTCTCCCCTCAGGCTCCTCTTCCTCAAACTAACCAGCCCCAACTCTCTCCATCTCTCAGTCTCATCAGATTTATTCTCCAGGCCCATTCCCAGCTTCACTGCCCTCCTCTGCACTTGCTCCAGCCCCTCATGCCTCCCCTGTACTGAGATGCCCAAACCTGGACCCAGTCCTCCAGGTGTGGCCTCCCCAGTGCTGAGTCCAGGGGGACAACCACCTCTCTGCTCCTGCTGGACACAGCTGCTAACACAGCCCAGGATGCTGCTGGCCTAACACGCTCTGTGAAGCTGCCCTGGGCAGAGCTGGCAGTACCTGTCACTGAACACTCACTGTTCCTCAAGGACTAGTGACAGCAGCAGATTACATTAAGAAAGAGCAGATTTTCTGTTGTTATTACTTTAAGGCAAAGGCCAAGCTCAGAATTCAGCACTTTACCCAGAGAGCTTTAGAGCATTTCATTTTACAGAGCACAACGACTTTCACTTTATCAACTATTAATTATCTTTTTTATTTGCTGTAAAAATAGAGGCTAAAATCCAGCAAGAAACGGTCGAGTATCACAACTGTATCACACAAACCCTCTTCATGAAAAGAAAAGAGAATCCTTTACCTATTCAGAGGAAAAGCATTTAAGCACTTTCAACTCTGCAAAGGGGTCAGCCGGCGCCACGGAAGCAGTCCCTTTGCGTAAGGGTGAGGAACAGATGTGCAAGCTCTGAGAGGAAGCAGAAGGTGCCTTCAAACAAACAGCTGCAGTCAATCTCCAGCTCCCCGAGCCCAAAGGATTACTCCACGGTGGAGCAACGGGGACATCTTGAGGCCACGGAGGAATCTGCAAACGCTTCCGCTCCAGGCAGACGCGGGAGGGCTTCCAAACTCTCCGGAAAGCTGCCGCCCTGGGAACCAGCACACGGTGCAAGCCATCACCTCTTAAAACTGCTGGGAAAAGACCCGCACGTCCCACAGAACGATCCTGACTCAGTGCCACAGCAGCTGCTTTGCTATCCATCTACTCGCCAAGTTTTGAAGACACTCCTTTTGCAACATCCTAACGTTGCCCCGCGGTGCTTTTCTCCCCGTTAGAGAGGTCGGAGCCACCGTCCTTCCCGCTCCCCAGCGAAGTCTCACGCTGGACGTATTTTGAAGAAACGACATAAAAGCAGGGAGAAGCTTTGCAAAAAGTTACTCAGTCCAATCTGCCTACAAATCCCACTGTCACAGTCCATTGTCGCTCTCTCCAAGCTTCAAGTATTCCTTTAAATTTGTACCTTTGAAAAAGAGACAGGATGGGAATCTTTCATACAAAAATAAAGGTGGGAAGAGGAAGACTTCTTCTATTCTTTATTTTCTGTAAGATTTTAAGCACTTTTTTCAGTAGAGCCTCTAAGTTAGAGCTGGAGTCGCGAGGCCGTTTGCAGAGCTCTCTGTGGCTTTAGTGCTGTCTTCAGACTTAGGATCACCACATGCTTCAGAAGGCTCCTTTTCCTCTGGCTGTGAGCTGGAGACATCAACAGTGATCAAATCTGTTTCCTGATCTGGTTTTTCTACTTCATTGCAAAACTCCACCTTGTCTTCCTGCTGGCTGCTCTTCTTCACCTGTCCGTTCTGCGCGGGGTAGGTGGAGGCGATTGTGTCGTACAGGAACTGGTAATGGTCCTTGGAGACAAAGGCAAGAGGTCAGCGTGACTCAATGCTCACAACCCAGGAACAAACCCCTTCTCTCTCTGCACTCTTGCATTTTAGGGATGTCACTGAAGGTAGACATCCCTAAAGCAGGAAGCAGACACGTCATCGCTCTGCTGCTGCCCGCGTGGACACTCCAAGTTCAGAGAACAGAACTACTGAGGCTGGAAAAGACCCAGCCCAGCCTATGAGCTAACATCATCACAATCAGCTAGGCCAGGGCTAGCTGTCACCCAGTGCCCTCACATTTTGCAAAGCAGCAAAAATACAGCTGTTAAAACACCTAAGTTGTGAACAACCTCTACTCTGAAGAAGTCTAGGGAAGTTGGCTAAAAACCTGCCCCGCATCTTCGACGCCTAGGTCTGATTTGGCAGTAAATGCACAGGGCTAGCAACTGCCACGGAAACAGAAGCAGCAAGTGGACGGCTGCTAGCCTGTGAAATGGACTTCTCCTCCTAACAGGAGAAAGTAAGGGATAGTCACAGACTCACAGAATCATTCAGGTTGAAAAGACCCCCAGGATCATCGAGTCCAACCATCAGCCCTACACCACAAGCTCACCCCTCAACATCACATCTAAACTGCTTTTAAACCCACCCAGGGTCTGACCACTCTCTCTGGGAAGGCTTTTTCCTGATGGCCAGTCCAACCCTTCCCTGTTGAAGCTGGAAGCCCTTCCCTGTGCTGCTGTCACTAATGACCTGTGAGCAGAGCCCAGCACCAACAAGTGTCCTTTCAGACAGCTGTAGAGAGCGATGAGGTCTCCCCTCAGCCTCCTCTCCCTCAGACTAAACAGCCCCAACTCTCTGCATTTCTCAGTCTCCTCAGACTGATTCTCCAGACCCTTGCCAGCTCCGTTGCCCTCGCTCCAGCACCTCGATGTTTCCCTCGTCTTGAGGTGCCCAAAACTGGACCCAGTACTCAAGATGCAGCCTCTGCAGTGCTGAGTCCAGGAGGACAATCACCTCCTTCCTCCTGCTGGGCACACAGAGTTTCTGATCCAGGCCAGGATGCCATTTGCCTGCTTGGCCACCTGGGCACCCTGCAGGCTCAGCTTCAGCTGCCTGTCAGTGAGAACCCTCGGCTCGCTCTCTGCCAGACTCCCCCCGGCCTGTAGTGCTGCAGGGGGTGGCTGTGACCGAAATGCAGGACGTTGTGTCTGCACACCCCTGAGACAACTGCAGAACATCTTTTGGGGCAGTCTGTCACGTTATAACATGCACCCATCCTCACAGGAGTCACAGGACTGCACTTCTGGACCTAGAATCACTGAACAGAACATCACAGAACACTCTAGGCTGGAAGGGAGCTCCAGAGGTCATCTCATCCAACCTCCCTACCCAGCTCCACCTAGGTCAGACTGCTCAGAGCCTCTTCAGGCCTGACCTTCAACGACTGCAGGGATGGGGCCCCACCACCTCCCCAGGCAGCCTGTTCCAGCCATCAACCATCCTCACACTGAAGAACTTTCTTCCAATATCCAGCCTAGAGTCTCACAGACTGGTTCAATCTTATCAGTAGCAGCCAATTCCCAGTTCGTGGTGAACACGCCAGGCAGTATTAGTGCTCCCTGTGCATAAATGAGACCTCAGGTTAAAGGACACTGGTGACCACGGTAAGCAATCTAAGTAATTCATAAAGTTCACTTACAAAGGTGGAGACCACTCCCAGCCTGGCGCGACGAAGAGCTTTCACTACTTGGAAAACATCTATTACTTCTTCTACTTCTGCACTTTCCAAGAGGGTCATTAGAGCACAGAAAAGGCCAGTCTGCTGTGATCCATCGCTAGAAGATGATTTGCATGTGAATTTCAAACAAAATAAGCAAATGTTAGATTCATGTCAAGGTTTTTGTGATGAACCCCACTCCTAAGACATTTTTAAATGGATTGAAATCACTGTAGTTAATAATTCTGTAAGATATGCACAGGAATTAGGTTCTTCAGCAGCTACCTAGGCTTCACGTGGCCCCTTAAGGGGTAAGAGAGAAATCACAGAATCATTTAGGTTGGAAAAGACCCCTAGGACCATCGAGTCCAACCACCAACCCCACTCTACAAGTTCACCCCTAAACCAGATCCCCCAGCACCACATCTACGCGTCTTTTAAACTCCTGCAGGGATGGGGACTCGACCACCATGGAGACTGAGTCAGAAGCTGCAGATCCAGTCTCAACAGCTGCTAGCAGGACTCTCCTCCTGCGACTGAGATGGTGTGCGAGGCTGCTCATGGAAACAGTCGTCACAAAGCAGTGCCAAGCGCTGGAGTGGGAGACAAACCTGGCACTCTGCTGGGTCCTCAGCAGCAGTGTCCTGCTAGAGCACTCTGACCTGGCATCTCATTCCAAAACACAGGCACCAGGCAAGAGCAGCTGGCTCTGACAACCTACTGCACACCCGTGCCTGGCACAGGAACTGTGCTCACTTGTCACCACTGCAGTCAAAACGGTCCAGACCGAGCAACGCAGGGAATCTTCTAGGGAGAGCTGAGTCTCCAGACACATGGAAAGGCTCCAAAGAGAGGACACACATCCCAAAATGTGGGTTGCTACACAGATCCACATCCTCGAGCTAGGTTGAGGTATGAACTCAGACCCACCGGCAGTGCACGACCAGCGGGACGCTGCGGCTACTCCTGTTGTCCTCAGAGACCGGTCTGACTGGGACTTTCTGTTTAAGGTCAAGGATCATGCTGACTAGATCTCTGGGGTTTTCTGGGACATCCAAGCCTCTCCACCTGTGATACTGATACTGATGCACCTTCTGTGTTTCCTTTGTCTGAAAAACAACAGCAGAGAGGTAGTCAGTGCTGAGGTGAAAATACTGGTAGTACTCCTGTAGTACACTGATTGCAGCTGATCTCTGAAGAAAAGCTGTAATCCTGCAGATCTGCAGGGTGATGTGAGGCAGGTAGACATCCAAGCTTTGCTCGAACTACAAAAGAGAGCCGACCTCCTGGGATTCCACCACCACCATCCCAGCAGTTCACTGGAAGAGAAGTTTGAGGTCATTGACAACATTTCCTGTGACTGGAAACAGAAAAACATTTCCATTTCTTAAAGCAGCAGCAAATCCAGCAGGAAACCTCCCTTCCTTTAAGCTAAGTTTGTAACAGGGAAACAGATTTAAAACCTTTGTTTATAAATACGAGAAAGAAGAGCGGGTGTCAGGAGGATGGAGCCAGGCTCTGCTCAGGGGCATCTACTAACAGGAGAAGAGGCAGCGGGTGTGAGCTGGAACAGAGGAGGCTCCACATCAATCTGAGAAGGAACTTCTTCCTAGTGAGGGTGATGGAGCCCTGGAAGGGGCTGCCCAGGGGGGTCGTGGAGTCTCCTTCTCTGGAGACGTTTAAAACCCACCTGGATGTGTTTCTGTGTGACTTGGTTGAGGGGATTGGACTGGACGGTCTTTCGAGGTCCCTTCCAATCCCTAATGACTGGATCTAGGGGATCCTGCTGTGGCAGGAGACTGGACTGGACGGTCTTTCGAGGTCCCTTCCAATCCCTAATGACTGGATCTAGGGGATCCTGCTGTGGCAGGAGACTGGACTGGACGGTCTTTCGAGGTCCCTTCCAATCCCTAATGACTGGATCTAGGGGATCCTGCTGTGGCAAGAGACTGGACTGGACGATCTTTCAAGGTCCCTTCCAATCCCTAATGACTGGATCCAGGGGATCCTACTGTGGCAGGAGGCTGGACTGGACGATCTTTCGAGGTCCCTTCCAATCCCTAATGACTGGATCCAGGAGATCCTGCTGTGGCAGGGGGATTGGGCTGGATGATCTTTCGAGGTCCCTTCCCATCCCTCATGTTCTGTGATTCTGTGAATTTGCAACGAAGATGTCAACCTTTACCTTCAGATGCGTGACATCAAACGCACGCGTGGTGTAGCTGGAGCAGCAGCTGACACTGGTCACCTGAACTTCTATACTGTCATAGGTTTGTTTTCCTTCTCCCCAGTACTGTGCACAGAGCTCCTAAAGAGGACAAAAGTGCAAGTCAGTGCTTACTGTTCAAACCTGCCTTGATTTTACCCACAGAATGGGTTTACTTTCAAAGGGCGGAAGAGTAACACTCTGCCACTGCATCTAGGGGATCCTGCTGCAGCAGGGCATTGGACTGGATAATCTCTCGAGGTCCCTCCCAAGCCCTAACGGTCTGTGATTCCCCTCAAAAATTACTTCTGAAAGTAAATCAGAAAGGTAAAGAACAGAACAAATTAAATGGGAAATCCAAACTCCCCCCCCCCCAGGTACGGGAGCGAGAGCCCAACGCGCGGTTTCCTTTGCACACAGAGGACCCTTCAGACGTCGGTGTGAACGTTCTGGCCTCACCTCATCTCCATCTTTCAGCTCCGTCAGCATTACGATGACCCTGACTTTTCTCTGGAAGACCATCTGCCAGAAGTCAGGGATGGTTTCCTGCAGGGGTCCCTGGGTGGCAATCATGGCTTTTGGACCCCAGTAACCCTGTAAAAGAAATGTCAACCACGTGCTTCTAAATTCACTGTAAATGAGACTGTCAAGGAACAGAACTCTTTGTCACTTAAAGAGTGACATAAACTCCTGAAGCCTTTGATTTATAGGGCCAGTATGACACAAAGATGCTGAAGGGGGTGGAGCATCTCCCTGCTGAGGAAAGGCTGAGGGAGCTGGGGCTCCTGACAAAAGGAGAGTGAGGGGTAACCCCATGGATGTTGATAAAGATGGGAAGGGTGGGTGTCAGGAGGATGGGGCCAGGCTCTGCTCAGGGGCACCCAGTGACAGGACAAGGGGCAGTGGGTGTGAGCTGGGACAGAGGAGGTTCCACATATTGACCAACCTGTAGGCAGATGGCCACTAACAGACACACATACGATCATGGGCCCCCTCTGGAAGCCAGAGACTTTAAACACACCACCCATGCAGTGAGTGTGTTCAGACTCACTGTTTGACCAATCCAGCAGACTCACTTTTAGAGTACTAGACACTGTGTTTAGACTCACTATTTGAGACTGCACAGTCTAAGCCCAATTGGGGGAAAAGGATTCATCTTGCTTGTGCAGCAAAAGGCAGAAGATTTTTGAAGATTAACATTACAAATTGGTTTGGGGATCAATTGTTAGATCCTGGACTCGATGATCTCTTGGGTCCCTTCCAACCACTAACATCCTATGATCCCATGATCCTCCTCGTTTATTCAGGTAAATCCTATTTGTGAAGCCAGGAGAAGACGAAGACCTCAAGCCAGAACAGAGTTGGAGCTCGGGGTTTACGAAGGATGTGTAAGGAAGGCTCCAAATACATACTGTCACGAAGGAAGCGTTGATGTACGAGCTGGATTCCTCACAGTCACTCTCCTCGTCTGAGGAATCCTCCGAATCGCGTTCGCCCTCCTTATTACACTCGTCTCCGCTCCTGATCTGCACTCGGTTGAAGTCGTCTGCACGAGACAGCGCGTCACGGTCACGCTGCTGCTCAGGCAAAGCACTGGAGGGGCTCTGTCCCCACGTGTCCGGGGAGAGGACACAAGAAGGCCTGGTGGAGCGAGTCTAGAGGAGGGCCACAAGGATGACCAGAGGGCTGGAACGCCTCTCCAGGCTGAGGGGACTGGTGCTGTTCAGCCTGGAGAAGAAAGGCTCCGGGGAGACACTAGAGGAGCCCAGGGGTACCTGAAGGGGGCCTAGAGGAAAGCTGGAAAGGGACTTTTCATGGGGGATTCCAGTGATAGGAGAAGGGGGAATGATTTCAAGCCAAAAGAGGGCAGATGTACATCGGATCTTAGGAAGAAATTCCTCACTGCGAGGGCGGTGAGGCACTGGGGACACGCTGTCCACAGAGGTTCCAATCCCAGGAGCCATTCAAGGCCAAACTGGACGGAGCCCTGGGCAAGCTGGTCTAGTGAGCGTGTCCCCACCCACACCAGGGTGTTTGGGACTAGATCTTGGAGGCCCCCTTCCAACCTACAGCATTCTGTGATTTAAAAAAACCCATCTCTGTCTTAAAACGCTCCAAGAAGTTTCTCATTTTAGTGCTGAGAAGATCCACTGCCTCACGTCGGTTCCTGGCCTCATTTTTCCAAAATTCAGTAGTTTTTCTTACAGCAGATAACAGATCAAACACGACCTTTTGCGGTCCCTTCCACTCCCTGATGGCTCTGCGACACGTGCAAGGTTTAACGGGAAATACTTACAGGGAATGACATCTGCATTCCTGTTTTTGCTTCTGTTTTCCTCGCGGTTCCCAGTGTTCTGTGTCCGCCAGCCCTTGTAAGAAGGCAGCCTCTAAGGAAAGAGAACATCTGGAGCAACTGAAATGGGATCACTGTCCCCTCCCAAGCAGCCACCCCAGACTTCTCCTGCCAGTGCCCCCCTTCTTGCTTCAAGTCCCTAAACTCCGGCCACATCCGGGCTACGTTTCACAAACGCCAGCCGCGGCGTGTGCAGCGGCACACCAGATCACACACACGGGCACAAAGAATTGCTCTGTCCTCCCCAAACTCTTCCAAACCATCCAAAGCAGGAATAAAATCTCATCAATCAACAGGCTGGGTTCAGGCTTTTTCCCGTGAGGGCAAAGCAACTGCTTCTGTGCCAGAGACACCAAACAGCACAGAACCAACGCACTGCGAACGGCAACTCCCCCCCCCGCTATCGCGCAAGTCACCTGCCAACGCAAGTGGAAGGCAGGGCCACCAGAACGGGGCTTATTTACCTGAAACTCTGCCTCCAGCAGAGAGGGGTCACTCGGAGGGTCCTTCCTTTTCAGACTGTTGAGATAGGAATGCAGTTCCGAGAGGCTGACCTCCGTCTCCCCGTACTGGTTGTATTCCACTAGCGCTTGATGGATCAGGATGTACTGTGACTGGTGTGGCCCCATTTAAGGGTTGAAAGATGAAGTTACGACATGGTTTGAAAAGACACCACCTTTCACATAACTTCTTACTGTTAATTAAACTCCCTGTTCAACAGGCAGGAAGCCCCAGCATTAAGAGTCAGAGTGGCTTCCCAATGGCACATGCTGGAGCACAGTCAGTGCGCTAGATGGAAAGTGCTTTGCAAGTGAACGCAAAGTCTTTTCAAGAAATAAGCAACCGAGACTTGAACGATCAGCAAAAGGCTGAAACAGATCAGGGGGACTGGACTAGATGATCTTTGCAGGTCCCTTCCAATCCCTCATGATCCTATGGTTCCATAAATTACAGATAGATATTGCCTCCGTTCACCACTTTTGTTAGACTCTCAACACAAGTGAGACGCTGCCCAAGACAAAATCTGACTACACAAGCTCAGTTCTGGATTATGAAGCCTCAAATGTCCTTTGCTTCTTTCTTAAAGTCTGAATTTAAAGAGTTGATTTCTCTCTAACTTCAAAAAGTCTAAGTTTTTCTCATTCAGTAGTTTTCAGACCTATAATTTCTATGAATCACAGAATCATTCAGTGACTGAGTAGGGAGGTGACTGTCTCCCTGGACTCAGCACTGGGGAGGCCGCACCTGGAGGACTGCGTCCAGGTCTGGGCACCTCAGGACAAGGGAGACATCGAGGTGCTGCAGGGAAGGGCAGTGAAGCTGGGGAAGGGCCTGGAGAATCCATCTGATGAGGAGAGAGAGTTGGGGCTGTTTAGTCTGAGGAGGCTGAGGGGAGACCTCATTGCTCTGTACAACGATCTGAGAGGACACTGTAGAGATGCTGGTGCCGGGCTCTTCTCACAGGTCATTAGCAACAGAGCAGAGGGAAGGGCTTCAACTTCAACACAGGAGGGTTGAACTGGACATCAGGACAAAATTCCTCCTGGAGAGAGTGGTCAGGCCCTGGAATGGTCTGCCCAGGGTTAGGGGTGAGACCCATCAAGTTTAAAAGCCACTTAGATGTGGTGTTGGGGAATCTGGTTTAGGGGTGACTTTGCAGAGTGGGGTTGATGGCTGGACTCTGTGATCCGAGGGTTCTTTTCCAACCTGAATGGTTCTGTGATTCAAGGTCTTCTCCAACCTAGTGCTGAGCAGTGCACTTCTGAGCAATACTGTCGAAGCCCACGCGAAGGAGAGCTCTAAGTGGCAAGATTTTAGTCAGGTACCTCTACTTGAACCATGAGGCAGCGCTGCCGGCGCAGCTTCACCACGTAGCCGTACACATCCACTCTGCCTTCCGCATCCAGCCCCTCGAGCATGGCATCAATTCCTATGTACGTCCCGGTGCGTCCAACGCCAGCGCTGGAAAGCACAGAGGTTTGGTTACGGAGAGGGGAGTGTCTCTCCCAGTCTGGTTATGGGAGAGGGGGGCATTTAGAGAGAAAAGGACATGAAGGAACTGAAAACTGATCTGGCTGTAAAGTAATCTGCAGCACAGACTGTTCTGGGTTTGTGTTTAAAACCTCTTGCAGTGCATTGCCAAACTTGTCCAACGTGGCCACAGTAGCCCAACAAGCTATGAAGAGGACCCAGGTGCTGGAGCACCTGCCTTACAAGGAGGGACTGAGAGACCTGGATCTGCTCATCCTGGAGCAGGGAAGGCTCCAGGTACAAACTGGAGCACAGGAAATTCCACCTGAAAGTAAGGGAAACCACCTTTGAGAGGGTCCCCCTCAGATTTTATTAGCCTGAAGCTCCTTCACAAAACAGACCTTTTTCATGCAGCTCTGGCTGCCTCACTCTCAGGTAATGGAACAGTGGGATGAGCCACCAAACAGCCCTGACAGCCACCTTCTCTGAATAACTGCTCCTCCTGTTGTTTAATTACATTTTCATTTACAAACAACATATATTTACCTGCAGTGAACCACTATGGGGCCACTAAAAAAGTTGCTGAGAGCGTTAACTCTGCGTCGGAGTTTAAGGAGGAGATGTGGATCCTCGGGGACTCCGTGGTCTGGCCAGCTCGTGAACTGAATGTGGGTGATATCTCTTCCAGCTGTCCTTTCTCTTCCCTAAGCAAAGTGAAGTGGGCAGTTTGCTAGCAGATATGTACACACACACACACACACACACACACACACAGAGGCAGGATGGGCACACAAAGCAGAAGTGTAAGGGCAGCAGTCATCACGCGCTGGAACTGAAACATGCAACACTGAGCATCTTGTCATCTCTGTTCTTCCATCAAAACACATCCACGCATCAGGAATCCACGACTGCTCCAACAGAGGACAAGCAAGAGCTTCAAAGTGCTGCTAACAACACTTTCTCCTCCGGTTAGCCGATGACCCAGAGTGTAACATGTCTCCCCACTCCAACTATAATCAACCTAGCCAGGGCGTAACTAGCTCCAAAGGATGCAGGTTGCCTCCCTCCGCAGGAGCATCCTGCACAGGGTCCAAGAGATGCAGCTTGGGGGCTTTTTGGGTTGTTTTCTTTAAAAAAAGAATTTAAACTTTAGCTCAGATTTCTACTACTTCATCTCCCTGATGAGGAAAGGCTGAAGGAATCATAGAATCATTAGGGATTGGATTGGGAGCTGGGTCTCTTGAGGGGTGACCTCAGTAATGTTGATCAGTATGTGAAGGTTGGGTGTCAGGAGGATGGAGCCAGGCTCTCTCAGGGGCACCCAGTGACAGGACAAGGGGCAACTCAGCAGAGTGTCTGTTGCTTGACTACTGGAACCGGCTGCCTAGGGAGGTTGTGGAGTCTCCTTCACTGGAGATGTTTAAGACCCACCTGGATGTGTTCCTGTGTGGATCCTGCTGTGGCAGGGGGATTGGACTGGATGATCTTTCAAGGTCCCTTCCAATCTGTAATGACTCTGTGAATCTATGATTCTATTTGTCAGTAGATTCACTCTCTGAGTCTTAATGTTTTGAGTTGTAACTCGCGCTCTGCTTACACTCACTGAAGGCACAAAGAGGAGCACTTGGCCTTAAGAGCACCTCAACTTTGTTCTCAATTAAACACCAAGGAGCTAACGAGACCTCAGACCAATTCTGAAACCTAATGCTTAGGGAACAACAGCGAAGCATCTATCACTCAGGGCTGACTCCTCTCGACAGGTTCTCTCAGCAACACCCCCAGACTCCAGAACAGACGCTCCAGTCCCAGCCAGGCTCACACTTCTGGCTCAACTTACGTGCGTGATGTGCAGTTTCTGAATGACGTAGTCTGGGCACGTTTTGCTTTCATTGATCCTCACAACGATGTCTCCGTACGTTGCAGAGCCGTTCTCAACCGAAGGCCAGTACTGGGCACATTTGTTCTACGGAGATACAGAGGTAGGAGAGGAGCACGAGGGCAGAGTGGCAGAGAGCTGGGAGCTAGGGGAAGGTCTGATTCAAAAGGCACAGCAACTCTGTGTCATCTAGTGACAGGACAAGGGGCAGGGGGTGTGAGCTGGAGCAGAGGAGGCTCCACATCAGTGTGGGAAGGACCTTCTTCCCAAGGAGGGTGCCAGAGCCCTGGCGGGGGCTGCTCGGGGGGATTGTGGAGTCTCCTTCTCTGCAGACGTTTCAGACCCACCTGGCCATGACACTGTGTGACCGGGTCGAGGGGATCCTGCTGTGGCAGGGGGATGGGACCGGGGGATCTTTTGAGGTCCCTTCCAATCCCTCTGTCAGCCTCACAGTACAGACATCTTCCTGATGCTGAGGAACTACCTGCAGTTGAGCTCTCTGACCTGAAGTTTATGTCTGTGGGGTTTTACTTGGACCACTAAGTGGGGAAAAATTCCTGTAGACTATTTGAAAATGTGACCAGCTACGGCTGTTGTTGCCTGAAGGCCGTTGGAAAGTTCACGGCAACTTCTACAGCTTCTTTTTGAGTCTCCAGTGAGAAGCACTGCTCCTGTCTGCCTCCAACATCGACTCAGGGATGCTGCCAACGCTTTCGTATTTAAAAGCAGTTTAAACAGCAGCTCCCCTTGTTCCTGCTGCAGCTGAGGCAAGACAGCAAGGCAAGGCAGAAGCACCCAGCCTCCGCCACAGAGGAGCACTGCGACGGGACTTTGGGGGCTCTTGTGTTCAGAAACCAGAAGGATGGAAAGATGAACGGCTGGATGGTTGGATGGATCATTCCTACCCTCTTGCCCTCCTCGCAGCGCGTCACCATGACAATGATTGTTGCCTTCTGTTCCCAGATCATCCTCCAAAAATCGTCGGTGGTTTCGTCCTTGGGTCCTACCACGAGACATTTTTAGGGACCGCATGAAAAAACATCTGCGTTCTTGCCACCCAGTTTAGAAACGCACCCAGACACCAGACAAACAGCAGCCACGCATTTAATGTCACGGTGACTGCTGCCACTGGGCTACAGTATTTACAGCCTCACGCGCCCCCTCGGCACGGAGCTGGGAAAACTGGGAAGTCTGGTCGGAAAGTACCACGCAATGGAAAACGTGAAGTACAACTCAATTCTCTCCATAAAACTCAAGTAACTCATCGTTAGTAAAATTCCAAATACATGGATAAAGTTCCAAATAAATGGATAAAATGCAAAGTAGATCATTAGAATGCAAAATAAATAAAATCCCGAATAAATAACATTCATAATAAAGTTGTAAAATTTAAAGTAAATAAAATAAAATTCAAATAAAATTCAAAGTAAACAAAATAAAATTCAAATAAAATTCCAAATAAATAAAATAAAATTCAAATAAAATTTCAAATAAATAAAATAAAATTCAAATAAAACTCAAAGTAAATAACATTTCAAATAAATAAAACTCAAAATAAATTAAATTCAAAAACTCATTAGCAACTTTTTTTGTATTAAAAATCCAGGGGTCTGGTTTTGACATTTTCTCTCCACGTCCTAAATCTGTACTCAGCAGGGGCTAACAAAAGCATTTGCTCCAAGTACCTTGTGCTGCGATGTATTTCCTCGGCTCCTTGAAGCCCTACAAAAAGCACAGTGGTGTTGGCTTGTAGAAGGGACGCGTGAAGAAGTCAAAGCATCGGCAAGTTTGCAGATGAGTTCAACGGAGTAACAAGGGAACGGGTAACTGCACTCAAACGCTCCTGAACGCAGGACAGCGACGCAGCGAACGCCAGCAGAACCCCACAGAACAACTCCGGCAGGGACTGAAGGGGAAGCTACTCACGTCAATGTAACTTGCATTGATATAGTCCGACCCTGCGTCTCCTGGGATCTCGGAGAGCTCCACACGGTTGTGATCGTCTGTTTGCACAGTTTGAAGCCAACACAGTTACCTCAAGGCCAGAGCAAACCCATGTCTGTAAGACGCACAGACACTGCGACAGGTACTCACAGGGCAGGATGTCGATGTACCGGTTTTTGTTCTGATTGTGGGGCTTTCTGGCTTCCTTGATGGAAAACTTGGTGAAAACTCGGGGAATACTCTGGAAAACACAAGGGTTCTTTTGTTAGCTCTGCCCACACTGAAACCAGCTTCTACTTACAGAAGCGTGCAACGGCTTAGGCTAGGACAGCCCTCCAAGACCATCGTGTATTTTGCCCCAGTTCAGCTCTGCTATCGCTTTACTGAAGTGTGTTTCTCGGGCGCGGCCGCATCGCCCCACACGTTCATCTCGTTACGACTGAGCCTCCCACACGTCCCTACCCAAACCAGACTGCGACTAAAGGTGCCGGAATTGTAGAATGGGAAGAAACTGGGGGCCTATTCAAACTCGGATCATAGCATCATTAGGGACTGGAAGGCACCTCAAAAGATCATCCAGTCCAATCCCCTGCCACAGCAGGATCACCTAGACCAAGTCACACAGATGCGATTCCACTCAAGTGGCTACGCATCTGGTACAGCTTAAGCCACTGACACACCTGAAACTCATCCAGGAAGAGTCTTCCTTCGTCCGCAATCTTCCTCTTGTACGCGTCCAGCAAGTGCTCTGAAGGTATCGGTTCTATGTTGAGAAGCTGCCTGTCATCATCTTTAACTGGGCAAACAACATTGAAGAGTTATCATTGCTGACTGGGAAGATAGAGAATTGTTCAGACAAACTGACAGAAAGGACAACCATTCTTATTTTAACTAGGTTCTTTGTCAAAACGTAAGCAGCTGCACCAGCTGGGAGCAAACAGGCCCTGGGAATAAAAGAACTTGCTCAGCTCTGCTGCCCGACTGGGGAACCTCAGGAGAAAGCCAGGTGCAGGACGCTGTACAAAGTAGAAGTCATTACGTTCAGTTCACAGAATCCTTCAGGTTGGAAAAGACCCCCGGGATCATCGAGTCCAACCAGCAACCCCGCTCTACAAGGTCACCCCTAAACCACATCCCCCAACGCCACATCTAAGTGACTTCTAAACTCATCCAGGGATGGGGACTCAACAACCCCTGGGCAGCCCAGTCCAGGGCCTGACCACTCTCTCTGGAAGACTTTTTCCAGTCTAACCCTCCCCTGGTGAAGCTTGAAGCCCTTCCCTCTGGTTCAGTCGCTAATGACCAATGTCTCTACAGTGCCCTTTCAGAGAGCTATAGAGAGCGATGAAGTGTCCCCTCAGCCTCCTCTTCCTCAAACTAAACAGCCCCTAATTTAAGGCTAAAACCCTCTGATGTGTCTTTACTGAAGGTTGGCTTCTCTAATCCAGACACGGAGTTACTGTGTTAGATGTCTGAGGTCTATGCATCTGACAGAACATTAGGGACTGGAAGGGACCTCCAAAGACCATCTAGCCCAATCCCCCCACCACAGCAGGATCCCCTAGAGAACCCAGAATGTTAACAACCCAAAGCTGGCAGCAAGACACGCAACCAGTTGTTATTTTCACTTGCTAAAGGTACAGAGATACTCACCTGCAACAAGGTTCACACCTTCAGAAGAACTGCTGTAAGAAGCAGAAGCATCTGTAAACACTCTGACCATGAGGACACTTACACTGTAACGAGCTGTGTGTGAACACCGAGACTGTAACCAGCAGACAGCTTTACAAGCTCTCTGTGACACAGGACAGGTACAACCAGCACATAAGGGCTTCTATACACAGGTGGCTTGGGGCACCAGGTGTGACCTGGAACACAGCAGGTTCCGCACCAATATGAGAAGGACCTTCTTCCCAGCGAGGGTGATGGCACTGGAAGGGGCTGCCCAGGGGGCTGTGGCGTCTCCTTCTCTAGAGATATTTAAAACCCACCTGGAGATGCTCCTGCACGAATGGATCTAGGGGATCCTGCTCTGGCAGAGGGATTGGACTGGCTGCTCTTTCAAGGTCCCTTCCAAACCCTAAAGTTCTGTGATCACACTGCAATGTTTCGTAACACTGGCTGGAAAACCCGCCAGGAAAAGACAAACCCTCCCCCAGTTCTATCTAAGAGAGGGAGAGAAACATAAAACTGACCTCATCTTCTTCTTGTGGAGATCATAGATTTTGTACAGAACCAGCAGTAAAGCAACTGATGTCACCACAATCAAGAACGCCAGGAACGCGATCAGAGCTTTAGAATTATCTAGGAACAGAAGACGACGACATTATTATTATTTAGCACAATTTTCCCTTTGTTTTTTATAAAACACCCCAGCAATCTGTCTGATTTCTAGAGGCAGGGCTCACTGGGCTTTTTTTTAAAAAGAAAGTAAGTCTTTCAGTTTGTTATTCTGAAGTGCCAAAACCTACGCAGCCCAAAAGCAGGGGATTTTCTGTCTTCTTTACCAAAAACTTGCAATTAAACTTCTCCTATCCACCTGTCAAAATGCCACAACACACTCCCTGGAACAGGGAGAGAGCTGCAACAGAGGAGGTTCCACATCAGTATGAGAAGGACCCTCTTCCCAGTGAGGGTGACAGAGCCCTGCCCAGAGGGGTTGTCTCCTTCCCTGGAGATGTTCCAAACTCCCCTGGCCGTGTTCCTGTGCCACTGGATCTAGGGGGTCCTGCTCTGGCAGGGGACTGGACTGGACTGGAGGATCTCTCGAGATCCTTTCCAATCCCTAGTGTTCCGTGATTACTACGACTGTCTCCTGCTCTGTGTGACCACTACACACAAGCAGCAGAGCTCCCAGCTGCTCCAGGCCTGGGGTTTGGAATCCCTGACAAGCCACCGATGCTCGGCTCCTGAAACACAGGATCTGAACACAGGGAAACAATCCTAGGATGAGTAAGTTAAGCCAGAGGAACACATTCCCAGTTGCATTCAAACGTTTCCTGAAGAAACTGCAGCTGTGTAGCAAGTCTGGATCCCAATCAGAGACTCATCAGCATCATCTGTTACATTAAGGCTGAGGATATGACTTCTCCAAGCACAAACTGCCTAAAAGACACCAGTAAGCTTCACATTTTAATTAGGACCTGTACTGGAATGAACAGCCTCTGCTCCTCCTCTGCTGAAGTCTGGAAGAGAATGTGCTCTGTGTGCTTACTTACATCTGGTTCTTACACTCTGCTTCACCGGCTGCCCCGCGTACCTCCCATTAAACACCAGGATCTGCGCGCCGGGAATGAGAACAACGGAGATGTGAAGACACAGTCAGTAGACACCTCTGCACAAACAACCTCAAACAGTGAAGCACGGCGGCTACGTGAGATACACCCATCCATCTGCCATGAGTCCAACTCGTGGACAGCAGGGTCAGCCGGGCAGGCTCCTGTGCGTTCCCTGAACAACTCCGTCTGCCAAGAGAGGGGAGCTGCGGCATCTGACAGCTCTCACAGGTTCTTTGTCCAGCGCAGAGCCAGGAAGATGATGGAGGGAGGGGAACATCTCCCTGCTGAGGAAAGGCTGAGGGAGCTGGGGCTCTTCAGCTGGGAGGAGCCTGAGGGGTGACCTCATGATGAATATGTGAAGGGTGGGTGTCAGGAGGACGGAGCCAGGCTCTGCTCAGGGGCACCCAACGACAGGACAAGGGGCAGTGGGTGTGAGCTGGGACAGAGGAGGTTCCACATTAACATGAGAAGGAACTTCTTGTCAGTGAGGGTGACAGAGCCCTGGCAGGGGCTGGCCACAGGGGGTTGTGGCGTCTCCTTCTCTGGAGACCTTTCAAACCCTCCTGGACATGTTCCTGTGTGACTGGATCTGGGGGATCCTGCTGTGGCAGGGGGACTGGACCGGATGATCTTTCAAGGTCCCTTCCAATCCCTAATGCTCTGTGCTTTTCCTGTGTAATAGCTACTTCTTCCTATCTGTGACCTTCAGATCTGCAGTAGCTGACTCCTCTGACACCGTATGTGCCATTCTGTCCCACAGTCAACACCCTGACACGATGAAAACGCAGCAGTACTTCACACACCCACGTAGGATACCACCGTACGCTCCCGTGTTATCCTACTTACCCTAAAGGTGTAGTTTGTCATGTAGGAGAGGTTCTCCCTCTTGAAGTCGCAGTCGTCTGGCTTGGAATCCGTGGTCTCGTCGTCCTCCCACGTCAGATTGAATATCGTCTGCGCTCCGTACACCTCCTGACTCCGGCACTTGATGCGGACGGCGTTGTCGGCCGTCAGCGTCACGCTCACGTCGGTCACTTGCTGCGGCTCTGCTCACAAAAGAACCGATTCAAAGCCAACACTCAAACAGCTGAGTGCCTTCGTGTCTCTGTGGCATCTCCTTTCCTAACAATTTCATGGGGTCTCCTCTGAGTATTTTTAGATCTGTCCCAGCTTAACAAGGTAAATAAAATCCACTTTCAGTTAACCACAAGAATTGCTGAACTGGAAAAGATCTGAAGAAGAACTACAAAGACTGGGAAGACCAGAGCTCTACTGACACTCAAGCTGCACCGAGTTAATACAGTGGAAACTGCCTCCCTTGCATCCGGCATCGTTTGAAGAACCTGAGAGAATGTAAATGAACCATTTTCTGTGTGAGGGTCTGTTCCAAAATGTCTGTAAATGAAACTTTCTACTGGGAATTGGTAGGATATTTCAATGGAATTTGTGTTCTTTTGCTTCAAGTGTCACATTCTCTTAAATCTGCCCTTGTCTCCTTCTCTGGAGATGTTTCAAGCCCACCTGGACATGTTCCTGTGCAACTGGATCTAAGGGATCCTGCTGTGGTAGGGGGACTGGACTGGATGGTCCTTCGAGGTCCCTTCCAATCCCTAATGTTCTGTGATCTAGGGATCCTGCTGTGGTGGGGGGATTGGATGGGATGATCTTTCAAGATCCCTTCCAATCCCTAATGTTCTGCGATCTAGGGATCCTGCTGTGGTGGGGGGATTGGACTGGATGATCTTTCAAGATCCCTTCCAATCCCTAATGTTCTGTGATCTAGGAGATCCTGCTGTGGTGGGGGGATTGGACGGGATGATCTTTCAAGATCCTTTCCAATCCCTAATGTTCTGCGATCTAGGGATCCTGCTGTGGTGGGGGGATTGGACTGGATGGTCCTTTGAGGTCCCTGCCAATCCCTAATGTTCTGCGATCTAGGGATCCTGCTGTGGTGAGGGGATTGGACTGGATGGTCCTTTGAGGTCCCTGCCAATCCCTAATGTTCTGCGATCTAGGGATCCTGCTGTGGTGAGGGGATTGGACTGGATGGTCCTTTGAGGTCCCTGCCAATCCCTAATGTTCTGCGATCTAGGGATCCCATGTGGAATCTCAGAAGCTGACTGAACCCCAGTAGAGACAACAACAGTACTGGTGCAGTCTGGGAGAGCAGGGCTGCCTTGACCAAACAGGCAGCGGCACAGCAGAAGGTTCCCTCTGCACCTTTCACGTCACAAGGGGGAAAAGCTCACGCTGTTTCATGCTGTTCTTGTTTAATTTGAATACTTCCTGTCCACTGGGACGCGGTGCCTTCGAACATTTTGCCAAGAATTGCTAATCAATGTAGATTTAAAAACCCCCACGTCTCACAGATATAAGAAGAATTCTAACACTAAGTTCTAGTATCTAACAATTTAGAGTAATTTAGGAATGGTCAGAACAATTTGGGGAGTTCCCAGTGCCAGCTCTGATTCATCTGTATTTTCAGACTCCTGTGCACAAGCCGTGAAGTTATTAAGCAGTTTAAAGGCCAAGGGTGGATGAGGGGGAGAACAAAGATGTTACTATTTAGCGTTTCCAATTTGCTGTCGCTGTAAACACAGCTTTGGGCACAATAAATCTGAGGTATTTTTTATATCACCTTCCTTTCCATCTTCACTGCTGCACAAAAAGGCTCTAAAAACCACAGTAGTGACTCCCTAAATTGATCTAGTAGTTTAGACTAGACTAACATTGGAGAATGAAGAGAGAAACTGTGGCTGGAAGAGCGTCAGCAGAATCAACGCAGCCTCCAGGTTGTTGGCCAGCAGGAATAACATCCACTAAACATAACTGCCGTGTGAGCGTCAGCCTCGCCGATAACGGCCAGCGGAGACCTACCTGCCGGCTCCGTTCTGAAGTCGAACGTTGCGCTTTTCCCCACGTACGTTCTATTCCGGTACCTGCTCCTTGTTTCTGGAGTCACAGATACGAAGCCTCTGGCGTAAGGTTCTAATCCATCACAAACAAAGGTGGTCACGGCAACAAACTCTGTCCCTAAGAAAACATGGGGAAGGATTAATGGAATCGCTGACGTCCGTTAGGAGCAGAGACTTCCTGCGTCAGAACTATGTGCAACCAAGCTTCTCTTTCAATTGCCTTGTACGTGGGTGGTTGGTCTTGCTCACTAAGGCTACAGGAAGTCATCTAATGACAGGACAAGGGGCAGTGGGTGTGAGCTGGAACAGAGGAGGTTCCACATCAACCTGAGAAGGACCTTCTTCACAGTGAGGGTGCCAGAGCCCTGGAAGGGGCTGCCCAGGGTGGATGTGGAGTCTCCTTCTCTGGAGCCGTTTCAAACCCGCCTGGACATGCTCCTGTGCAGCTTGATTTACGTGATCCTGCTGTGGTGGGGGACTGGAAGATCTTTCCAGGTCCCTTCCAATCCCTCATGCCCTGTGATTCTGCAACATACTCACTTGTGCCATTGCACGTGACTCTGTAGCTGGAGACAGGACCCTTTGAAACGTCACTGGGTTCCCTCCATTTCACTGACACGCGCCTTGCATCACGAAGCACGGTGAGGTCTTCTGGTGCCTCTGGAGCTGTTGTAAAACAACAAACCTGAATGAACGGGGAGGGAAGGACACGCTTGACATGACTCCTCTTCTCAACTACTGTGGTTACGCTGCACTTCCTTGGACACCAACGCAAGATACCATCAGCATGCAGTATTTTATGGTCTATTTCATTCAAAGAAATGACACATAACTAAAAGCTGAGTCTGTGCAAAGTCCAGTGTTTATTCAGGTATTAGGAATAATATTAACTAAAACACAGGTTTTATTCACGTTTAAGTAACAGTATTAACTAAAACTCTGGTCTTATTTATGTATTAGTAAAAATATTAACCATTATCACTATACATTCATCATTACTATTACATTATTAATTATGTATTAATATCTGATCATTAATTATTATTAGATATTAATCTAATAAATGTTATTACCTAAGGACAGGGTGAATAAAGCAATGTCATGTGTTACTAAAATTGTTCAGTATTTGCAACTATTGTAGACCCGTGTGATTTCCTTATGATTCTAACAAACCTCAGTTCTTATTTGCAGGCTGGTTCATTTAGACTGATTTTCTCTTTAACTCAGGGGGAAAAAGCCAGTCTACTTCCTAGGATAATGCTTTGTTTTTTCTGAAATGCATCTTTTTTTCTGAATCAGAGAACATTAGAGATTGGAAGGGACCTGGAAAGATCATCCAGTCCCATCCCCCTGGCCACAGCAGCATCCTCCAGATCCAGTCACACAGGAACATGGCCAGGTGGGTTTGAAACGTCTGCAGAGAAGGAGACTCCACAACCCCCTGGGCAGCCCCTGCCAGGGCTCTGTCACCCTCACTGGGAAGAAGTTCCTTCTCATGTTAATGTGGACTCTCCTCTGTCCCAGCTCACTCCCACTGCCCCTTGTCCTGTCATTAGATGCCCCTGAGCAGAGCCTGGCTCCGTCCTCCTGACACCCACCCTTCACATATTGATCAACATTCATGTTCACCCCTCAGTCTCCTTTTCTCCAGGCTCAAGAGAGCCAGCTCCCTTATCCTTTCCTCCTAAGGTGCTCTACTCCCTTCACCCTCTCTGTGGCTCTGTGCTGGGCTCTCTCCAGCAGCTCCATGTCCTTCTGGAACTGAGCGGCCCAGAACTGGACACGAGATTCCAGACGTGGTCTCACCAGGGCAGAGCAGAGGGGGAGGAGAAGCTCTCTCCTAACCAACCCCATGCTGATTCACCCCAGGATGTTTTTGGCTTTCCTGGCCACAAGGGCACACTGCTGGCTCACCCTGCTGTCCAGCAGGACTGTCTCTGCAATGATTCTATTCCTCACATCAAGAATTTAACACTTGTGTTTGACTCAGCCTGCACGTATTAATTTTCACTACTTGATCCACCTGCTGTGGTGGGGGGACGGGACTGGACGATCTGTCGAGGTCCCTTCCAATCCCTCACGTTCTGTAATTTAAACTCATTGACATTTGCCCTTGTTCTCACCCTCCAAACCAAATAATCACAGTCTCTGAGAGAAGGAGAGGAAGGCATTAGGCTGTGAGACTGCAAATGGAGATGCTAAGGAAGACTGACCGCAGCCAAAGAACAGGCCTGTGGGGGCTGAGCTGCAGGAAAATCCGAGAGGGGCTGAGCACGTTGTGCAAAACAAACCCTCAGCCTCAGGAAGCACAACAGGAGCTATGAGAACACAGAGCCCAGCCAAGCAGGGCACTTACCACCGTAGTCTGTTAGCAGGCTGATGGGCAGTTTGTTTCCAGAAGCATGCGCGGTGCCAACGCACGTGTACTGCCGGTTGGGCGTTAAACCGCGCAGCTCCCCGCACCCTGCACCCGATTTGTTAAAGAGCGTTGCATCTGCAGGCACAAGAAGAGGTTCACTGCCCTTTCTGACAACTTCAAAAGCACATCACCCCGTTTTAACTGGGATTACACAGAAGCACACAGCCCAATGCGATGCCTAGGGTTTAGATGAACTGATATTAACTTAATTTGCACAGATCTTTGCTTTTCATCAGTAAAGTTACGGGGATTTGACCTTCTAAGAAAACAGATTGAGTCTGGTAGAACCTTGGAGCAGCTTCCTAGCTCTTCATTTTCCTGCAAAATGCAATCTCCAGCCCGCACATTTGTGGAGGACAGAGGAGGACCTCCAGCACTGGCATCTTTCCCTACCCTGTACCACACCGGGTGGTCGTCTCAGGCTAGTTTGGTCTGAAAGCAGAGAGCCTAGGCTCCTGTCATCTAGAAGCCACGAGAAGAAGCTCCCTGGGTAGTCCACAAGGGAACAGCTCACTGCAGACGCATGGATGACTGTACTCCCAGACCTTCAGGAAACGGGCTCCCTGCGTTTGAACCTTCCCCAGATCTGCAGTGTGTGTGTGTGTGGGGGGAGGATGCCCAGTCTAGCAATCCCACAAATTCCCACCAGCTCTTCCCTCAAACTGGAACAACGAATTTACATCTGCCCATGTCTCATAAGAATGCAACACCTACATGGCTTAATAAATACACAGGCAGACAGACAAAGAGAGACAGACAGACAGCCAGACAAGTATCTCACACACGTCTTACCTCTGCAGCTAACGGTCACATCACACAAGGCAAGGGAGTCATCCCAACAGAACTCTGCACTTGTGTTGGTTTGCTCCACAACTGCGATAGTACGATTGTCCAGTGCTGAAAAGAAGGAGTTTTACACGTCACTGTGACAGCGGCTCTTTGATTCTTTAACTACCTATTAATTCCTCTGCACTTTCTTACTCGTTCTGCAATACGAAGACACAGTTGGCAAAAAATCATACAGAGTGCAGTAACAAGAAATTGAAAGTAAAAAGTGGAAAAGCCTACATGAGATAAGGACACTACTGGTATTCTAACACTTAAACAGAATTTCATCTAACAACCTCTTTAGTGAAGTAAGTAGCAGCTTTCAGCTGCTGGCCAGTCTTGCTATTGCTAACCATGCTGCATATGGCAAACTTAGTTATCAGTTCTCTTTCTTCCTTTACAAGGAGAAAATTACACGGTTTTATATCCTACTTTAAAAAAGAAACCTGAGAGGTTTTCAGGTGCCAATTCAAAACACAAAATAAATTTTAAATAAAAAGTACTTTGCAAAATATAAAATAAATACAGTAGGAGATTAGCAGAAAAGACTACTAAAACCCTTCTGTACCTACCAGGCACTACAGTAAGATCTATCTCTCCACATTTTCCAGGTTGAACTGTGTATTTCTTGCAAATCTGGAGTTTTATTGTGTTGGACTGTGCGTTTAGGGTCTTGTTAGCCTCCTGGATTAAGTAATCTCTGTTATCTTTCAGACTGGTCAGTGCAACTTCAACCATGTTATTTTCATCTTTCTTACTTAGTATCTCATAGGCAACAGAACTATCTAAAAAAAAAAAGATAAAGTAACAAACAGTGATTTTAGAACAATTCTGAAAGGCTCAGGAAATGCTTTTTCCCCCCCCCCCGGTTGTTTTCCCCTAGCTCACAGAACACTGGGGATTGGAAGAGCCCTCGAAAGACCACCTAGTCCAGTCTGCCTGCCACAGCAGGATCCCCTAGGTCACAGAACATTGGGGAATTGGAAGGGACCTCGAAAGATCATCCAGTCCACTCCGCCTGCCACAGCAGCATCACCTACATCAAAGACACATCTACAGTACACCAACCAGACGACTACTTGTTGCCAAAAAAGCACAGACTTCCTATTCCCTGTCTGAGCTGGCCACTCAGTTACACAGCCAAAAGAGAGCCAGGGCCTCCCCATGAGCAGCAGCCTGCCACCAACACCCTCAGCTCCAGACTTCAAAGCCAACTCGTGCAATTCGGGATGACCGCTGGTCATCACTCAGTCACCAGTTCCTACTGTGACTAGAACTTCCTTCCACAGAGACCACTATTTAAACTCCTTAGACACTCCCAAGTGTCTAAAATCTCTCCCACAAGTACGCCCAGGTACTTGTGGCTTCGGGATGGCCTACGGGGCACATCGCTGGCCCCACTTGTTCCTAAGTGCGCAGCTCCTGAACTACTTAAAGGCTCTTTTTCCTACCTGATGGCCCAGTGAGTCACAGAGATGCACGTTCAAGCAGGAGGGACACGGACACGCAAACGCACAGAGCAGAGGCGATGGCAAACTGGCCTCTAGGGCGCCGCTCCCCTCAGCGCATCCGCCGGCGAGGCCCAGCTGTCAGGCGGCCCCGACCTTCCCAGCAACCGCCACAAGAGGCCCTGGGCTGAGCGCGGCGAGGCCCAGCCCGCCCCACTGAGGGAGAAGCGGCGAGTCCAGCAGCGGGTGGGGCCCGGCCCAGGGCCTCCACCCATTTCTACACAACCGGGCGCCCTGCGTTGGCGGGAGCTGCTGCCGCTGGGCTCCGGACTAACCCGCAGGGCCGCGGCCTAACCCCCTGGGCTCCGGTCTAACCCACAGGGCCGCGGCCTAACCCCCTGGGCTCCGGTCTAACCCACAGGGCCGCGGCCTAACCCCCTGGGCTCCGGTCTAACCCGCAGGGCCGCGGCCTAACCCCCTGGGCTCCGGTCTAACCCGCAGGGCCGCGGCCTAACCCCCTGGGCTCCGGTCTAACCCACAGGGCCGCGGCCTAACCCCCTGGGCTCCGGTCTAACCCACAGGGCCGCGGCCTAACCCCCTGGGCTCCGGTCTAACCCGCAGGGCCGCGGCCTAACCCCCTGGGCTCCGGTCTAACCCGCAGGGCCGCGGCCTAACCCCCTGGGCTCCGGTCTAACCCACAGGGCCGCGGCCTAACCCCCTGGGCTCCGGTCTAACCCACAGGGCCGCGGCCTAACCCCCTGGGCTCCGGTCTAACCCGCAGGGCCGCGGCCTAACCCCCTGGGCTCCGGTCTAACCCGCAGGGCCGCGGCCTAACCCCCTGGGCTCCGGTCTAACCCACAGGGCCGCGGCCTAACCCCCTGGGCTCCGGTCTAACCCACAGGGCCGCGGCCTAACCCCCTGGGCTCCGGTCTAACCCGCAGGGCCGTGGCCTAACCCCCTGGGCTCCGGCCTAACCCGCAGGGCCGTGGCCTAACCCCCGGGCTCCGGCCTAACCCACAGGGCAGCGGCCTAGCCCAGCCGAACTCCCTCACCCCTTAGGCCCCGGCCCAGCAGCAAGCACCCCTGCAGAGAGAGAGGCCATAAATGTGAATGAATTCAATACCACCCCTCCAGAATTAGAAGATGGTTCATAAAATAACCCCAGATCAGTTTTACTGATCTATTTCACTGATCAGCTTTCTGTCTTCGAGTTGAGTGATTTGGTCAAAACCCAGGGCTGAGGGAAAAGGTGGGGTTTGGTCCTTACCACAAGGCTCTTCAGTTGTCACTATGGGAGCTTCTGTAAGGAAAGAAAACAAAAGGGAGGTGACTACTTGTCAGATTTGGGGCTTTTCACACAGCACCGGAGGAGCGACTGATACGGCCTCACTCAGTAGCTTCAACACAAGTAACTGCGGGAGCGCTCCGCTCACACTTGAATCACGAACATACACAGCTACGTGTAACCCCATTTTCACGTTGATTTGAGGGACTGAGTGTCTTTGACAGTATTTCAATGAAATCACAGACTACAAATCAAATTAATAATTATCAGTAACATTCCTGCACACAGCGGTACATACACAAGAACACCCCAAACCCACTCGTGCTCACGGCAGTGCCGGCGGCAGCAGTCTCCCAGGACACACGTGCTGTGGAACGGGTATCCGAAGCCACTGAAGAGACAAAACTCACCTGCCGTTTTCACGGCTACTCTGACCTTGGGACACAGGTGTACACAGCAGTACATGTGCTGTTTCAACTACTTGAACGAGGAAGTGCACAGAAGAGACTGCGAGGTGGTGTTTAGAACATACGGCACAGAAGCCTGGATGAAGGACGTCACCCTGAGAACACCTGCTCAAAATGCACTAAAGCTCACCTATTACCAAAAGCATCGGGTATCTAGGGGTTTCTTCATAGAAACATAAAACCTTTCAGGATGGAAAAGACCCCTGGGATCATCGAGTCCAACCACCAACCCCACTCTACAAGGTCACCCCCAAACCACATCTCCCAACACCACATATAAGTGACTTTTAAACTCATCCAGGGATGGGGACTCAACCCCCACCCTGGGCAGCCCATCCCAGGGCCTGAACACTCTCTCCAGGAAGAATCTCTTCCCCATGGCCAGTCTAACCCTCCCCTGTTGGAGCTGGAAGCCCTTCCCTCATTCCCTTTTTCATGAGAGATAGGCCCTAGTTTTACATCCCTCCGCACAATAACAACACTTGCAATATAAATGGGAATGCTGGGTGAAACAAAAGGGAAACCACCAGGAAACACAGAGATCTTGTATCGTGTTCATCATTTTTCTCTGCTAGGGCAATTTTTGGTGAGTACTGACAAAGACATTGACAGATTTCACTCCTCCTAGGCCACTGCATAGAATCACAGAATCATCCAGGTTGGAAAAGACCCCCGGGATCATCGCGTCCAACCATCAGCCCTACTCTACAAGTCACCCCTGAACCAGATCCCCCAGCACCACATCTAAGTGTCCTTTAAACACATCCAGGGATGGGGACTCAGCCACCACGAGCAGCCCTTACTCTTTCTCCGCAGTGTTTGTAACTCCCACTCACAAGGAGATCCTGGCTGTGCAGCCAACACAATCCTACATGGAGACAGAGCTGCTTTTTGGTGGGGAGTCCTACTCCTGAAATGGAAACAACTTCTACTTTCACAGAATCACAGAACATTAGGGATTGGAAGATCATCTACTCCAATCCCTTTCCACAAGTAACAAACCAGGTCCCTGGAATGTTACTGATCAGTGATGAGGTTCCCTGAAAAGCCCTTCAGTTTAACGCGTCGTTCGGCTGCTGAAGTGTGATAGAATCAACTGGAAGCGAATGCCCTCATCCTAACCCCGCGTCTTCCGTGCTTGCAAGGATCACAACTGCATAACTGTGTGCAAGTTTGTCACCTATTGTGTGGGTAGGGGTGATCCCAGTGTTTGCTGGCGTGCTGGCTGGTGAGGTGGTGCTGTGCAAGGGTGCTGAACTGTAATGATCTGTAAGGAAATAAACAACACATCAGCATCAAGAAGTCACGTTTAGCATCTCACGCGGCTACGGTATCAGAAGTGTCTGACGCTACCACCCTGCTCCGGCTTTTCCCTTCCAGTATCTTTTCAATTTAGAGAAGAAAAAACAATTCCTGGTAATACATCCAAAATAAGTCCAGGAAAGGAGTATTTGAACAGAAAGGACGTCTTCAGGAACACAAGCACTTACCAGAGGGTTTCACAACGTACAAGGACAAGTCTTTGTCCACTGACGACCCCCTGTCATCAGTGATGACCTGATCATCCTGGATGATGACAGTTCAGGCACCATCCAGGATGGATTCAACGTGAAAATGGCAGCGACACTCGTGAACCAGGAAGAATCAAAGTGTTCTCCTGTACTGCTACAGCAAAACACAGCTCAGCAATGAGAAGTGCTTGTGCTCTTCTCGATACAAGCGATAGAAGAACCCTACAGAGGTCAAGGACCATCCCCTGATCCAAGTGCTCTGGTGCTGTTCCACCACATCTCACACCTTGCTCACTATATGTCAGGGTTTATCTCCCTGCTTGGAACCATAGGATGTTCTAGGCCGGAAAGGACCTCTAGAAGTCATCCAGTCCAACCTCCCCACACAGGGACAACCCCACCTAGGTCAGGCTGCTCAGAGCCTCCTCAAGCCTGACCTTCAACGACTGCAGGGATGGGGCCCCCAGCACCTCCCTGGGCAGCCCACTGCAGCCATCAATCACCCTCACGTTGAAGAACTTTCTCCTAATATCCAGCCTCAATCTCTCCTTTCCCAGCTGGAACCCACTGCTCCTTGTCCTGTCCGTACAAACCCTCTTGAAAAGACCTTCTCCTGCCTTCGTGTCGGCCTCCCTCAGGAAGGTCAAAAGGAGGTCACAGAATCATTAGGGATGGGAAGGGACCTCAGAAGATCATGGTCCCCCTGGAGCCTTCTTTTGTCCAGGCTAAACAGCCCAGGAGATGCTCCATCCTGTGATCACTTGAGTGGCTGTTATGGAGTGCTGACAGGTTCCTACGCTCTCTTTATTCCTACTGCTCTTTGGCCAAAGCCTCACCAACAGCAGCTGGCACTTCGACACGACTGTGGCGGCCACCAGACTTGGCCTCTGACATCAGACACTGAAATTACTCCTGGTTACAGCTACTCTCCCTGGCTGCAGACTGCGTTGCTACTCGATGAACCCTCGGCCGGCAAAGGCACCCTAAGCCCGAGCCGTTCGCTCTTCCTCTACGGTTCCGAGCGCGTTCAAAGGAGGACGGCAAACCTGATGGAGCGCTCTGGAAGGCAGTGCGAGCGCGTGTGGAGAGGGCAGCGGCGCTGCGCTGGGGTGAGCTGGTGAGTCCCGCGGCAGGGACTGAGCTTGTGGGTATGGAAGGGTGCGTGCTGTCTGCAGGAGAGACACCTGTGGCAAGAGGCACAGCAGTTTCATTAACAGTCCAGAGGCTGCCTGCTCCAGGAAGGACACTAAGGAGCGCGCAGCGGCCACACCGGACTACTCTTGGTAGTAAACGAAGGCGCATGGAGCCTTCCTTAAGGTTTTAAGGGGTCCAAAGGCATCAGCTGAGCAGCTGAAGTAAGTACAGCCCGTGCTGGCGCTGACGACGTCTCTCAAGCTGCACGTTTAAAATACACTCAGATTCATAACTCGACGTCAGGCTCGGCCAACGTTCTTGCCTTCAGGACAGGGCCAGGAGACGGCTGCGTGCAGGGAGGAGGAAGGGGAAGCAACCAGAAGAACGGTGCTGGCACAGACAAGAAAGGTTCTTACCTGGTGTAGTCACAGCTGATTTATCTCCTAAAAAAAAGAAGAGAGAAAAGAGATGTTAAACTTCCAAGGAAATACGGTTTTAGGACAAAAACACCAAGAGAATCATTAAGGATTGGGAGGGACCTCGAAAGGTCTTCTAGTCCGATCCCCCTGCCAGAGCAGGGTGACCTAGACCACGTCGCACAGAAATCAGACGTTAAACTTCCAGGGAATTGCATTTTTGTGACAAAAAGATCAAGAGAAACACTCCTTCCTCCAAAGTCTCGGCTGAGCTTTCCCTGGGCAACGGCCAGACTCCCAGAAGATCAAGCGTGTGAGTATCGTCCGCATTAAAAATCACTTCTCCAGGAGAAAGTCTTCCTGGAGAGAGTGGTCAGGCCCTGGGCTGGGCTGCCCAGGGTGGTGGCTCAGTCGCCATCCCTGGGTGAGTTTGAAAGTCACTCAGATGTGGGGTTGGGGGATCTGGCTTAGGGGTGACCTTGCAGAGTGGGGCTGATGGTTGGACTCGATGATCCCGGGGTCCTTTCCGACCCGAACAGTCCTGTGATTGTATGAGCCAGCAGTCTGGGCTCTGCAGTCAAGGCGGCATCAGGAAGCCTGTGCTGGAGGCTATTTCAGCCAAAACAGAAGAGCAGCAGCTCCACAGCCCCAGCTGCACCTTTATCTTCAGCAGTGCCTGGAGGTCAGAGCGCTGTGGATAACCTGGGTCTCTCCTAGCAGACGATCCGAGACAGCCGCGGGTCAGGACGCGGTCCAAGATGCCTCAGTAGATGGCAGCAGAACACTAAGAGCGACCTCCTCGAGCCGGCGGCAGATACATCCCCCTGTAACCTCGGCTGAGAGGTACTGGAGGCAAACCAAGAAGGACCCCAGCCCACCAGAGGGTGTTCCTGAAATACTGAGACTCTAAAAGGCGCTTAGATGTGGTGTTGGGGTGAACGTGGAGAGTAGGGCCGACGGTTGGACTCGGTGATCCCAAGAGTCTTTTCCAACCTGAATGAGTCTGTGATGGGCAAGTAACTAATTTTCCCTCGCAGAGTCCCTCAGCTAACAGATCCCTTCAACCCAACCTTGGCTGCACAACATTAACCTCCAAGTCAACGCTGTCTGCTCCTGTTTATGTTCTAAAACATAACTTGGAGATCCTGAAGACTGCAGTCTAAGAATAGCTTTTAAATGTAATGAGGATGCTCAACCCCACTCTGTGCTGTGTGAAATCCTGGTGATCACAGAACATGAGGGATAGGAAAGGGCCTCCAAAGATCATCCAGTCCAATCGCCTAGGCAGGTCTAGGCAGGATCGCCTAGACCAAGGTGCACAGGAACAACCAAACTACAGGAGACTGAGAGGTGACCCCATGGATGTTGATCAATATGTGACGGGTGGGTGTCAGGAGGATGGAGCCAGGCTCTGCTCAGGGGCATCTAATGACAGGACAAGGGGCAGTGGGTGTGAGCTGGGACAGAGGAGGTTCCACATCAGTACAAGGAACTTCCTCACGTTGAGGGTGACAGAGCCCTGGAAGAGGCTGCCCAGGGAGGTTGTGGAGTCTCTGTTTCTGGAGACATTTAAAGCCCCCCTGGACATGGTCCTGTGTGACTGGATCTAGGGGATCCTGCTGTGGCAGGAGGATTGGACTGGATGATCTTTCAAGGTCCTTTCCAGTCCCTAATGCTCTGTGATCCTGCTGTGGCATGGAGATGAGACTGGATGATCTTTTGAGGTCCCTTCCAATCCCTCATGTTCTGTGACTCTGCAAAGAACACCTTAAGACTCTGCAGAGCTGCTGCCTGTTCCCCAGGACCTCTCCACCCTTTGGCACATGGGGCAGACCTCAGTGACACCCACCAAGCAGCACTTCACGCAGAGCAGCTGCTGACAGTCCAGATTCTCTTTTCCCTCTCTTTTTCAGAGCTGAACAGCTCTGCTTCAGCAGGGTCAGGGTTCTTCACGTCTGCACAGAAAGCAACAGGATGTGGTCTGCTTGTTCAGACAGAGTCCAGCTCTTTGAGGGGGTCTCCCAGCAAACAGCACAGACATTAGTCAGCTCCACTCCAGCTAACACTGCAGGGCAGCAGAACCCCACAGCTCCTGGTAGGAGGTGAAGGGTGAGTGAGGCAGGGAGCCTCACAAAACGCTGTCAGCCACCCTCCTCTGATTTATTTTTAAACTCCAAGTGCGATGGGCTGTAATTCACACCTCCTTTAAGTCTCCCTTGGCTGCCAGGACCAGCTAGAGGGACCTTAAAGCAAACGAGCATCAAAGCCAGAGATGTTACTGCTTCTTTTTTGCTGCAGACCAGGAATACAGGGCTCCATGGCTACTCTATAAAAACAAAACAGTGACTAGGCTAGAAAACGCTTCGCCATCTGAGGAAGTCGAGACCACAGAGGACCCCTCAAATGTTATAGGTCGGTTCACGTGCGCTAAAGCGCTTTCAGAGCTCAGACTGCAGCATCACACTTGGCACTGGCTCTGCGGAAATGCCCCGGATTGCTGCTCTTTTCTGGAAGAGCTGCTGCCTGCTGAAGGGTGGAAGAAGGGAGGGGAGCATCTCCCTGGTGAGGGAAGGCTGAGGGAGCTGGGGCTCTTCAGCTTGGAGGAGAGAAGGCTGAGGTGACCCCGTGCATGTTGATCAAGATGTGAAGGTGGGTGTCAGGAGGGTGGAGCCAGGCTCTGCTCAGGGGCACCCAGTGACAGGACAAGGGGCAGTGGGTGTGAGCTGGGACAGAGGAGGTTCCACATCAGTCTGAGAAGGACCTTCTTCAGGGTGAGGGTGCCAGAGCCCTGGCAGGGGCTGCCCAGGGGGGTTGTGGAGTCTCCTTCTCTGGAGAGGTTTCAAACCCTCCCGGACTGTTCCTGTGTGGATCTAGGGGATCCTGCTGTGGCAGGAGGACTGGCTCCGATGATGTTTTTGGGGTCACTTCCCACCGCTAACGTTCTGTGACCGGCGCCGCACTCTGAACGACACCCTCAGCCCCCACGGGAGGACTCTGCCTCCCACAGCCCACTCACACAAGTGGGGCTGGCGTTGCCTGTGCTGCGCTGTGGCTTCTCTCATGCTGTTTACTTCTGTTTCTCCTCTACAGAAGCCTGCTCGGGAGGAAGGCGGTGCAGCACACTGCGGTTTGGGGCTTAAGGGCTTCCAAGTGCTGAAGCCCAGTTACCATAGCAGCCGCGGGCTCGGGCGGGCAGGCTGAGCGCAGCGCTAAACCACAACTTCTCTAGCGCAGGCAGGAAAATTCCCTGCGCGAGTCCTTCTCGCCACACTTGCCCCAGCAGCTATTTTTAGCTGCGCAGCTCCCAGGCCCCTTCCAACCCCTAACGTCTGTGATTCCGCGAGTCGTGAGGGTGTCGATCCTTGGGAGGCAGCCCAGGCTGCTTCACGGGCTGTACCTGGCGCCGCGCGAGCCGTCTGCAAGAGGGGAGAGCGGCAAACCCCGAAGCAACACTCGCTTCAGCTGCGGAACCCCCGCGAGAAGCTGCTAACCGTTGCTCTGGTTCTTGTCCTGGTTTCAGCGCTTGAGCAAAGTCAAGAGCCAGACGCTTGACTCGGCGCTTACAGCCTGTTCAACTTGTCTGCTGTCAGTGGGTGCTCCCTGACTTCGGTGAGGAGCTGTCTGGCGCTGCTGCACCTCCCCTGCTCCTCCCTGGCATCACGACCAGGAACACTCGCCGCCTACTGCTTAATCAAAACAAGAGGCTGGCCATGGATCTGCTGAATCCACACAGTCCACAGCAAGCAGGACCAGGAGAGAACGCACAGCCACTGATCCCTAACGATCACCTTAGGGACTGAAGGGACCTTGAAAGGTCACCTAGTCCCATGGCCCCTGCCACAGCAGGATCCCCCTAGATCACAGAACATCAGGGATTGAAGGGACCTTGAAAGGTCACCTAGTCCCATGGCCCCTGCCACAGCAGGATCCCCCTAGATCACAGAACATCAGGGATTGAAGGGACCTTGAAAGGTCACCTAGTCCCATGGCCCGTGCCACAGCAGGATCCCCTAGATCCAGTCGCACAGGCACATGTCCAGGTGGGTTTTAAACGTCTCCAGAGAAGGAGACTCCACAACCCCCTGGGCAGCCCCTGCCAGGGGTCTGGCACCCTCCCTGGGAAGAAGGTCCTTCTCACACTGATGTGGAACCTCCTCTGTCCCAGCTCACACCCACTGCCCCTTGTCCTGTCACTGGGTGCCCCTGAGCAGAGCCTGGCTCCATCCTCCTGACACCCACCCTTCACACATTGATCAACATTAATGAGTTGACAACCCCTCAGTCTCCTTTTCTCCAAGCTCAGGAGACCCATTTCCCTCAGCCAAGCCCAGAGTGTGATGAACCACAGAGCAACAACCCACCAGAAGGGCGCAGCAGGGCTGTGCTGACCTTGCCAGCTCATGACTATTGAGAGCCTCAGCACTAAGGGCTGGAGGCAGAAGCAGCCCAGAGCCCCGCAGGTCCTTCCAAAGATGCAGCCACAGAAGACCTCTTCATTCTAGGTGGTCCCACAGGGCAGTTCCTGATGTCACCCGCAGAAGCTCTCACCAGCTCAGGACTGCTGAAGAACTGGGGGCCCTGAACTCCTCCTGCTTGCAGGAGAGGCCAAGTGGCTCCAAGTGGTGTTTGCCCCTCCTGACGCATCCCTGTTACAGAGCCCAGGGCTGGGAGTGCAGGGCACTCGGGTGCTGCCTCTGACAAGAGCCTGTCCTGCGGCCCAGCTGAGCACACGTGGACTGAGAGCGACCTGCTGGCTTGACCTGCTCACGAGAGCGACACGACTGGTTCACTGAGTGTCCTGACAACCGAGCACGTTGGGCTTCGGGAAAACCCGCCGCTTCCTTCCTTCCAGAGCAGAGGAACCTCCCAGCCGCTGCGCTGCGTCCCCGGTGCGGAGCAGCTCTGCCTGCACAGCTCCAGCCTTCGACCGACCCTCAGCTGCAGCACAGAGCACAGAGCACAGAAACAGCTGCGTCTCCCAGCCATCTGTCACTCGTGTTTCTACAGCCTCTTGCTCTGAGCTGAACAGGACCCTCGGCGGTCGCTGTGGCCCACGAGCCAACTCGCAGCGCCTCAGCTCCGAGCAGCAGCGCTCTCAAACGCCCTGCTAGTCTCAGTCATCTCCTATGACCTAGATGTCTTCCAGCAGGAGGAGCAGAGCCTAACCAGCCCTGGCTGACAGACATCTGGCTTCTGCCTCCCGAAAGGATAGAAAGGGCAGAGGGAAAAGCTCGGCCAGCTCGGCGCGGAACAGCTCCCATACCAACCCTGCCTGGTGGGCAGCTCCCTGGCCCTCCCGGGGCCGCCAGCCGCAGCGGCCAACTGCCTCTGTCTCAGGGGAGAGTGATTTCACTTGGCTACTGGCCCGACTCTTTCCTTCCCCTCGGGACACCCAGGCCAGAAGTGATCAGCAGTGAAGATCATTCAGCTAATGCGCTGGATGCGCCGTCAGACCCGACTGAACTGCTGCTGCTGCTGAGTCTTGCGACAAAACACTCACAGACTCACAGCACATCAGGGGCTGGAAGGGACCTCGAGAGACCACCCAGTCCAGTCCCCCTGCCACAGCAGGATCCCCTAGATCCAGTCACACAGGAACATGGCCAGGCTGGCTTTAAATGTCTCCAGAGAAGGAGACTCCACAACCCCCCTGGGCAGCCCCTTCCCATGCTCTGTCACCCTCACTGGGAAGAAGGTCCTTCTCATAGTCACAGAATCACAGCACTTTAGGGATGGGAAAGGACCTCGAGAGATCATCCAGCCCAATCTCCCCACCACAGCAGGATCCCCTAGACCAGGTCACACAGGAACATGGCCAGAGAAGGTGTGGAACCTCCTCTGTCCCCGCTGACACTCATTGTCCTTTGTCCTATCATTAGATGACTCTGAGCAGAGCCTGGCTCCATCCACCAGATATTGATCAACATCCATGAGGTCCCCCCTCAGTCTCCTTTCTCCCAGCTCCAGGGCCCCAGCTCCCTCAGCCTTTCCTCAGCAGGGAGATGCTCCCCTCCCTCCATCACCCCTGTGGCTCTGCGCTGGGCTCTCTCCAGCAGCTCTGTGTCCTCCTGGAGCTGAGGGGCCCAGAACTGGACACAGGATTCCAGCTGTGGTCTCAGCAGGGCAGAGCAGAGGGGGAGGAGAACCCCTCTCCACCTGCTGCCCACCCCCTGCCAGCATTTCAAGCAATAAAGGCACCTCTATGTTGCATGTGCCCTGAAATTCAGCGGCACTCTGCTGGCACAAGGGAAGTTGGAGCTGTGACCACGTCTGACCCAGGGATTCCACAGCCTCCTGCTGTGAGAGCAGTCTGGACACACTCCTCATATCTGCACCCCTGCCCCGTCCCAGGACAAGTGAAGAGCACGGCCCCACCTTAGTGAACTGGTGTCTGGCACTTCAAAACTCATTTCAGATGATGAGGTTTGCAGACAAGGGATCTGAAAGTGCCCTAAACCCCCACATCTACGCTCACATCCGTCTGATTGCACCAACAGGAACAGCCGCAGGGCTGCAGAGAGCTCTTACAGAAGCCTTCTCCAAAGGGAGCCAGAAACACCACCGAGGTCCCCAAAGCCTCCTGCCCTGAGCTGACATCTTCCCTGCTCAACACTCGTGAGGTCACCACCCCTCAGTCTCCTTTTCTCCAAGCTCCACAGACCCAGCTCCCTCAGCCTTTCCTCAGCAGGGGATGCTCTGCACCTGTCATCATCTAACAACATGTTCCCAGGGGATCCTGCTGTGGTGGGGGGATTGGACTGGGTGATCTTTGGAGGCCCCTTCCAATCCCTGCTGTTCTGTGACACGTGGGCCTCAGAGAGCATCTGCTCCCCGGGCAGGCACCGCGATGCCTTCCCCTGGGCCCAGGGGTGCGGTGCCCAAAGGGTTTAATCTCCAAGCACACTTGCACCTTTCCGTGGGCAGTAACTACGTGAGGGCATGTTTGCCTCATCCGCGGCACCGAGCTGCGGCACCGAGCTGCGGCACCGAGCTGCGGCACCGAGCTGCCACCTGTGGCTGTAGAATCCCCACCTCTGGGTGCTGCTGCTCTTTCGGGGGCCTCTGCCCTGCTCTGCTGCGCCCTGCAGTCACATCCTTTCTGGCTATGAGTCACCGCAGGCTCACCCACGGGGCCAAACTCCCCTTCTAGCAGAAGTCAACTTCCCCTTCGAGCCGAGCGGCGAGCCCACGGCGGGGCTCCTACGCCTCGTCCGGCCGCTGCCTCCAGACCTCAGAGGACACAAGGCAGAGGTCAGAGCTGATGATCAGCTGTTAGGCAGCTGGACGTTGCACTGAGCTTCGTGTGCTGGTTTGGCAGAGGGTTAGAGACGTTGTACGAAGAGGACAAGAGCCACTGCATCCACCACCCCACTAGGAAGGGAGAGAAGAACTACTTTACAGAAGCACAGAGCATTAGGGACTGGAAGGGACCTTGAGAGATCATCCAGCCCAACCCCCTGCCACAGCAGGATCCCCTAGATCCAGTGGCACAGGAACACGTCCAGGTGGGTTTGAAATGTCTCCAGAGAAGGAGACTCCACAACCCCCCTGGGCAGCCCCTGCCAGGGCTCCATCACCCTCACTGTGAAGAAGGTCCTTCTCAGATTGATGTGGAACCTCCTCTGTCCCAGCTCACACCCACTGCCCCTTGTCCTGTCAGTAGATGCCCCTGAGCAGAGCCTGGCTCCATCCTCCTGACACCCACCCTTCACATATTAATCAACATTCACGGGGTCACCCCTCAGTCTCCTCTTTTCCCAGCTCCAGAGCCCCAGCTCCCTCAGCCCTTCCTCATCAGGGAGATGCTCCCCTCCCTCCCTCATCCCAGTGGCTCTGCTTCCTACAGGTGCTGAGCCCTGCTGCAGGGTTTCCAAAGCCTTAGTATTCCCCTCGTTTGGATTTACTGCTGCTGATGCCCCACAAGACGTGAAGGTGCCACATTCTGACTTTGCCCCACTGTCCCAGCCACCCTCTTCATAACCCTGCCTGGAGCCAGCAGCAATCTTCTGCCTGGAGGAAGGATGAACACCCTCCTGTCTAGCTCCCCTCAGGTACTGAAGGTCAAAAGGAGGTCCCCCTGGAGCCTTCTCTTCTCCAGGCTGACCAGCCCAACTCTCTCAGCCTGTCCTCATAGGAGAGATGCTCCGTCCCCTGATCACTGCAGTGGCCTCCTCTGGCTGCACTCCAGTCTGTCTGCATCCCCCTGGTGCCAGGGGCTCCAGAACCAGACACAACCCTCCAGGTGAGGTCTCACCAGGGCAGAGCAGAGGGGCAGAATCCCCTCTCTTGACCTGCTGGCCACAGATGCAGCCCATCTGCATCATTTATCAATAGCATGAACAACACTGGTCCCAGTAAAGACCCTGTGGATTATACAAAAATCCCAGTGAATTTGCCCCAAAAGTCAACGGAGTAACTCCAGTGCCTGTAGCTCCATCACTTCCTTTGCTCCTTCCATTCCATCACAGAATCACAGAACATTAGGGATCAGGAGGGACCTCGAGGGACCATCCAGCCCAATCCTCCGGGCACAGCAGGATCACCCAGATCCAACCACAGACTCACAGAACATCAGGGACTGGAAGGGACCTCGAAGGATGACCCAGCCCAACGCCTTCACCCACACCCACACAGAGGAGACACTCTCAGCCCATTCTCTGAGCAAGAGTTGCTCCCCCTCCCCTTAAGGAGCTGCCTCTAATCCTTGCCCCAGGTGGAAGAATGAGTGTTCTACCTACACTTCCTGGAGGCGCAGCCTGGCCGGGGTGCCTGCTGTTATCAGAGCACCCATCAAAGGTCAGGTAACTTTCCACACTCATCCACCTACCTCGATGAACCGAGTCAAGAGCACTCATGCTTCTCCCCCAGAACCAATCAGGACCACAATAATCACCAGCACAACGAAGGACGTCGGCTCCATCGCTGTAAGCGCGCTCAGATTTACAACCCGATCCAACGCCGCTGCCGCTTGCGCTGCGGGCCCCCAGAGCGGCTCTTCCCCGGCTTTGAGTGGGTGACAGAGGACCGAGCAGCACAGGACATTCAGGACCGGAGGGGACCTCGAAACGTCACCTACTCCAGTCCCCCTGCCCCAGCAGGCTGCCCTGGATCGAGGCAGTCGTGGCTAACAAGAGCTGAGCTCTGCACTAGTTCTAGCGGCTACCAGAAAGGAAAAGGCCAACTGGGGATGCCAAGGGCTACTTTTGAATAAGGATCATTAGGGATTCAAAGGGACCTCTAAAGATCATCTAGTTCTCTAAGTGAAGGTTTCATCCTCCTCAGAGTGACATCTGCCTTCAGGACTTGCCCCCTCAGTCCCAGGAGGACACAGAACTGCTGCACAGAGACCAGCGCAGCGCCATGAAGGTGGTGAAGGCAGCGGAACATCTCCCTGATGAGGAAAGGCTCATCCTTCCCCTGATGCTCTGGGGTACCATCACATCCTGACTGCCTGTCCCATAACAATCCATCTCCTTCTCACTTGGCTTAATGAGTGATCAGAACGTCTGTCTGCAGGTTGATTGTTACAACTACAGAGCAATTCACTGCAGACCCCGACTTACAGAATCACACAGAACATTAGGGATTGGAAGGGACCTCGGAAGATCATCCAGTCCAGCTGGACAATGTTCATCCATCCAACTGGACGTTCATCCAACTAGAACAAGGTCTGTGAGATGGAAACTACCCCATGAGGCTGTTCATTGCTCCAAGTGCACTAGACAACACGAACATCAGGGACTGCAAGGGGCCTCCAAAGCTCATCCAGCCCAACCCCGCTGGGGAGCTGAAGCGTCTGATCTCTCTGAGGCTCTCCTGCGCAGGCAAGGGCTGTAGAAAGCTGCTGGTCGAAGCCAGACCACTGCGTGTGGACACAAGAAGATGTCTATCGCTTGAAAGAAGCTGCTGCTTCCCCTGTTTGTGTCTCCCAGCCCTCGGCACCGGCTGACACATCGCCTGACGGCGGAGGCGGCCGAGAGAGCAGAGCTGCCCTTTGCGGAGACGGGGGAGCAGTGGGAAGTCTCAGAAAGATTTCAAAAATGGAAAGTAGGGCAGCAGCTTGAAAAAAGGGAAGAGGACAGGAACGGCGCGGGGGCTTGTTCCTTGTCCCTGCAGCACAGCAGTCACTGGTTGTCTTACAACGCGAGCTCCCAACCGGCTTTTCTCAGCGCCAGGCTTTGAAGGACAGGAGAACTGACTGGATCTAGGGGACCCTGCTGCGGTGGGGGCGTTGGACTGGATGATCTTTTGAGGTCCCTTCCAGCCCCTCACGTTCTGCGGTGCTGAGAACTAATGCCCAGGCTTCAACTGCTCTTAGCTGGTTATCAGTTAGAGCGGGAGCGTTGTCTGGCTTCCATCAGTATCACGAATCACAGACTCGTTCAGGTTGGAAAAGACCCCCAAGATCATCGAGTCCAACCACCAACCCTACTCTACAAGGTCACCCCTGAACCAGATCCCCCAACACCACATCTAAGCGTCTTTCAAACTCATCCAGGGATGGCGACTCGACCACCGCCCTGGGCAGCCCATCCCAGGGCCTGACCACCCTTTCTGAGAAAAGATTGCTCCCAAGGTGGACTCTACGACAGCACCACACAACTGCGGTCCAGCTCCTGACCGGGTCCCTTCCCTCGGCAAAGCGTCTCCTTCTCTGGCTCCTGCAGCGGCCAGTCGGCCATCGAGACGGACGAAGAGACACCGGCGCTACATACCTTGGGCAGAGGCGTCCCGTGTCAGGGCCGCGAGGCCGAGGGCCAGGAGCTGAAGCCACAAAGCCATGGTTATTTCTGGAAGCCGGGCGTATCCTTACGAGGCAGCATAGGGCTCTCTGGAAGGCAAAAGGAGGGTTATCTGTGGGCCCAAGGATTCCCCGGCAGCACTCGGAGCAGAGGGAACCGCGCGGCGCGTACATTGCCCTGCCCGCTTATCTGCGCAGGAGGCGCTTCCTCTGCCAGCCCAAGGCACCCACCGCAAAGTCACTGCAGCTCGGTGATGTCAGACGCTGGTACTTCTTCAAAAAAGTCCTTCAGTTTCCAGGAAGTCAGGAGGGTTTTTCTGAAGTCGCTGCAGCAGCGCTCAGCTTCCTTCACGCGAGCGACAAGTGCGTGCAGCCATTTCTTTCTCCTGAGGCGCGGAGCGAGCCTTCGCTTCTCCAAACCGGGTCCCACAGCCCCCCTTCCTCAGCACAGCCCCTTCCTGGTGCAGCCCTGCACCGAGCGGCTCCTGCGGTAGGGACGCTGCTTGAGATCGTGTTTAACGGGGTCAGCGGGAACACAGGAGGTTCCACATCAGTGTGAGGAGGAACTTCTCCCCGGTGAGCGTGACGGAGCCCTGGCAGGGGCTGCCCAGGGGGGTGTGGAGTCTCCTCCTTTGGAGATGTTCAAAACCCACCTGGCCATGTTCCTGTGTGACTGGATCTAGGGGATCCTGCTGGGGCAGCGGGATGTGACTGGGTCATCTTCCAAGGCCCCTTCCAATCCCTGACGTTCTGTGATTCTGTGATCTAGGTGATCCTGCTATGGTGGGGGGATTGGACTGGATGGTCTTTTGAAGTCCCTTCCAATCCCTAAAGTTCTGTGATTCTATGATTTTTCGAGGTTCCTTCCAATCCCTAACATTCTCTGATTCTGTGATCTAGGGGATCCTGCTGTCGGGGGGGGATTGGACTAGTTGCTATTTTGAGGTCCCTTCCAACCCCTAATGTTCTGCAGGGGAACTGGATGGGATGTTCTTTCAAGGTCCCTTCCAATCCCTAATGTTCTGCAGGGGGATCAGACTGGATGATCTTTGGAGGTCCCTTCCAACCCCTAATGTCCTGTGATGGGACTGGACTAGATGGTCTTTCAAGGTCCCTTCCAACCCCTAATGTTCTGCAGGGGAACTGGATGGGATGTTCTTTCATGGTCCCTTCCAACCCCTAATGTTCTGCAGGGGGATCAGACGGGATGATCTTTGGAGGTCCCTTCCAGCCCCTAGTGCTCTGTGATTCTGAGACACAAAGCAGCCTCCCTCAAGACGCGTCCCCTCGTCACCAGCCCCGCAGTAATTCCCGGCTGGGTAACCATCAGTCTCACCCACGAAGCAGGGACTCAGGAACAAAGACAGTTCAGATTCGAGCCACGATCGCAGCATCAGCCCAAGGGGATCAGGGTTTTCATTAGCGAGGAAAAGCTCGGTGTCACGGGACGGGAGGCTGGACGGGAGGGCTGCAGGACAGACAGAGCGAGCTCAGCTCTGCTGATTAACGAAGAGGGCAGTTGACTTCCTCTCGGCCGCAGGGAAGGTCAAGGAAAGGAAAGACAGGATGAAAATCCCCTCTGCTTTTGATTTGTGTTGATGTTTGCACGCCCCAGGTGCCCCGCGAGAAAGCAGGCACTGTTGAGTGAGGAGACGATTACAAAGGCATCGTCAACGCTCATTCCCAAGTCTTGTTCTCCCCCTCCTCTCCAGTCCTTGCCCAGTTCTAATAACAGCTCACAGCAGCTGCTCTGAGCCCCTGAACGAGGAGTGTCCCTGCAGCAGGGCAGCATCTCCCTCCTAGCCACACGTCCCCTGCTCCCGGCAGGGCGATTCGGGTCAGATGAAAGAGAAGCCTCGGCGCAGCTGGACCTCTCGGTGACAGCCCTAAACTCCTTCCCCAAATGAAGCCGGGGAGAAGGACAACTGCTCCTGCACCCAGGGCTGAGTCTTAGCTCTGGACCTAGTCAATTGTCCCCCTGGTTTAGCCAGGAGGAAGGTCTGCTTCTGTCCCTGCTAATGAGAACTCAGAGCTACCATCCTCAAGATGCTACATTAGACTCACAGAACGTGAGGGACTGGAAGGGACCTCGAAAGACCATCGAGCCCAGTCCTCCCACCACAGCAGGATCCCCTAAAGCCAGTCGCAGAGGGACATAACCAGGCACCTCTAAATCATCCTGGCTGCTCTGGGATATCACAGAACATGAGGGACTGGAAGGGACCTCGAAAGACCCCTGCCAGAGCAGGATCCCCTAGATCCAGTGGCACAGTGTGGGCCTTCACCACGTCCCCACTGCCTTCAGCAGAACCAGCTAACCTGGCTCTGACCGCTCCCCAGGAGCATCTCCTGCCCGATGCCGCGCGGCTGGGCGGTGCTCAGCAGGAAGCGCTGTCGTACCTGCGCCACACAGAAAGCCGGAGCCGCGCTGTGTCTGCAGAAGGCTGTGAGAACACGCGTCCACAGCCAACACAGGCGCAGGGCAAGAAGCAGAAAATGCCCACGGGAACACTTTTCCCCAAAGTACTTCCACCCTGGCTTCAGAACACCCCTTCCACCCCTGGCTGCGGTTCAGTGGACCTCCCCTTATCTCCTGGACGTTGCCTCCTGTGTGCTCTGCACCCACCGCAAAGACCAGCCTGCTTCTGCTGAAGCTTGTGCTTCAAAGACCCAGCCAGGGTGGGGGGCTGGAACAACTCCAGCTGGAGCAGGAGAGGCCAGGTAGACGACTGAACCTGTGTTCTGGGCTCTTTCTTCAGCGTGATACTTCACAGGATCACCAGGAGCACAGAACATCACGGATTGGAAGAGACCGTGAAAGATCACCCAGTCCAATCCTCCTGCCACAGCAGGATCCCCTAGATCCAATCACACAGGAGCATCCAGGTGAGTTTGAAATGTCTCCAGAGAAGGAGACTCCACAACCCCCTGGACAGCCCCATCCAGTGGTTCCATCACCCTCATCATGAACAAGTTCCTTCTCAGACTGATGTGCAACCTCCTCTGTTTGAGCTCACACCCACTGCTCCTTGTTCTATCACTAGAAGACACTGAGCAGAGCCTGGCTCCATCCTCCTGACGCCCACCTTCCACATACTTATAGACATGAACGAGGTCACCCCTCATTCTCCTCCAAACTAAAGAGACCCAGCTCGCTCAGCGTTCATTCTCCCAGCAAGACAGAGGACAACCTCATGCCAAACGCTGGCCTAACATCCAAACAACGGCATCTTGCTGGCTGGCAACGTGTCCTCGCGGCCGATGGCCATCACTACGGCACTGAAGCACGACGATGCCTCTGAGCAAGGCACTTAGAAGCATCACCCACCAACACTGACCTAGAAGGCTGGTCTGCTCCCAGCGACGCTGCTGGTCGTCTCCTGATGGCCCTGTCTCACCCTTGGCCATGTCTCCAGCTGATGGCTCTCTCTGGGGCTGTCAAAGCTGGGCAGCCGGCTGTCTTCGGAGAGGAGTGTGTGGCAGGCACTGCTTCTTCCTCAGGGGCTCGTCAGGGAGCCGTGCGATGAAGCTGAGGACTCCAGAAGATGTCTCTGATCTTAACTCACAACACTCATGTCTGAAAGGGGAAACAGCAGGGAAGCAAGGCTCAGTCCTAGATCTACTCACGCGTCGGGGTCTGCACCACAGCTCTCACCCAGTTGCCCTGCCTCTAAGACCTGATGTTGATGTTTCACACACACAACACTAAGTCAACTTAATTCGGGGCGGGTTCGTGACGCTGACCCTCAGCAAAAGTCACAGAGTCACTGAACATGAGGGACTGGAAGAGACCTCGAAGATCATCCAGTCCCATCCCCCTGCCACAGCAGGATCCCCTAGATCCAGTCACACAGGAACAGTCCAGGTGGGTTTGAAATGTCTCCAGAGAAGGAGACTCCACAGCCCCCCTGGGCAGCGTGCTCCAGGCCACCAGCCTACTCCTTCCAAGCCCAAAAAAGCTGCTGGTAGAAAAGGAACTGAGGTTCCCTAATGCTCATAGGGTTCAGTCTGCTCTGATCGGGTTCCTACACAGACCTCTGAAGGTTCCCCTTGCAAAACTGGACAGGACTGGACAATCTTCCGAGGTCCCTTCCAATCCCTAATGTCCTGGGATTCGGTGAAAACTAGTTTTCAGGTCAGTTTTGTTAACAAACAGATCACTTGAGGAGGAGCGTGCTGGGATGTGACTAAGGTTCGTGAGCCCAGTAACAGGACGATTTACCCGGGCACAGGAGCAAGGCACGAGCCTCTCGGGTCCCATGTGGGGACAGCAGAGCTTCCCGTAACCGAGTCGTCTACACTTCTAACCTGAAGGCTTCAAACAGCAAAAACCTTCTAGAGAGGAAGTCAAGGTTACTGTAAAGTGCTGGGTGTCTCAGCTCCTTACCGACAACTCCCTTCCCACCCTTCAGCTCACAAACACAACGTTCTGCGCCGCGGAGCCTCGCTGCTTCCTTCGGCGGCGGCGCTGCTGTAAGCCAAAGCCTTTCAAGCCCTGCAGCAACACAAAACCAGAGACATGATGGGGTGAGAAGAAAACACTGGGATGGAAGGTGCTGCAGTGAGAGGAGATACTGGGACGTGACAGGGAAATGATGGGGATTTATCTGGAGCGTTTGAAGGCTGCTCCCAGTGTCATAACACTTGGTTTGACTCTGGAAGACGATGGGCATCAGGCAGAACAGTTATGAACAGACTATCACACAGCAGGAGGGCCTGGAAGGGACCTCCAAACATCACCCAGTCCATCCCCTGCCACAGCAGGATCCCCTAGATCCAGTCACACAGGAACATGGCCAGATGGGTTTGAAATGTCTCCAGAGAAGGAGACTCCACAACCCCCTGGGCAGCCCCTGCCAGGGCTCTGGTACCCTCACTGGGAAGAAGGTCCTTCTCTCATTGATGTGGAACCTCCTCTGTCCCAACTCACACTCACTGCCCCTTGTCCTGTCACTGGGTGCCCCTGAGCAGAGCCTGGCTCCATCCTCCTGACACCCACCCCTCACACATTGATCAACATTCATGGGGTCACCCCTCATCCTCCTTTTTCCCAGCTCCAGAGCCCCAGCTCCCTCAGCCTTGGCTCATCAGGGAGATGCTCCCCTCCCTCCATCATCTCTGTGGCTCTGCGCTGGGCTCTCTCCAGCAGCTCCATGTCCTAGTGGAAGTGAGGAGCCCACAATCAGACACAAGACTCCAGACGTGGTCTCCCCAGGGCAGAGCAGAGGCAGAGGATAAGTGACCCCTCCAGCTTGCCTGCCTCGTGTGCGGCTGGTTTAACGCCGTCACTGACCCCGTGTTGCTGCCTCGAAGCAGTCGCCTGAACAAAGTGGAGACTCGGTGGTCACAGCGGCTCCCGTGGAAGTTTTTATGCATTAGAAGAGTGACTTTAGCAAGCTGCCTGCTTTGGGAAGCACAGCACACAGCCCGTGAGACCTTCAGCCGGGACACGCTGCCGCGGAAGCTCTTCCTGCTGCCCTCCCACGCACACAGGAGCCCGCTCACGCCGCAGCCACGGCCAGGGGATGCCCCAGCACTGCTGCTGCCGAGCAGCAGGCACACTGAGGAGTCAGGACGTTCACACCAGGTAAGGCTCCAGCTGAGGAACAGCAGGCAGGCTTCTTCTCCAGAGAAAATCGTCTGAACTACCAGGGGTGAAGCCGCCCAACGGCCACGGAGCTTCTCCCTGCAGAGCAGCTGGGCAGCCTCTTTCTAAACCAGAAGTACCCAGTATGGAAGGTTTCTGCTGGTTAGGACTGGACTGGGTGATCTTCTGAGGCCTCTTCCAACCCCTAATGTGATTCTGTGGATTGCTGAGAGGAAAAGGGGGAGTCTCAAAAAGAAAGGCCAAACCTCACACTTCTCTCTGCTCTATCGCAGACCCTAACCCGGGGGTGTTGGGGGAAAGGAACGCGACAGAGGTCCTGCCTAACTGGAGAGAAAAAGGGTTGGAGCAGAGCTCTCCCTCGGTAACAGCTCTCCTCCCATGGCCAGCCACCAGCTTCAGCTTCTCTTCTTACATCAAACGAGCTGACTCGGAAAAAGAGCCAACAACTACCACACACAGAAGTTGCTCATTAGCTCGTGTGAGCCAGTAGGAGCCTGTTTGGTCAGTTGGGGCCTAAAATGACTTTAGTTTAACGAATTATCCATGAGGCAGGATGCACAGAGGTGCTGTGTCAACACAGCATGAGATCACCGCCACCCAGGGCCAGACTAGCTTCGAGACGAGTTCTGAGGGGCAGTGCAATCCCCCTGCCGCAGCAGGATCCCCTAGACCCAGTCACAGAACCACAGAGCAGCAGGCACTGGAAGGGACCTCCAAAGACCATCCAGCCCAATCCCCCTGCCGCAGCAGGATCCCCTAGACCCAGTCACAGAATCACAGAGCAGCAGGCACTGGAAGGGACCTCCAAAGACCATCCAGTCCAAGCCCCCTGCTGCAGCAGGATCCCCTAGACCCAGTCACAGAACCACAGAGCATCAGGGACTGGAAGGGACCTCCAAAGACCATCCAGCCCAATCCCCCTGCCGCAGCAGGATCCCCTAGACCCAGTCACAGAATCACAGAGCATCAGGGACTGGAAGGGACCTCCAAAGACCATCCAGTCCAAGCCCCATCTCTCCACACATGAAAACTGCCAGGAGAACTCTGAAGTGAGGGTCTCCTTCATTCAAACACATGGAGGGTGACATCTACAGCTCAAACAAAATGCTCAAATGTGCTGGATTTTCCACAATGGAAGAACCTTCCAGTCTGCTCAAGGGTGGATATTTGCTTCCCCCACAAGGAACTCATCGTCTCGAACCACTTTCAAGTAAATAGTCATTAAAATTAACAGACTGTAAGTTTTAAAACTCCCATCACAACCGAGGCCTGGGCAGCAGCACTTCAGCGCTAAGAATCGCTCTGCGAAACCCTCGGTCAAAGCCTTTGGCCCCTGAGGCTTTCAGCCAAGTCCAGAAGGTCAGAAGTCGGTCACTCTGCCGGCAGTTTTGTCCTGCTCCTTGCGGGAACAGTTCTGCTGCCAGCACCCTCTGCCTGGACAGTCTGAGGCAAGCCTGACGTTTCCACTTCCTACCTCATTTTGAAGTTACTACTGCTTTACAAGTTCTCAGCCCAAGTTTCCTGCCCCAAGCAAACCAGATCTTTTTTCAACTTTCATTTTCTACTTACGATGCCTCTTTTTAGCAGTCAGAGCACAGGGCCACAGGACATCAGGGATGGGAAGGGACCTCCAAAGATCATCCAGTCCACTCCCCCCACCACAGCAGGATCCCCCAGATCCAGCTGCACAGGATATGTCCAGGAGGACTTTGAACTTCTCCAGAGAAGGAGACTCCACGACCCCCAGGGCGAGTGACAGAGCAGCTCTCCTCCTGCCTGCTGACTCCACACTAGACTTCCACATCCCAAGTTGCCTTGAATGAAAAGACTTCACCAAGGGGCAACTCCTTGTCCTCAGCCCCTCCGAGGAGCTTTAACTACCCCTCTGCTTCAGCAGCACCACGTTTTGACAAATGAGTCGATCCTCATTAAACTGGAAGCCGCCCGGGGAGCTCTTCCTCTCCCAGCGTGTCAGTGAGACACCAGCTTCTGGGTGACCCTGGGAACACTACTTCCAGCCCGGCTGCTGGGCGCTCCCGCCCGCAGCAGCAGCCCTCTCTGCCCAGCGGCCATCCAGGCGGAGCCGGCTGGTCCGGAGCCATCCAGAGGGCTGCTGTAGTGGCAGGAGGACGGAGATAAAGCCTCCTTCCTGCTCCAGTCCCCAAAGGGGAGCAGCAGCAGCCCCATCGGCCAGCATGACCAGCCAGTCCCAGGGAATCCAGCAGCTTCTGCAGGCGGAGAAACGTGCCAAGGACAAGCTGGAGGAGGCCAAAAAAAGTAAGTGGCTGCTCTGCTCTTAGTGCAGGTTTCAAGCTCAAGCAGCACACGGAACAGCAGCAGCACTTCATCTGCGCCCTGCCTGCAGCCGGGCGCTCCACCGAGTGGGAGCGTGCAGAGTTTGCTTAGAGCTCTCTGCGCACGTATCTTGTCTTTGGCACTGTCACCCTGGCAGCTCGATGCACTCTTACCTAGCTCAGTGCCATGAGCATCTCTACACCCTTCCTTGGCTGTTGAACCTAGGAGGCTGCAAGCCCCCGGCTGCCAGCGCTGGAGAAGCAGCCCCCAGAACCTCTATTTCTCTTTCTAGGTCCTGAATCGTTTTCTTCAGTGTTTGTTTTCACTTACCAAACCTAGGAACTTGCTTTCTGCTCTCACGGGAGCCTCACAAACATGACGTGGAGTCTCCTTCTCTGGAGATATCTCAAACCCACCCCTGGCCATGTTCCTGTGCAACCTGGTCTAGGGGATCCTGCTGTGGCAGGGGGGCTGGACTGGCTGATCTTTCCAGGTCCCTCCCAATCCCTAATGATTCTGTGACTGATCTAGGGGTCCTGCTGTGGCAGGGGGGCTGGACTGGCTGATCTTTCCAGGTCCCTCCCAATCCCTAATGATTCTGTGACTGATCTAGGGGTCCTGCTGTGGCAGGGGGGCTGGACTGGCTGATCTTTCCAGGTCCCTCCCAATCCCTAATGATTCTGTGACTGATCTAGGGGTCCTGCTGTGGCAGGGGGGCTGGACTGGCTGATCTTTCCAGGTCCCTCCCAATCCCTAATGATTCTGTGACTGATCTAGGGGTCCTGCTGTGGCAGGGGGGCTGGACTGGCTGATCTTTCCAGGTCCCTCCCAATCCCTAATGATTCTGTGACTGATCTAGGGGTCCTGCTGTGGCAGGGGGGCTGGACTGGCTGATCTTTCCAGGTCCCTCCCAATCCCTAATGATTCTGTGACTGATCTAGGGGTCCTGCTGTGGCAGGGGGGCTGGACTGGCTGATCTTTCCAGGTCCCTCCCAATCCCTAATGATTCTGTGACTGATCTAGGGGTCCTGCTGTGGCAGGGGGGCTGGACTGGCTGATCTTTCCAGGTCCCTCCCAATCCCTAATGATTCTGTGACTGATCTAGGGGTCCTGCTGTGGCAGGGGGGCTGGACTGGCTGATCTTTCCAGGTCCCTCCCAATCCCTAATGATTCTGTGACTGATCTAGGGGTCCTGCTGTGGCAGGGGGGCTGGACTGGCTGATCTTTCCAGGTCCCTCCCAAACCCCAATGTTCTGTGATTCTATGAATCAAAAGGCAACACAGATGGACTGGGCTGCCCTGGGTGGTGGTTGAGTCCCCACCCCTGGATGAGTGTAAAAGATGCTTAGATGTGGTGTTGGGGGATCTGGTTTAGGGGTGACCTTGTAGAGTAGGGGTGATGGTTGGACTTGATGATCCCAGGGGTCTTTTCCAGCCAGAGTGATTCTGTGACTCTGTGTGTGATTCTGCACAGTGACAGTAATCAAAGTCACAGCACAGTTACAACAGGGGAGCATCTCCCCTCTGAGGAAAGGCTGAGGGAGCTGGGGCTCTGGAGCTGGGAGAAAAGGAGCCTGAGGGGGGATCCCATGAATGTTGATCAATATGGGAAGGGTGGGTGTCAGGAGGATGGAGCCAGGCTCTGCTCAGGGGCACCCAGTGACAGGACAAGGGGCACCTTGTGTGAGCTGGGACAGAGGAGGTTCCACATCAGTGTGAGAAGGACCTTCTTCCCAGTGAGGGTGAAAGAGCCCTGGCAGGGGCTGCCCAGGGGGGGTTGTGGAGTCTCCTCCTCTAGACACAGTCACATTCACTCCACTCTACACAAATCACAGCTCCACCACCACCACCTCAGCCCCACACAAAGCCTCTGGGATAACCACTGGCTGCTTACAGACCAAACACCTTCCAGACCTATCTGAATCAGAACCTTAAACCACCACCGGCGCTTACTTCAACACGAACGCACCAGTAAATCCACTGGCAGGAGTTATTCATCAGCTACGTGACAACAGGTAGGAAGGACTTTGTTATCAGTGCAAATATTTAAGGTACAAACATGACATCAGGGTGACCTCCTCTTCACAGAATCACAGCACATTGGGGATGGGAAGGGACCTCCAAAGACCATCCAGCCCAATCCCCTGGCCACAGCAGGATCCCCTAGGTCCAGTTGCACAGGAATGTGACCAGGCAGGTTCTAAATCAAGTCTTGCCAAGCCAGACCTACTCGCCCAGAGCAACTCTGCAGCTCAACACAAAGGACTGCAGAGCTGGTGTCTAAGCACAGGAGCTGAGATACAGGCAACACAGAGCCAGCAAAACCAGTGTGAACGGGGTTAACCTGCGCACACAGCTCTGTGACACAAGGAGAGGACACACTGCTTCACCCCACAAACGCCAGCCCAGATCTACCCGGTACCAGTTCACACCAGCAGCTTCTCCTTGGGGCCTGACATGCCGCAGGTCCAGGCTGCAAGGGGACACGAGGAGCCTGCTCGGCGCACGGCTCGTGCAGTGCTGTCCCTGCCACCTGCCCACAGCACCTCCTGGTCGCTGCAGACCCTCCGTGCTCCCCGTCAGCGTCCGGCCGAGCCAGACTCCTCTATTTGCCTTGTGCTGCACGAAGACCGAGCAGTGGGGTCACTGGTGAGACCCCACCAGAACAGTCCCTCTCAAGGAGATGGGCTCAGCAGAACCACCCCTGCACCAAACCCTTCAGCGTTTACACTCAGACTCACCGTAGCCAGACCAAAGCAAGGTGGGGCACACCCAGGATCACGCAGAAGCAGCCCACGGGGTGGTTCTTGCGGACGTGTCTGCAGCTGCTCGCAGTGCACAACGCGCTCGGGATAACTGCAGCGGTGGCAAACACATGAAACCATGTTTAGAGACGTGAAGCAGAGCGGAAACACGGCGCGAGGGTTCTCTGAGCTGGGTGATGCTGCTCAGGGAATGCTCCTTACTAGGAATGTGTGATGGGGGGTGTCAGGAGGATGGAGCCAGGCTCTGCTCAGGGGCACCCAGTGACAGGACAAGAGGCAGTGGGTGTGAGCTGGAGCAGAGGAGGTTCCACATCTATACGAGAAGGACCTTCTTCCCAGGGACGGTGACAGAGCCCTGGGAGGGGCTGCCCAGGGGGGTTGTGGAGTCTCCTTCTCTGGAGACATTTCAAACCCCCCTGAACATGTTCCTGTGTGACTGGATCTAGGGGATCCTGCTGTGACAGGCAGATTGGACTGGATGATCTTCTGAGGTCCCTTTCAAGCCCTAATGTTCTGTGATTAGCAACAGAAGCAGAGGGAAGTGCTTGAAGCTCCAAGAGGGAAGGTTTAGATTGGACATCAGGGAGAAATTCTTTCCAGATACAGTGGTCAGGCCCTGGGATGGGCTGCCCAGGGTGGTGGTTGAGTCCCCATCCCTGGGTGAGTTTAAAAGTCACTCAGATGTGGTGTTGGATGATCTGGTTTAGGGATGACCTTGCAGAGTGGGGTTGCTGGCTGGACTCGCTGATCCCAGAGGTCTTCTCCACCCTGAATGGCTCTGCGGTGTCTGCTCTGGGCTGTGCTCTGTCTCCAGAAGATGGGCAGGACTTTGAGAAGGCAGCCCCACACCGCACAGCCAAGGCAGCAGACAAGTGGTTAGTGACAGGCTGATCAGTTAATTCCGCCTGGCCTCCAGCACGCCGGCAGGTGAAGCTCCAGCGCGTGCTCAGCTCCACCAGGTGCAGCATATGCCCGGCCGCGCACGCTGGCAGCTGCCGATTCCGTCCTCCGCCTTGTCGAACCAGCGGTAATTTACTCACAGCTTTTCCACTTAATTAAATAGGAAGCAGCAGGTTCCTGCTGCGCCGGCCCGAGAGGCACCGCGGCGGCTGCGGTCCGGCGGGGACGCCCCGCGCTCGGCGCTCCCGCCAGGGCGCTGCCCAGAGCTCCCGCCGAGGGCACGGAGACGTCCTCGCTTCGCCAGCTCCATCGGGCGGTTGTTTCCTCTCGATCCACCTCTTTGTTCATTTGAAAAGGATTTCTCTATCGAGCTGGTGGCCAAGTAGGCAACATATTTACTCCAGATGGCCCCCAGATGGAATTTGAAATTAAAATCCCACCAATTCTGAAATAATTTAATTTGTTAGAGAAATCCAGCTCCTCAGCCGGTGAATTTGGCAGGGCTTCACCACAGTGTCTCTCTCCGCTGACTGCCGGCTCCAGAGAACCACCGCCCAGCTCTGCTCCACCAGGAAAACTCTGTAAAAGCCTGATGTGTTCCAAAATTGGAGAGGAGAGAACGAGGGAGGCTTCAAAATTCAGTCAAAACCCCGCCAGCGCAGGATCCCCTAGATCTGGTCACACAGGAACACATCCGGGTGGGTTCGAAACGTCTCCAGAGAAGGAGACTCCACAACCCCCCCAGACAGCCCCTCCAGGGCTCTGGCACCCTCACTGGGAAGATGATCCTGCTGTGGCGGGGGTTGGATTGGAGGGTCTTCCACAGCCGCTTCCAGTCCCTACTGTTCTGTGATGCTGTGAGCACCTGCTTCACCCAAAAACTTAAGCATCATGTTCCCATCCAAACTCTGCTCCTGCTAGACCCAAGAGCTGCCTCATGCCCAGCCCTGCTGTGACTTGGGCGGGCTCGACTGGGCAAACCCTTAGCACTGGACCTAACTAGTCACAGGAAACCATGCATCACAGGGCATCAGGGGTGGGAAGGGACCTCCAAAGACCATCCAGTCCCATCCCCCTGCCACAGCAGGATCCCCTAGATCCACTCACAGAATCTCAGAGCATCAGTGATGGGAAGGGACCTCCAAGGATCACCCAGTCCCATCCCCCTGCCACAGCAGGATCACCAAGACCACGTCTGTGAGCAAGCCTCTTAAGGAAGCCCTCTAGAACCCACCACAGCCTAAAGCACTGCCTTCAAGAGCATCCCCCTCTTTAAAAAGCCAAGGAGGAACAACAAAGACTTCTTCATCAGCACCGTATTGACTCTACAATGACAAAGAGCATCAGAACCTCCTTGTCTCTCCATTATTCAGCTCCACCCTTAACAAAGGTTAGGGGAAAGGAACAGGGGAGAAGAGGACGAAGCCTGAAGGCTGCTGGTCTGTACTGGTTAAGACGTACGTCACGGCACTCTGGAAAGCTGCCAGCTTTAAGCAGAACCCAGTTGGTGTGGGATGCAGGGATGCTGGCAACCAATCAGTACGGCAAATCTTACGGAATAATGTCTTCTCCCGTCAGTGACAAGGAGAATCTGTCACCTGGCTGCTGAGGAAGGGGAGGCAGATAGTGCCTTAAACCCCAAGCTGTGATTAGGACAAAAGGGTTCCTGTGATGAGAAAGGGTGTCTGCAATGGGACTCGTGTTGTGAGCGAAGCAGAAGGCTCTTCTGCTCTCACACGGGGAGCTGATCTCAGAGGGCTGGCACCTGCGTGACTGCCTGTCACCCACACAGCACCGAAATCGGGTCGACCTTGCTGCACGGTCTGGGGCAAACACAGCTGTGGGGGCTTTTCTCAGAATCACAGGCCACGAGGGATGGGAAGGGACCTCCAGAGATCATCCAGTCCAACCCCGCTGCCAGAGCAGGATCACCTAGACCAAGTCGCACAGGAACACGTCCAGGAGGGTTTCAAAAGTCTCCAGAGAGCTCTGTCTGCTGTAGTCAAATGCTTCTGATTCTAGAAAGATCCTTTGGGATAACATGTCCAGTTCTGGGCCACTCACTTCCAGAAAGATATGGAACTGGTGGAGAGAGCCCAGCACAGAGCCACAGAGATGATGAGGGGAGGGGAGCATCTCCCTGCTGAGGGAAGGCTGAGGGAGCTGGGGCTCTGGAGCTGGGAGAAAAGGGAGCCTGAGAGGTGACCCCATGAGTGTTGATCAATATGTGAAGGGTGGGTGTCAGGAGGATGGAGCCAGGCTCTGCTCAGGGGTACCCAGTGACAGGACAAGGGGCAGTGGGTGTCAGCGGGAGCAGAGGAGGTTCCACATCAGTGTGAGAAGGACCTTCTTCCAATGAGGGTGATGGAGCCCTGGCAGGGGCTGCCCAGGGGGAGTCTCCTCTGAAGACATTTCAAACCCTCCTGGCCATGTCCCTGTGCGACTGGTTCCAGGGGATCCTCCTGTGGCAGGGGGACTGGATGACCTTTCGAGGTCCCTTCCCATCCCTAACGTTCTGGGACTCTGTGAGATGACAAGTAGCAAGTAACTCCCCGTTTCCTCTCCGTTAGGAAAGGGGAAAAGGTTGAAGCAGGCAAAAGAAGAAGCCATTGCTGAGATCGACCACTACCGTCTACAGAGGGAGAAGGAATTCAGGAACAAGCAAACAAACGTAAGTAGGAAACCTGCAGATGTTCTTTTCCAGCGTCGAGCTGCTCGACGGGAAACCAAGCTGCTTCAAACAGTTCCATGGAGACTTCTGAAGGAGTAACAGGCATCCTACCTGTGATGACAGAATCACAGAGCGTTAGGGTTTGGAAGGGACCTCGACAGACCATCCAGTCCAATCCCCCTGGCACAGCAGGATCCCAAATCACAGACTCATAGAATCACAGAATCATTAGGGACTGGAAGGGACCTCAAAGACCATCCAGTCCAATCCCGCTGCCACAGCAGGATCCCCAATCACAGACTCATAGAATCACAGAATCATTAGGGACTGGAAGGGACCTTGACAGACCATCCAGTCCAATCCCCCTGGCAGAGCAGGACTGACATCTACAAATCTCACAGATCTCAAACCCATGCTGCTAGTGCTTGTGACACGCAGGGTCTAAGACCACCAGATTCTGGAGACGTGAAACCCAGCTCTGAATCTGGTTGCTTCCAAGTCAACGTCATGTTCTCCTGCCGTTGGAAGGGCGCCAGCGTGAAAGGAGTGCGAAGGTCTGAAGGACAAGGTCAAGGTCAGCAGCCATCACACACTGGGCAGCACAACTGTTGACACTCAGATTTCAAGAAGGTCTTTCAATTCAAATCAGGAAGAGGTGGGGGGGAAAAGCTTCAGAAGAGGACCACAACCAGGAGTACTCGCAGGTTCCCGGCCCACAGAGGCTCTTAACACTTCTCCTTGGTTTTCCAGAAGTACTCAGAGGCTGGAGAGCCAGCAGCCATCTGGGATCTCTGGGAGGTGACTGTCCCCAGTGGAAAAAAGTCAGCTTCATAAATCTGGTCTAGGCTGCAGGAACGTTCCCTCGTGGGACCCCTTTTCAGACTGTGTCTGAGAGCTAAAATAAAACCCCAGCTAAAAACAGTTACTGGAGAAAAGCCGGCCTTTTCCCCGATATCTAATCGGTGCCTGTGCTCTGCACTTCCTACCAGCCAGAAAACATTTCACATCTGGATAAGCCGTGCGGCCACGGGCTGAGCAAATTGCCAGGGCTCTTTGTGCAGAAGGCCTTCATTCAGGCACTTGTCTTTCAAGGCCACTTCGAGTGAAATCCTGCTCTGGCAGGGGACTGGACTAGATGATCTTTCAGGGTCCCTTCCAACCCCTGATGTTCTGTAAGTCTGTGGTTAGAGCTAGTGACAGGACACAGAGAGCTTTGTCTGCTTTAGTCAAATCCTTCTGATTCCAGAAAGACCCATCCTTTGGGATAACAGGTCCAGTTCTGGGCCACTCAGTTCCAGAAGGACATGGAACTGGTGGAGGGAGCCCAGCGCAGAGCCACAGAGAGGCTGAAGGGAGGGGAGCATCTCCCTGCTGAGGAAAGGCTGAGGGAGCTGGGAGACAAGGAGCCTGAGGGGGGACCTCATTAATAGCACACAGGAGCATGTCCAGGTGGGTTTGAAACGTCTCCAGAGGAGGAGACTCCACAACCCCCCTGGGCAGCCCCTGCCAGGGCTCTGGCACCCTCACTGGGAAGAAGGTCCTTCTCACACTGATGTGGAACCTCCTCTGCTCCAGCCCACACCCACTGCCCCTTGTCCTGTCACTGGGTGCCCCTGAGCAGAGCCTGGCTCCATCCTCCTGACAGCCACCCTTCACATCTTGATCAGCATCCATGGGGTCACCTCCCAGCTCAAGAGCCCCAGCCCCTCAGCCTCTCCTCAGCAGGGAGCTGCTCCCCTCCCTTCAGCACCTCTGTGCTGGTTTGACACTGAGGAGCAGCAAACAAAGACCCCCATGTACCAGGCTTTGCCTCACTCAGAGGACTTCTGCTTTCCAGGTCATGGGCTCCCAAGGGAACCTCTCTGCTAAAATAGACGAGCAAACGGCAGAGAGCCTCCGGAACCTCCGCAGCAGCTACCAGCGGAACGTGGAGGGCGTGATGAAGAGGCTTCTGAGCACGATGTGCGACGCCAGCCCCGAGGCGCACCCGGACGGCGGGCGCGACGCGTAGGACCCGCTGGCGTGCTGGGCACGAGCGGCCTCCAAGGCAGCCTTGCTTCTCCACTCCTCCCTTACTGCTCCTGTGGGTGAGAGGAAGAGCAGATGCTGCAGCCAAAGGCACCTCACAAGTACTGGCTGGAATCGCGTTTCCTGCTGGTAGCTCAGCCCCTGTCACTTGGACAGCGGCGCGTCAACAGCAGAATAAATGATTGATTGACACTGGCAGCTTCTCAGTCGGGGTCTTCATTGATTTTCTCTGACCAGAGAATCACAGAACACAGCGATTGGAAAGGGTGTCAGGAGGATGGAGCCAGGCTCTGCTCAGGGACATCTAATGATAGGACAGGGGACAGTGGGTGTGAGCTGGAAGAAAGGAGGTTCCACATCAGTGTGAGAAGGAACTTCTACATTATGAGGGTGGCAGAGCCCGGGCAGGGGCTGCCCAGGGGGTCGTGGAGTCTCCTTCTCCGGAGACTTTTCAAACCCACCTGGCCACGTTCCTGTGTGACCAGATCTAAGGGATCCTGCTGTGGCAGGGGCTTGGACTGGCTGATCTTTCGAGGTCCCTTCCAATCCCTAATGTCTTGTGACATCTCAGAGCAGCCAGGATGATTTAGAGGCACCTGGATTGTTCCTGCACAACTGGAGCTAGGTGATGCTGCTGCAGCGGAGGGGATTGGACTAGATGATCCTTCAAGGACCCTTCAAGCCCCTAACGTCCTGTGATTCTGCTGAACGAAGAAGTAATGAAGAAAACACCAGGCACTTGGTGCTTCCCAAGTGTCAAGGCTCTTATTCCCTCTGACAGCACACCACTACCCCCAAGGAGAACTCACACCACTTTCATCTTCAGGCAGTAGATGGCACCAGGAATTCATGGAACAGGAGAAGCAGCCCAGCAAGAAGGAAATGACTGTCCTCAAAAACAAACAAACGCCAAGAGAGGGAGGCAAACACTCACCCAACTTGACCCACATAAGTCAGGAACTAACTTCAGGGGTAGGTTCTCCCACCATTCGGCCCCTCTGAAAACGCCGTCGGCTGTGGAGCAGCACTGTGCTCTACCCCACGGCCCAAGCAGCAGCTGCAGCTAAACATGCCCCTGACCTACACATCTCACAACCTCCTGGGACATGACAAACCCCCACAGAAACAAATACAAAGGTCCCCTGCCTCCACCACCCTGCCCTAGCCTTTCTTCTGTCTTCTCTGGAACAGGGGAGGTTCCACATCGATATGAGAAGGAACTTCCATAGTGAGGGTGACGGAGATGGTGAAGGGAGGGGAGCATCTCCTGGTGAGGAGAGGCTGAGGGAGCCGGGGCTCTTGAGCTGGGAGAACAGGAGACCTCAGTAATGTTGATGAAGATGTGAAGGGTGGGTGTCAGGAGGATGGAGCCAGGCTCTGCTCAGGGGCACCCAGTGACAGGACAAGGGGCAGTGGGTGTGAGCTGGGACACAGGTGGGTCCACATCAATGTGAGAAGGACCTTCTTCCCCGTGAGGATGATGGAGCCCTGGCAGGGGCTGTCCGGGGGGTTATGGAGTCTCCTTCACGGGCGACATTTCAAACCCACCTGGACATGTTCCTGTGGGACTTGGTCTAGGGGATCCTGCTGTGGCAGGAGGATGGACTGGACGATCTTTGGAGGTCCCTTCTCACACTGCTGTGGAACCTCCTCTGTCCCAGCTCACACCCACTGCCCCTTGTCCTATCATCAGGTGCCCCTGAGCAGAGCCTGGCTCCATCCTCCTGACACCCACCCTTCATGTATTGACCAACACTAATGGGGTCACAGAATGACAGGACATTAGGGATCGGAAGGGACCTGGAAACACCATCCAGTGCAATCCTCCCACCACAGCAGGATCCCCAATCTCTGTGCCCCATTCCTCAAGGACCTTCAGACACAGCGAGTCCATTTTCCTGCCTGTTGTCACTATTACTCCAATCTAGAACACGAGGGCAGGAGAGGCTGCGCACAACCAGCACGGTCCCACTGCCAGTGCTTCACCACCACAGCTCCGAGCGCGCGGGGACGCTCCCCCATCACACGGGTTCTCTCCACGGATACACGACGGTGCCCGCACAGCTGCAAGACACTGGCTTTTACAGCAGGGACTGTGGGCTCTTAATTAAAACCGGAGGCCTCTGCCCGCCACCGGTACAAGGAATGAGCCGTAACTGGTGCCAAAAGTGTCTACGTGCCGTCTGCAATGTCTTCACCAGAGCAGTCTCCTGTGTCTGCCTTTAGCAGGCGAGTAAGATATGAAACAAGAGCCACCACCTGCTTGCAGTCAGCTGAAAGGCAGCGGCCCGGGACTGCTCAGGCAGACAGCGAGAGGGAGTGCGCGGTGCGCAGCTCGGCCACGAGGAATCACAGCATCACTGAACAGCAGGGTTGGAACGGACCTCGGAAGAGCATCCAGCCCCATCCCCCTGCCCCAGCAGGATCCCCTAGATCCTGTTGCACAGGAACATGTCCAGGTGGGTTTGAAACGTCTCCACAGAAGGAGACTCCACAACCCCCTTGGGCAGCCCCTGCCAGGGCTCTGGCACCCTCACCCTGAAGAAGGTCCTTCTCACATTGATGTGGAATCCCCTCTGCTCCAGCTCACACCCACTGCCCCTTGTCCTGTCACTGGGTGCCCCTGAGCAGAGCCTGGCTGCATCCTCCTGACACCCACCCTTCACATGTTGATCAGCATTCAGGAGGTCACCCCTCAATCTCAGTTTCTCCCAGCTCCAGAGCCCCAGCTCCCTCAGCCTCTCCTCAGCAGGGAGATGCTCCCCTCCCTCCATCACCCCTGTGGCTCTGCACTGGACTCTCTCCAGCAGCTCTGTCCCCTTCTGGAGCTGAGGGGCCCAGAACTGGACACAAGATTCCAGCTGTGGCCTCACCAGGGCAGAGAGGAACCTCTCTTGATCTGCCGACCTACCCTCTTCTGATCCACTGCAGGATGCTGTTGGCCCGCTTGGCCACAAGAGCACACTGCTGGCTCAGGGTCATCCTGCTGGCCACCAGGAGCCCAGGTCCCTTTCTCCTACACTGCTCTCCAACAGGTGAGGCCCTAGCAAGTAGACAGAGAGCCTGCTGAAGCTGCTGGGATTTGCTCCCCTCATCTTCTGCAGCCAGGCCCATGGCTGGTGCCAGGAGACTTCTTTGCTCCTGTGCCTCTTACTGGAAGGGGTCTGGAGAAGTGAGGGCTGGAAAAGCACGAGCTGAGAGGGACCTGGAGGATGATGTTTCCGGGGAACCTAAAGCTTTCCCCAGCTTCAGCTGCAGACCAAGCACGTAGGTAAGCTCCTGAGAGAGGGTCTCTCGAGCTGTTCCCAACACAACCCCCTCGTGGCGCGGGTCTGGCGTCGAAGCCGCGCTGCCTTCAGCAGAGGCCGAGCTGATGAAGTTGGCCTCGTTCTCTCACCGTGAGCCAGCCCTGCAACCCCCCCCGTGTTTACATCCATCAAATAAAACTCCCTGCACTACCTGTCCCCACTCAGAAAGGCTGAACGGCAGCACTTACAGCGAAAACACCGCTCCAGGCTCCACATCCGTCACCGCGCCGCCCCAATAACACCGGGGCCGTTCCAGCTGCAGGCTCCACATCAGCCACCGCTGCTCGCTAAGAACAGCGGGGCCACCTCAACAGCAACCAGCTGCAAAGGGCAGCAGGGATGGAAACCGCGGACTGGCGCAGCCCTGGACGGGGCCGGCACCGGCTGAGGCGCCAGCCCGGGTGCGTTTAAAGACCCTTCCCATGAGGTGTTGGGGGATCTGCTTTAGGGGTGAGCTTGTGAGGTGGGGTGGGTGGTTGGACTCGAGGGCCCCAGGGGTCTTTTCCAGCCAGAGTGATTCTGTGAGTCTCCGCGGCAAGGGAAGCAGCGCGGCAGGGGATGGCACAAGAGCTTCACTGCAGGAAGCGGCACGGTGCTCTGGGTGTCTTCATGATCTGTGTTGGTCCTTTGTGCAGTCTCCTGCTCTGGAGACGTTTCAAATCCACCCAGACGTGTTCCTCTGTGACTGGATCTGGAGGATCCTGCTGTGGCAGGGGGACTGGACTGGATGGTCTTTCGAGGTCCCTTCCAACCCCTGATGCTCTGTGATTCACTGCAATGAACCATCTCCACAGCGCTGAGGCCTCTCTGCCAGCACCTGCGCTGGCACCACAGAGCTTTAGCTGTGCTCCAGGAAACGCCAGGCTCATGAACCGCTCTGCAACGGGACCCTTCAGGCTGGGGCAGCCCACAAGACCCCCAGGAAGGAAGAAAAGCTGTCTCAGCAGGCAGAGTTATCAGGAAGCCAGTCCACCCCCATCAGAATCCCCACGGGGTTCCCTGGTGCTCAAGGAGAGCACGGCCAGCTTGTTGTTGGGCTGTCACAGCACAGACATCCTCATCAGAGCTCCATTTCCACCTTCTCTGGAGTGCAGAGCAGAAGCTTGGACATCTCTGCTCCGAGACCTTCACTGCTCCTAACCCTGGCCGGGCTCCAAAGAACAATCCTCCACCCCACAGCCCAGAAGGTCGCAGTGTAAGAAGCGACTCACACTGAGGACAAACTGGGGAATGCAGCCTTGCAAGTGCTTTATCACCATTTCTTACTGCAGCCTGGTGCTGGAGGGGGACATCTTCCTGGGACACAAAGCCACCACGATCAAAACCACAACCTGGTTTCCAAGGCTAGCTTAGGAATGGGTTCACAATCAGCAGAGCAAATGTGATGCTCACATCACAGAGCATTAGGGACTGGGAGGGGCCTCGAGAGATCACCCAGTCCAGTCGCCCAGGTGGCTAAATTATTCAGCATTAAATGTGATGGAGCCAGACCTAGTCTACTAGCACAAAATAAAGGGTGAAGTGCAAACACCACAGACCACGAGGGACTGGGAGGGGCCTCGAGAGATCACCCAGTCCAGTCGCCCAGGTGGCTAAATTATTCAGCATTAAATGTGATGGAGCCAGACCTAGTCTACTAGCACAAAATAAAGGGTGAAGTGCAAACACCACAGACCACGAGGGACTGGGAGGGGCCTCGAGAGATCA